>JAOXNO010000014.1:239157-299426 GCA_028565335.1 Limnodromus scolopaceus | reverse complement strand
GGCACGAGGCCCTTAGCAAAGGGCAAACTGTACAAACTGTTGTGGATGAACCTGATGTGAGCCAGCCTTTGCTCTGTTCAGGTAGATGCCCTGCTCCTGCTTCTGCACACCTGATTTCACAAGGCACATGTAGTAACAAGGCAGGGACAATACCTGACCAGAGAATACAACAATTCCCTGGAAGCCAGCCTGTGTGGGATGTCTTGGCCAGAAAGCTTTGGCCACGGAACAAACTGGAGGGAAGAGGGGTGGATGAAGAAGGAGCACAACAGCCTATGACATGGGGAAACCTGATTTCCAGGGCCCGGCATTCACAGAGCCAAACAGAGACCTGCCAGGGATGCACAGAACAGTCCCAGGGTCTCCTGTTTGCCAGACTGGGGCACAATAACTGGCTCAGGTCACTCACTAGGCACACGTCTGGAGTTTACAGCCCTTCCACAGAATTTTGGCACACATCTTATCAGGGGAAATGTTTTTAAGTCTGGATATTCAGATGCCCGAGATGATTCCTTGCTCCAGGGGTACCTCTGGTAGTTCAGGGCTATTGAAAATCTGCTTGTCTTTACTTAGTGGAGAGTTTAGATTGACGATGCTCAGCTATGTGGCTGTGCCCAAGTCCCAGTGTCAAGGCTCTGCTCTCCAAGCAGCATCTGCTCTGTAGGTGAGGTCTGGTTTGATGTGAATGTAGCATCTAGCAAGAGCTTCTGGACATCTCTTGAGAAAGATTTTTTTCCTAAGACTCTGAAGCTGATTATGGAGTCAAATTGGCTCTGGCTGGCACTCCAGATCCTCTTCTGCTCCTTCCAAGACCACCAGGCATAAGTTACATCAGTAAGGCTTTATGAACTCTTCCTTGCAGGGGTTTTTGAATTCCTCCTTTTTGTACCTGCCAGAAACAGCATCATGTGAGAGGGAAGCTCCTTTGCAAATGTGCTGTAGCCCGTGGCACCCCAGAGGGCTACCACCATTGCAGCTATTTCCTGCACATTCATCTCTGGCAGTTGTTCCACACCCTTATGGGAAGAGTCTGTCCGGGAGAAGCTGCTCTGCTGCACAGAGTGCTGGGTGCTGTGGTGCTGTCACAGAAACAGCAAGAGAGAGGCTTAAGGAAGCTGTGAAGGCGCCTGTGTGTGTACACTAGCCTTGCAGACAGAATTATTCACCATCCCAAACCACAGTTGAAATGAAAGCTCTTCCAGGCTGAAGAATGAAGCTGCCTACTGGTTCTGCAACACTGCAGGAGAATGGAGGCCTGGATGCTTGAAAGGAGTCTCTGGGGGCATTGGGGCAGTCAATTCAATTTGCCCCCTGGCTTGCTCCAGGGACCAGGTCCAACAGGGTAGGTTTGGTTCCCACTGGAGCTCATCAGCTAGATCCCAGTGCAACATCAGATGTAGCCTGTGCCAGCCAGAGACAGCATTAGTACCCAGGACAGGAGAAAGCCTCCTTCAGGGAGGGGTCCAGTTCTAGCAAAAGAGTCCCGCTGTCTTCCTGTGCCTCTGGTTCAGCTCTTCAGCAGAACCAGCTGAGTGCAGACCTGCCTCTGCACACTCATAGGTGACAGCCCCTGAAGCAGGAGAGCCAAGGCCTTTTCCCAAAATCTTTTCTCAGTGGAAAAACTGAAGCTGATTTTGCTTGGGTTTTCAAAGCCGATGGAAATCAGAGCAGATCAAATCCTCCCCTCACCTTCCCCAGGAGAGGCAGCTGGAGCTGCATGATGGGGCGAAACCTGATGCTGTGCAGAGCCTGGGACACAGGAGAAAATCACCACGGGTGCTGTCATGAGGACTCCCGCTTCAGTGCCTGGCTTCACTTAAGTCCCCCCCTCCCTAATGAGATGTGAGTGCAGAATGGGGCAGGAGAAGCGACTTTGAGGCTGATGGCAAAGACTGTGCAGAGCCACAGACCCTGTGAAGGATCAAAGCTGATCCCTGTCTTCCTTCATGCTCTGCTCCCAGGCAGCTCAGGGGAAGATGTGATTGATAGCTGGAGAGAGGATGATGAGCTCAGGATGCCGGATCTGGCCCCGGCCCTGTCCCTCCTGGAGTGCAGGAGAACCAACGAGCACACGAGCTTTCTCTGCTGCTCAGCGACACAGGGGGTTTGCTCCAGTTTCACCCTGCTAAGAGCCAGCAGTTCCTCTATGTCTCATACTGGATGGCTCAAGTGCCAGCGACTTACTTAGTGACGGCTGCAGTCTGCCTGGCAGCAACCAGAGTGTCTCACAAAGAATGGTGAAAGTGTCAGTTGTCTTTTTTTTTTCTGCAAAAATTCTGGAATAGCTCCTCCTGGAGACACCCTTCTGAGAGTCAGAGCAACTTGAATTTGGGAATCATGCCTGCATACAGGGCTTCTTCCATAAAAGCCCCAGAGCTGTCAGTGCAGGGGACCCAGACGGTTTTGCTTCCCCCATGTAGACAAAACCTAATTCCAGGCTGAAATTTCCTTAAGACACATCTCATATTTCAGGATCTTTTGGTGCTACTTTCATCTCGAATCCACATATTGCAGCCCTATAATAATAATAGTAATAATAATAGCAATAATAATAGCAATAATAATAATACCTTTTGTATGTACATAGCACCTTTCATCCAAGGATCTAAGTCACAATTACAGCCCCACACATTCCTGTATATTACAGCCTTATAATTCTAAGACTGCTCAAGTATCCAGACTTCAAAGGGAATGTGGATTTCCCCTCCAGCCCAGTCATGGTGCCCAACATGCTGGAGTCATTTCAAAGGTGTTTCAAAGGTGCCTTGGCAGTAGCCAGAGATAGTCAGAAGATCCAGAGGAGCTCTCTGAAGCTGAAATAAGCTTTCATGGATTCCTTCCTCCTCTCTCCCGGCCACTCTCTAGTCTCCCTGGAAAGTCAGCACAGCCCTGGGATGAGGATGATGGTCCCATGAACCCCGTATGTCTGTACAGTGGGAGGTGAAAAGATGGAAACAGTGTTGAAAGGCAAAAAACATGATGACACAAGCTCAGGCAGGTGACTTTCCAGGTCAGGCAGAACCCACAGTGTTTTGCTCAAAAGTAAATTCACAAAAAAAGAAGGGCGGGGAAGATGGTGAAGCATTTAATTGTAAGGGGTTTTTTTGTTGTTTTTTTTTAAGGGTTTAAAGACTTTCAAGTAACTCAAAATTGAAGCAAAGTATTCCTTTTTAGGTCAAAGCAAAACGTTTCTGGGATACCCAGAACAAATATAGTTTGGTTTGGTTTTGTTTTAATTGCATGGGAAACCTGGGAAAAAAATCTATTTATTTAACCCAAGCCAATCTTTGCCTTTATTTTTTGGTTTAGTCAAAGAGCTGAAATATCTATTATTTAGCCCCATACATTCAGGAAGAAGTATGCGAAAAGCAAGGTAGCTTCCTACAGAAAACAGATTAGATTGAAGAACTGGGGTTTCCAGAAGCTCTGGTCAAGCTGTAGTTTACCAGCTGGGTTCACTTCCTCTGAGGAGTTCGCCAGTGCTGCCCACGATCTCTGAAACAGCTGCTGGATGTGGCTCCCGAGGAGTATTTCAGTAGCTGCACTGACTTGTGGCTGCATCCGTAAGCAAGGAGTGATGAGGTCAGTGGACATGAAAGGCAGGCTACAAATCTGAGAGTTTAGGATTGTGGCTGAATAAATGCAAAGCTCAAGAATTTTTTAATAAACTTTTAAAAGATATTTTAGCTCGAGAGGTCCAGACATGTGGCTGAAAAGTGCTGAGAGTGTCCAGCTCTTCTACAGCGCTTTTTTAATCAGCCGATCTCAAAGAGCATTGCAGAAGCATTGATTATTGGTGTTTTGAAGACTGGGAGACTGAGGCACAGGAAAACAAGAGGACTTATTTGGGGTAAACCGTGAGGCTGGGACAGATCTAGAAAACAGCCCAGGTTTCTTGTGCTGCACTCCAGTCCTCTGTATCTCCCATCTCCACCATGCAAGGGAGCCAAAGCCCATGGGATACCCGTCTGCTCCCAGGAGTCTGAGTCTCTGTGTCCTTCCATCTAGGAGAAGCCCTCTCTGCGAAGCATATGCAAGGTGGTCAGTGGAAAGTCATCCCTTGGAAAAGGAGTGGGTCTACCCCATGGTATCACCAGATGAGCCAGAGCACGGAGGAGCAAGGCAGTTTCCACAGCGCGTGCTAGCTCATCTTGGAAACACCACACTAACCAGCATGGGCTGCAACACATTTCCTCTACCCTTTCTTCAATAAATCAAGGCTTCCAGCATTAATTCTTTTGTCACTAATAAATCTTGCGCTGTCTTACACCACATGAAAGCACAAAACCACCTTAACTGACAGGCACTTCCCTGTGCAGGACTGCAGCTGCAAACACAACCTGCAGCACAAGAACCTGCTGGTTTGGCCCTGAGCTGAGGTGAAGGTGAAGGCAGCCCATACAGCAAGGCTCCCCCCGTGCTCAGTAAAGCCCTGCATGCTGTTGCCAGAGCACATGTAAAACTGCTCTGTGCAACAGGCACCTCATTAATCTGTGGAACTCATTGCCACAGGAAATTAGTGCAACATCAAAAGCCTCACCTGCTTCTAAAGTCAAGGTCCTGTGATATTGGTTGTGATACCCTTGGTTCTGCAAATACAACATACCGGACCCTAGAGGTATGTCTCTGTCCTTTGGTACCTGGGGCACATGCTGCTCAGGCAAGTGACCTCTCATTCTTGGAACAGAGCCTTAGGACAATATTTGGGACAACATCTGACAACTCCCATGCCCCTATATACAGGGAGAAGAAAGACTTACAGTGCAGCTACATGACTCTGCACCTCATTTTCCTTTTGGGAGATGCTGACTGAGCAGCAGCAGAAGCACTATTTTCACATCCACAGTCAGACTGACTCATAGTGCTGTCTGGGAAGCCAACAAAATGCTCACACAGCTCTTGCCTTTCTCATCTCCCAGGAACTGGAAGCTGGTGGGGACACTGCCAGCTCTGCAGCAGCTGCTGCTGGGAGCAGCTGCAGAAACAAGGGTAAAGCAAAATTACAGAGATTGTTCCCTACAATGAGAATTTCTTCTTGTGTTCTCTGGAAAGAAGAATAATAATTTCGGTCTAAATGTGCAAATGCCTTTCCTGCTGGTTTCATGCATGCAAAAATGAAAAATTGCTTTTCTAAAGTTAAAAAATGCCCAGAATTGGAAATTGTCTTGAACTTGCAAGATGCAATTATACTCAGAGTCATCTCTGCACCATATATAACCTCATTGGGAAGGTGATCACTGCCTTCATATCCTGAAGGTCCCTGAGACCGCTGGTGCTTGGCCACACCATCACAACGCCAGCAGCCACCGTGGCCTTGGCTCAACTCATTGCTCCATGTACAAGGCACCGCTGGTGCTGGGAGGTGGCACCAGGCAGGGGGAATATCCCGGTGGCTGGTGATCTACAGGGCTCAGTGTCACATTATGTGCGTGGGGCATCCTCCCAACAGCCCCCCTGCCACCATGCATTCACCCCCCTGCTCTCCGACTCCTTAGTCAGCAGAGGAGACCACATTTCCACTCCCCTTCTACTCCTTCCATCCCTTATAGGATGATGTGGTTCTTGGGTTTCACCTTCCCTTTGAACGAAGGGGCATGTTACTAATTGGTGCCCCATAGGGATGTTCAGTGCTGGAAACTATCCTGTCTCCCTGGGATCTCTTTGCAGTGGGACCTGTGGCTGCTCAAAAGAGGAGACAGCAGGTACCTTGAGCAGGTCCTGCCCTTACAGTTGTGTCTGACTTGCCCCATTCCCATGGGGGCTGCTTTTCATTTCCAAATCCTTCAAAGAGGTTTAAAAAGCTACAGGAAGGACTGCAAACACGGCAAATGGAGAGAGAGAGCTGCTGATACCTCAGGAGACCCATCTGTCATCCCATGGAGGGGAGGAGACTGGAGAGCTGCCCTCCTTCATCACTGTCAGCAAAGTCTGTGCTGGCAGATCTGGAAAAGGTTTTGCATTACCCCTTCCTGGATCCTTGATATATCTCTGCAAGACTGGAGGCACCATGTGAGCTTCATCGTGTCCTCCCTTTGCTCCCCACCACTGGCACAGATCCTGTCTCCTCTGGAGCTGGAGCCTGGCTCTGTTTTGACTTGGCTGCAATGCTAGATGCCTGTGCTTGGTCCTGCTTTTCTTCATGAAGACTGCTTCTGTTCTCTCTTCAGCTCCTGTCAAACTCAAATCCTTCTCCAAGACTTCAGGCTCTTCCCATCCCTGACAGTTCTTCCCTATCTCTTCCCACCACTTTTTGGAACACTGCTGTGGTGATGCCTGTCCCATCCTTGGCTCCCTGGCCCCAGCTCCTCCCTGGCTCCCCACAACCTCTCCTGGATCCCTGGCACCCAGGCAGGACCCTGTGCTGCCTGCAGGGACCTCAGCATTGGGCTGCCTTTCCTGCCCCTTTTCCCAGAGTTATTTCCCTGTGATCCACGAGGGTGGCTCATTTCAAGGTCCCAAGGATCCTGGCCCCTGTCGGATGCCTTCTGAGCTGTCTCAGAGCAGCCAAGAGGAGGAGCGTCTGTCTGCCCCATGGATGGCAGCGTACTGACACCTAGCCCAGCTCCTCCAAAGATGGACCTGGGCGAGCAGCTTTTTATACAGCACTGGAGGCATTTTGGCACCCCAAGGGTCTGGGCTTAAAGGCAGCAGCACCCCCTGCCCTGTGGTTGGGAGAGGTTGCTCGCCCTGAGAAGGGGTGATGGGGGACCCTCAGCTCCCACTGCAGGAGCTGGGAAGGGCTGTGCTTCCCGTTCCCTCCTGCACTCTCCTGCTGCTCCCTGACCCAGGCAGGTGCAGAGGGGGAGAGGCATCTGCAGCTCCATTGCTGCCTTTTGGCACCAGAGCTTCTGCCAGAATCAAAGAGCTTTTCAAAGAAAACCCTAAACTCCTTTAATCGCCAGCTAGAGCTCCTCCCGCACAGATCTAAGGGCCATGAGCTCAGTGTTTTCATTGCCCTAGGCAGATTTATGAGCTTATTCTTCAAGGAAGGGAGGGAGAGAGGGGTGGCTGTGGCATATTACTTAGCCTGGGGGGTGGGCAGGGAGGAGAGGGGGGAGGATGGAGGAAGGCATTTGCAGTGGAAGTGCACTACTTGCAGAAAGCCCGTCCCGGCTCTGCTGCAGGCAGAGCTCTCAGGCGCGGAGGAGAGGCATGGCAGGATGGGATGTGAGTGAGGAGCAGCCTGCTGTGGCTGAGGTCTGGAGCATGCGGAGGGTGATCAGCAGCTCCCCCCCAGCCAGGCTCCCTCACGGCGGTGCCAGCTGAAGTGTGAGCATGGCATATCTGCTGCCACCCAGCCCCGCTCCATCTGACGGACAGGACCAGGAGCGGGACATTCAACGGATAGGACTAGGAGTGGGGCATCCCTCAAAGTGCGAGCGGGAGAGACTGGTCACCCCCAGTCCCAAACAAGCTGCCCTAGCTGAAGTTTGTAGAGCAAAGGAGGAGGGAGGGGGCTTTGCTTTTAAAGAGGGCTTTGCTGGTAGTCACAGGCGGCTGTACCCACCGGAGCACAGCCCCATCCCCGTGCACATTGGCTCTACCCACTGCCTTCCCCACCGCCCTCCTCGTCCGCACACCTGCTCCCTCCTCGCCAGGGAAGGCAGCGCTCGCTGCCAGCTCTGGAGCAAGTGCAGGAAAGGTCTGGCTGCTCCTTCTCCTGCAGAGAGAGCTGGGATTTGGGATGGGGTTAGATCCTGCATCTCACCTTCTGCAGCCCGACTCAGACAGTGCCCTACCAAGAAGTGGACATCTGCTCACATCCATCGCCCCAGACACCCTGATGCCACTTCCCAACAGCCCTACCAAGGAGGCCTCTTTCCATTTGACCTCAAATCTTGGGAAGGTCTCAGCCATGACCTGTGGCACTAAAGCCACAGCCCAGCCCTCCGTCTCATCACTCACAGCACCTGCTGTCACAGCTGGAAGAATTCTGGGGTTGCAACCCTTGTCATGGACCAGTCACTCTCCAGAGACCACAGTGTCCCATGAGTCCCAACAGTACCCACACTGGGATAACAGCAGCCAAGCAAAGCAAAACACTGCTGGACACAAAGCTCATGATACCAGGAAGTAAATGGGAACAGAACTTATGGCAGAGAAGGGGGCTGGGAGATGATGAAACAGGAGGAGACAGGAAGAGCTGCCATGAACCTGAAAGTGTCATCTCATTGGAAATTCAGAGGCTTCAGCATTTCCTTTCCCTTGAACCCAGAACAAAGAGCCAACATGTCAGTATATAGTACAGAACAACAACAACAAAAATATATATATTGTGTTTTAGAACCATCAAGATGCTTTGATAATTTTGGAGTCATGCAATGTGAATATTAACTCGCCTACAGACAAATGTAACACCAGCCGGTGAAAATATGTAAATGGAAACCTTTATTTTAAAAAACCACCCTGAAGTGAAAACGTTGAAATAATCTCTCTTGATTCAACTTGTTACTATGTTTCTCCCATTCACAGTCCCATGAACACTGATGCATTTTCATTAAGCTTTTCCTTTACAATGAAATGAGGTATTACTTGGTAAATCATCTCACCAAATGTGTTCTTCAGGCAGCTCTAGGACTCACCTCACTATTAATGGTCCTGCAATTCTGGCCTTGCTTTGAGCACCGCCAACCTCCCTAGGACACTGGTTCCCTCACCACTACTTTTTCTGCTTGCTGGGTGGTTCAGCATGTTCCTGATGCTCTGCCCTGAGCCTCGAGCCCAGGCACACCACGATGCACCATCTGATGTTATCCCTGGTATTTTGGGGGTTTAAAACAAAAACGTCCCTCAAAGCTGCTAATGGTGAACATAAACCCATGAACCCACTTCAGAGTGTGTGTCAGAGCCCAGCTCTTCTAATGCCTCTCAGCAGCCTTATCTCCCACATCTGGGGCCCCAAGCTCATAAACACTTCTCGTCGTTCTTGCTATGGCTGCTGCTCTCCCAGGCATGCAGGGCATTTCTAAGGGCAAGACTGTGCACTTCTGGCCATAAGGGGTAGGAGTGTAATTTCTCATTAGTCTTCCAGCAGGGAAGAAGATCAAGCAGAGAGACAGCCCTTAGCACGTCAGTATGGCCACCAGGACCTGGAGGTGGCTTTGGAATTCCTGTGCTCTGGCATGTCTTGAGAAGTGGAAGAGTCTGGGAGCTCTTTGGGGTGAGTCTTAACCTTTGCAGTGTGTTTTGATGTCTCCTGGTGCAATGTTTGGGCTCCTGTGGTGACCATGGGATGAGGAAGAGGCTGTGGATGGGCCTTAGCAGTGGGCATCAGCCACAGGATGGTCACTCACTGCTCTTTGCAAAATTACCCAGGGCAGGAGAGGAGCGATATCCCCGGGAAAAACTTAATTTACACCTTGCATTGGGATTCAGTGCTCTCTGCATTTTTGACTGCTCTGTCTCTCCAGTGTGTGTGGTTCTCATCTAATACCAAAGGCACACAGAGGTCTCTGTCATCCCTTCCCTGTAGGAGATGCCAACTCCTTCTCAGCCACTTGCAAGCCCAGCCATCCCTTCAGCCCCAATGCCCCTCCCTGCAGCTGCGATGCCTGCCCAGGTTCCTGCTGGTCAGCCTCCAGTCCTGTCCTTCTACTGGTGCCCCAGCTCCTCTGGCAGCTCTTGTGGTGCTTCCCATCTTAGGTTGGCTGTGGTGGGTTCTTCCTCCTTTTTCCCAAGGAGGGGGCTGTGTCAGGGCAGGGTCTGGGGCAGACAATTAGGGAGGGTTTAGGGCTGAGGGGAGCTGCCTTCAGCATCGTGATTTGTCTTGCTCCAGGGGTCAGCTGAGGCTCGGGAGTCAACCCTCAAACCCTGATGCCTCAGAGTTTTGTGGGTGCTCGGGAAATGCAAATATCAAAAAAGAGGCATCTTCCACTCACTCTCCCTGCACTGGATGCAGCATTTTGTGACCAGGGCACTGACTGCCCAGCTTCATGTCAGAGCTTCCCTGCCTCCTGCGGAGCCCTGTCACAGGTCCACGTGGCACCTGATCCCAGAGGGTAGCTCTGGAGAGAGCATAGGTTATGTGGAGCCCTGGCCCTGGACTCCCAGTGGGATGTTAAATTCCAGACAATGGCTCAAAATGTCTCTGCAAGGTGAAAACAGTCCTGAAAGCTCCTGATCCTATTCACCTCAATGGAAATAACGTGGGGAAGAAGAAGCTTTCTGTCTGGGCAGCCTCCTGAGACACCTGGTGATACTCAGGAGCAGCCAGAATCTCTGCTGCTCTCTCTTCCCTCAAATCCTGCTGTGACAACAACAGCCTGACAATCTCATCAGCTGTCTTGTGCCCCAGGTCTTTCCTGGCTTTCTGGAACAGAGCAACAGCATCGCATGCAAGGAGCTGTGCAGCGGCTGCCTGGCTTCACTGCAAGGTGTGATGGAGCCTGGGACAAGGACACAATGGTCACCAATTCTTCTGGGGATGGGGCACAGAGCAGGGGTAAATCCTGACCCCTGCATGGTGCTGTGGGGATCTGGAACCCCGGGGAAGAGGAGGATGGCTTCTACATCTGAGCTTTGAGCCATGGTGCTAATGATGTCTGGTATCCTACAGATTTGTGTCCTTCATCCTTATCACTTCCACTGCAGTAGCCCCAGTACCCTGCATGCTCCCCTCTCCCACATCACGACACTCCCTGCTCTGCCCGTGTCCCATGCACTACTCATACAGGTAGGTTTGATCAGTCTTCACAAGAGAAGGTGAAATGGAGGAATGTTACTGCTCTCTTTAACTACCGACTGGAAGAGTGTAGAGAAGATGGAGTTGTTCTTCTTGGAGTTGTGTAGGGGGACGATGAGAGGTAATGGGCACAAGCTGGAAAATGGGAAATTGCAATTAGATATTAAGAAAAACGTTTCCCATGAGGATGGTAAGAAGTGGGAAAAGAGTGATGGAATGTTAGAGATACTCAAAACTGTACTGGACAAGATGCTGTCCAATCTCACAAGTTGGACCTGTTTTGAGCAGGAGTTCGTATGAGAGACCTCTAGGGGTGTCTTCCTGCCTAAGATATCTTATGATTCCGGGCAATCCTTCGAGTTCCTCCTTGTGTCCCCTTAGTCCAGGCCAGGCATAAGGCAAGATGTGTCGTTTCCAACCTATATGTATGCAGGTTGGCCAGGATTTGTGTGTGCTGTCTGGCCAGCTGACCTAAATGCGTGACAATGACACTACTGCTGTCACCTTTCCATCTGTGGTTACTACTGAGCGTGTCCTCTGCTGAGTACAGGCACTCCATTTCTTTGAGCCCCCTGTTTCCTTCCAGCTATGGTTGGACAAGCCAGTATGTCCCCAGGAGGGACCTGGCAGGAACCAGCAACATGGTCTGTTTTCTTTGGTGAAACAGGAGCAGCCTCAGCAAACTGAGAGTATCCCTTCACCTCCCAGAATTGCCCCCAGCCCCTCTTGCCAGGGGTTGGTAGCCAGATGCAGGGGCGGCAAAGGAGGGTCAGGATGCCATTCCGGGGCAGAGGTCTGCGCTGAGCACCTGCACCCAACCACAGCACCTTCCCGGTGCTCAGGCAGCGGGTGACGGGCATGGGGACACCCAGGGACTGAACTCCTTCAGCCCATGCAATGTGGGACTTCTATAGCCTGGGGAATCTGAGGTGGGGTTGCTCAATCAGGTCTCACACAGGGTTTGCAGTAGTGCCAGGGACTGAAGCTAAGTTAATGCTCTGGGAATCAAGCATCTCTTCCCATTTTCCCGTCCTTCTCCGTACCCCTTTGTGCATCTCCTCTCTGCTGTACAGGAGCCTTCCCCTTTGCAGCTCGAGTCTCCTTATGCACTTTCAGTTTGCTGCTGTTGTCTCCAGAGAGTTCCCATCAGCTCCTGCCCCAAAAGGAACTCTCCTACATGTGGTGCTGGCCATGGAAGGTGGAGATGCGATATTTGACACGCTGCTGTCAGGACTCACTGGCACATCAGCTAAAGGTTAAATCTGCTCTCTGAATAGCTCAGCGTGTAGCTGAATAGGAGAGGGTGTACTGACCTTTAGTGTTTCATGGCTGGACTCTAAGGCCAGGCTAAGACACAGTTCAAATATGTTATGCACTGAGAAGCTCTTTGCCAGCCTCCATGTGATGAACCAGGCAGGATGGTCTGTGCTGCTACAGAGATATAGGCTGTTAGACCCAACATGAGCCCTGATCGAGTTCAGACTGCCGCAGGAGCAGTGCAGATGTCAGGGACCTCTCAGCTAATGTGGACAACCCCCAGCTGAGCTGGCTTCCTGGGCTCTCTCCAGGGCTGCCAAGGAGACACCAGCATGTCTAAGAACCTGGTGGAGAGGTGCCCCCAGGAAGAGGTGATTTGTGTCTCTCCCATCTCCCTGACCACAGCTGCAATCTCACCAATGATTCTGCATTGCAGAAGCTTGGGTCTGGATGTGTGGGATCAGGTTCAAGTTCAGAGAGGTGCAAAAGTGAGCAAGGACAGGGTTCTTGGAGAGAGACAGGCATGGCAGAGGCACAGCATCGTCAGGATGGGGCTTGACTGTGAGCTCATTAGTGGTGAGGCAGTGTCTAATCAGAGGTTATTATGAGGATCCTTTATTTTACACCTGAAGGAGTCCTGCTCTTTACAGAAGGGAGCACTGGTAATTTGCTTAGAAGACAGGGCATTGGAGCAAAGGAGCTGGAAAGTTTTGGGAGCAGCTGCCCTTCAGCTCCACGCTCTGCATTGTCATTACAGGGCTTGCTTTTCAGCACTTGCAGCTCTCCAAAAAGATCTAGGCATTTCTTTACATATTTGAATTTGGATTTAAAGCCTGAATTTACATTAAAAGCTTAGATGGCTCGAATATCCATACTTTCTACAAAACTTATGCTGATCTGCTTTGAAAAACCAGCCCTGACTGCACACCTTAGAACCGAGAAACTAACCTTATGTGACTTATGTGACTTATGTGACTGGTAGCCCCAGAAGGTAGTGACAGAAACAGGCCTCTCTGGTCCTTCTCCAATAATTCCCCGTTGATCCTGCCTTCCTCCCCTGTTACACCTCATTTCTTCATTCACAAGCAAAGTTTAACGGACAAGCACCAAATGTGCTGTTTTTCTCCACAGCCTTAAGAGGAGGAGGAACACTCTGGACCCTCCACCACCTCCCTGGCTCGATCCCGTGGATTTTGCACGCGGAAGGTGCCCCCAGCCCGGCAGGGTGATGGGCTGGGAGGTGGCACTGCCAGCTCCTCTGCGGCAAAGGGCTGTCGCTGGCGCCACCGTGTGAGCGCAGGGGGCGGCGGAGCGGACCGGGGCCACCGGGGACGGACGGTTCGCAGAGCGGCGGCCGCTGCAGAGCTGCCCTGAGGACCGATCCCAGCGAAACCCAGACCTCTGCAGGAACAGCCGCAGAGCCACCTGCCGCACCAGCCGAGAGCATCTTTAAGCACCCTCCCGCTGGGGCCCACGCACAAGGGGTCTGTAGCCCAGGACTCTGTGACCCTGCTCCAGCCACCGCGAGCAGGGTGGCAATGAGGACCATTTAACATTGAAATGTCCCTTGCTTTGTGCAACGGAGCTCTCTGCCGCTCCCAGCCCAAGGGATGATTCTGCAGAGATGATGGGCAGCGTGTTCTCTGCAGAGTGGGAGCCGTGGGCGCCCTGTCTTGCCGTAACTGCAGCAGTGGAGAGGGTGCCTGTCAGGGCAGCAACTTGTCCCCGCAGTAGCATCAGTGCTGCAAAGCTCTGCAGCCTCCCACACTTACAGCCCACATGGTTTTAACCACCTCTATCAAGATATGCTCAAGAGCCGTAGTGACTTTTCACTCAGGCAGCTGGCTCCAAACTTAGCCCCGGAGCGTGTGCAGGGGCAACAGCTCCATACAGGACACACCTCGTGTGACAAGTGCTCTGTGGTCACCTCTCCCAGGGAAATACAGCTTGCATTACACATTTCTCTTCTTTCATGCTCTACAGTAAAAATCTTCCTTTCCTGTCATATTTCTTTCTCAGCTGACCCACTACAGCTCTGGCCATTCAGTGGGTGGCACAAGACAAAGCAATGTGCTCCTCAGGCAAGCAAGATGAGCAGAGAAGCTCTTATCCAGCTGTGGCACCTTCAACCTGGCTTTGTAAAACCCTTCCTGAACGGGTTAGGGTGCTTAGCTTTAACAGCTGAGTAACTGCACTCAGGACAGTCCAGGAACACCAGAAAACCAGCCAAACAGTCTGTATGCCACCCCTGGACACAAGCCCTGTTTCAGCACGATGAGCACAAAATTAACATCCCTGGCACTGCCTGGGGGCTACCAGTTGTCCTTAATGACTGTAGTACACACAGCTTACCTTGGCAGCACCTTAGCTGCATCCCTAGCTGGGAAAGCCAAGGTCCTCACCAGCGGACCCGCCACACAGCTGAGGTTGGTGGCTGCAGCACTTTCTGCAAACAAGCAGACCAAGCATCTTCCCCAGCACATGCCAGGGCCAACCTGCCTTCCTGAGAGAGGTGCTTCTCGCCAGGGCAAACCAAGAGATCCTTTCATGGAGTCCCTTGCTCTTCCTGGGGATGTTCTCAGCCATCACTACTCAGATGGCCCCACTGAGACCTTCTCTGGGACTAGAAATGAACCCACCAGTCCTTGTGGTAGTTTAACCCTTTGGGGTATTAATACCAGAAAGGATGGGAAATATTTAGATAATTAAGAACTTTTATTAAAAAAAAAAAAACAAGCCAAAAAAAACCCCACAAAAACCTATCAAAGTCTTCACACCTCTTAAAACACTTTACTATTCATTTTAAAGAGTCTTAAAAGACTTTAATATTCATTTTAAAGAGGCAACTTGAGCACTGCTGGTGGCCAGTTCAACCCAAACGCCCCAAAGCCATGAGTTATCACAGCTATTGAAATGTTTGACAGAAGGATCCCAGAACAGTTTGCACTAATTGCTCAGTATAAATTCTCCATTATGTTCTCAGACAATCAGAATCTACCCAGCAAATCAACTCCTCTGATCCACTGTAATCAGGAAGCAAAGCACGCATACCATCGCAATATAGACAGCGCTTTCAGAGGGGCGCAGAGAGGACGGGGAGCTGGCTTAGCTTGGCAGGTCCAGGAGTAACAGCTGCCTTTTCTTGGTGTTGTTTTGTTTTGTTTCTAATTTCCAGAGGAAATTTGATTTCAGGAAAATTTGGAAGTCACTTGCCACAGGAAAGCTGCAGCCGAGGAAGGGGTCCAGAGAAAGCGTTGCAAAAGAAACAACAAGGGCTGTACTTACAGGTAAGCTGTTAGAGGGCTCAAGTTGGCAGGGACCTCTGAAAGCCCCAGCTCGGAGCAATCCACGGAGAGCATGATGCCATCCTCTTCGCAGTGGCACTGGGGTGGGCAGGAGGGTGCAGCACCTTGCTCGGTGGGCACCGCCTGGCAGCGGGCAGAGGAGACCAGCAGAATGCCCCAGAAGAAGAGCTTGTCCATCCTCACCTTGGCTGCGGCCACTGGGACGGTGCGAGGTGCCGCCGGCTGACTCCAGCCCCGGGGCTCCACCGGACGGAGGGCAGCGACCCCGCTGCCTGGCAGGGCAGGGTATCTCCTGCAGGTCAGAGTGTGGCAAGGATGCAGCCAGGGAAGGGAAGGCATTGTTGAATGATCTTGGTTATTGGGTTTCAAGGGCTGGGCAGGGGCGTGAGACACTCTAATGGGAGGAGTTAAACTTTCTACTTTTTCCCTCTCTCTCTCCCTCTTAGAGCTGGCAGGAATTTCATTCAAAGGGAAGACAGGGGGGGGGGGGGAACGAAAAACAAAGAACCCTCAACAAATGAAGACCTGTTCATAGCTCTGGGACCTTGTTTGGTTATAATGCTTTTGTGAGATAGCAGGGCAGGGAAGGTAAAGCTGGCTCCGGCAGGGTAGAGGAGTATAAATAGGGAGGCAGGAGCACCCAACCAGCACTTCAAGGGCTCCAGACTTTGGGACGCTGAAATACAACCCAGATAAGGGCTCTGTGTGTCTGTGCCGGCTGCTCAACCCAGCTGCAACTGGAAAGTCAGGGTGTAGCTGGGGAGAAGGCAGTGAGGAGCTCCCAAGGAGCTGTTTGCTGGGAGCGACCATGCCCAGCGCGGCAGGTCCATCTGTCCTGTGGTCTGACCCTTGCTCACGAGCAGCCCCCATTGCTGTCCCCACACATGGGACAGGGGCTGACTGGGAGATGCAGGGGGATGGAGCGGCAGTGCCATGGGGCTGAGCTGGGTGGGGGACCTCTCCAGTGGAATACGGTGCTCCTGCAGTCACGCTGCTTGCTGCAGTTTTGCCCAGCTCCAGATAAGGTGCATGTGGGAGCTGCGTTTGCCAGAGCTGCACCGCATTGATGTCAGGAGCAGGTGGCTGGCTTGCCCCAAGAGCTCCTTCTAACCTTGGGTAGAGTGGTCAGAGGTCAAAGCAGAGGAACAGTCTGCTTGAAGCCATGTCATCTGGAGCTCAGTCATGCAGAAGGGAGCAGGTCTGGCTTAGCAGGGAGGCACTGCCTGTTCCAGCCCAGCCCAGGACCTCAGGGGGTCCTGAAACACATGGGATGAGCATCAGAACAGGATTTCTGGCTGCTTGGGTGTCAAGGAGCTGCTGAGTTCTTGGGCATCAGAAGCACCTGTTTAGAAAAAGGCACTGGATCTGTGATTGAGAAGGCTGCAAAGGCCAGCTCTGTTCCTCCCTCCTGATCGCAGCCACTGTTTGTTCAGGGTCACTGTGGTGCCCCTGAGTCATTACTGTCCTCCCATGGCAGTGGGTTTGATGATGTGGGCTGAGTCTGGCCCCACAGCCTGGACCACACTGCATGTCTGTAACTGGGCCATGCATCTTGTCTGTAATGGGCATGGCAGCTGAACATGAGTCTCTCACACTGCAGAAAGACAGCTGACCACTGGGCTTGAGGTAGATCTGGACTCCCATCAGAGCTGGTGTGTTCCTCCCTCCAGCCATGGATGGAGGAAGGGTATGGGGCAGAGAAAGAAGGGGCCAGGCTGCAAAGCCCCTCTGGCTATGGCCATGCCATGGTAAGATGCCACATGAAGCACAGATAAGGAGATGGCTTTCACGTCCTGCTTCCTCTGAATGTGCTTTTCCTTCTGGCAAAAGTGTTTCCTAATTGATACCCCATTATCTCAGCATAAAAGAGAGAAGAGAGTTATCTAGGGTCAGGCAGGTGAGCTTGCAAAGTGGGAGACTTAAAAAGCTCCAGCTAGCCGAGGGTTAGGGTGCCTCGAGGCCTTTGAGTCAGAGTGGGTATCTCCTCCGAAAAAAACTGCTCAAGATGGAGCTTGGGGTTCAGGGCTGATGGACAGAGTCCAGCTGACAGCTTCTGGTGTGAGTGATACAGGATCTGAAACTATTTCATTTACAAAGTCCGTTCAGATCCTGCAGTTTCAGGGCTGAAACCCTACCACTGCTGAAGTCAGTGGAAACTTTGTCACCGAGTGCAGAGGAGCAAGGATTTTGGTCTAAGAGCAGGAACTGATTTAGTTGGAATTAAGCCACTTCCATCATGACCAACTCTGGAGATGTCATTAATTAAATGTTTGCAATGTGTTTTGACAGCTCCAAATGCAAAACACTGCTTGGTGGGGGAGAAGGGAAGCCCTCCTCAGAGAGAGGGTTCCTCCTCGGGTTCCCTGGCAAGCTTTCCCTGCACCTCTGGTGTGGGGCTTTAGCATGGCCTGAAATGGCCGGATTTGCTCCAAGAGCAGCCCGGAATTTGGTGTCAGTCTGGGGAAAGCATCAGGCCCATCACTCTGCTCCTGGCTGCAACAGCAGCTTTTATCCACGATTTCCCCATCCCTCTCTCTCCAGCCCAAGCAGCCAGACACCAACCGCATTGCACACTCCTGACAATTTCTCGCTCAGTGAATTCTCCTTGGGGATCCAGGGCTCTGGCTGAGCACACTATTAATAGACTTCTTAAAAAAATAACACTGAAGAGATTCCTATTGAAAACTGCCATTCTGCTGAAATAGAGCCATTTCCTCAGGAAGGCACTGAGTGCAATGACATTTTTCACATTGTTTTTGGAGCAACACAGCCTGGAGTTGGAGGGCTTCGCTCTGCATGTCTCACTTTGCTTTGACTGTTTGCTTTTTATTCTAGCTTGGCTGCAGTATTTCATTTCCATGTCTCACTTCTTTGAGACCTGATAATAGGCATTAATATTCAAAGAGTTCACTTATTCCAGCGTGTCACCCGGCTCCTGGCAAAACCAAGAGTCTGGACATCAAGTCATTTGGACCAGAGAGCTTTGATGGTAAGCCTGGAATTTCTGAAGAAGTCCCTCTGAGGTGGAAGTGTCACTTTTCAGCCAGCTCTCACTGAAACTGCAGCTTGCTGCGAGTAGTGCGGGCTGAGCCGTGAAGGCACCAGGAGCTCCAAACCCAGCTCATTCCTATTAGTGCGAATGGATGTTTTTCTGCAAGGCTCACACGTGTCTGTATGTTGTCCTCTAGTGGCAGGCTGTGGTCTGGGGAGATGGGAAGGGCACTGCTCCACAGCAGGTGAGCAGCACTCTCCTCACCTGAGCGGCTCCCGTGCTGCCGCTGCAGCAGCCGGGCTCCCCGGCAGACTCTGTGCACCCCCGACTTCACGGACACCCCCTTTGAAAGGGTGGGATGGGATCAAACACCAGGGCTTTGTGGCTGAGCATGACACCTTAGCATGTGCTACCCCTGGATGGCAGGTGACATCCCACGTGATATTTCTCCTGCTGTCTCCACACTGCATGGCTAACAAGTCTTCCTACAGCTTGCTTAAAAGCAAGTGAAAAAAACTTGGGAAAGTTTAGAGTACAGCCTAAGCAGGGAACAAGGTTCAGTTGAAGTGAGCAAGTACAGTTATCGCCTCGGCTCATCTGGGTCAGGGGAGAGGCAGGGGTGGTGGGAAAGGGCTGTGCTATTCATGCCAGCACAACATGCTCAAGATAGTCTGGTTCTGGATCTCAGCCTTGGACCTGAGGAGCGCTGGGACTCCAGTTACCAGCACTGGCCAAATCTACTCCGTAGGCCAGAAATTTATGCCAACCAAGCTTTGGGCTGTGGACTGCGGCTGTCAAGGCTTTTTAGAGCTGTTGGAGGTAAAGGCTAACAAAGTTATTGTGGAGATATGGCTAGGGAAGGGCTGACTCTTACTACAGGTGCTGGTGTCCCCATGCACAGAGCCAGAACAGCTCTGTGGGCTTGGATGGGACGACTTGCTGGACTTCGAGCTTCTCACTCAGCAATGGTCTTCCTGCAGAGCGGAGGGAGGTGATGGCTAGCGCTGTGCTGTTGCTCCTCCCAAGGTGCTGCCAATGCCCTGGATGCCCAACCAGGGACCTTCTCAAGCTGGAAGACAGGTTGTGCTAGCTGACCCAGAGGGCTGGAGGCCGTTTATTTCTGTCCTCAGCATGTGCCAGGGGACCCAGTGTGTGTCTTCTGCCCTGCTCCTATAGGACAACTGTTAGTGCCCTCTTTTTATTCCCTTCTGGATTTTAGAGGAGTTAACCCTAGTAGAATCCCAGTTTGGCTGTTGATCTCCAAGGACAACCAGTCTCTACTGCAGATCAGGAGGATGTTGGATATTTTTCACTGCCAAGGTCACGGCAGGAACTGAGACCCCACTGTGATACACAATAGAGAGGACATCAGAGAGGCAGTTCCTCCAGAAGGGCTTGCAGGGGAAGGAGGAGATGCAGAGAGCCCTGGAGAGTCTCACAAAGCACAGGGACACTGGAGAAAAACAGGCATCAGCAGGATTGGCCCATGTGTGCCAGACCACGCACTCAGCCACTTCCTCTAAGACACTTTTGTGGAGGTGTCACTCCTGGAACCTGATCTCTTTATAAGATCAGTCCTCCAGACTTTCTTGCCATCCCTGCCTCCTCCTGGAGTTGGTCCTCCAGGTTCCAGACAGAGCAGGATGCAGCCCAAACCAGCAGGGATGGGCTTAATGCAGTGGGAGCCAAGAGTCTGGTGCTTTGGATGTGTCTGAAAGCCCGGGGTATACGCTGGGGAGCCATTCGAGGTCGTGTGCAGGGGCAAAGGCCAGAGGAATGTTTCTGGTGCCCCTGCTCCCATCAGGGCCTTCCAAAGGCTGAAATACCACAGTCAGGCCACGGGCCCAGCAAGGGATCTCAGAGGCTTTCCAAAATGTAAATGCAAATACTTGAAAACAAGCAGACAGCCCCAGTGCCCAGCATGCTGCTCCAGCTGCCTGACTGGAGCAGGGGACAATGACGACTGGTGGCAATTGTGTCCCTTGCTAACGGGAAGGGCTGGTGTGATTAAAGTCAGAGAAGTACAGGGAAGGTTCCCCCTGAAGCTCAGGGCACAGGATAGCCCAAGCCTCAGATGCACTTTTACTCTTTCCTCTGGGATGAACTGCAAAAAGTCATGGGGCAACCTGGTGGCTCCATGCCCCGCAGAGAAGAGGGACAGAGGTGCAGAGCTAGGTAGAAGACGTGTTAGGTGGACCAGACACCTGATTCAGTGTCTGACATGCTTGAAGATCTTCCTTTTTGGAGTCCCTGCATCAACTGGGTCAGAGAGTGAAAGCCATGGCAATCCCAGCACATGTGAGAGCAGGGAAGGGTCCTTCTGGACCTTCCTTCCTCTGGTCCTTCTTGGCTATTCCAGGAATAATTCCCATCTCAGTTCAGACAGGCCCTGAATCTATCTGGCCCCAGCACTTCTGCTCTCCAGGAGGCAGCTGACAGCAGTAGCTGATGAGAGATGGTGCTCGAGATCCTGGGAAGAAATAGGCTGCTACCCTCCTGCTCCCCAGTGGTGGTACAGCTCAGGCAGAAGAGATGGTGAGAAGTGGGCATCCCCACACTACAGCTACAGCTGGGGCAGCCACAGCCTGGCACTAGGCACATAATATCATGGAGGTGTCCAGCTTGAGATGTGGCAGGGTGCCACGGCTCCCTGTGGTGGGAGCAATGCCCTGTGACTGTCTTGGGTGAAGGCATGGCAACTGCTGGACTCTCTGTTCCCTGGAGGGAGCAGAGGACAGGGAGGGCCTAGGGCGGAGGTTCAGCACCGGAGAATGGAGAAGGTGTGGATCAAGGAGCCCCAGCAGTCACCAGCAGGCTCCCATGGCTGCGGGTCCCCAGGAGATCCAAGGGTTGGGCACCCCTGCTCTCCTGTCACTTGGCAATGCTAGCCCAGTCTGCGCCTGCTGTGGTATCCATGTGAAGGGGGGAAAAAAGGGTGGGAAGGGGGGTCCAAATGGACATGGTCCTGCTCCTCTCCAGGGTCTTGACCTCTGCATGGGGGCTGGTGGAGGAGGGCGATGGCTGGATGCTGCTAGACTGGAGCAGGCTAAATATGAAGAACAACACGGCATGGTCCAGAACTCGGTGGGCGGCCCGTGCTGGAGGCTTGTTTTGTTTTACTGTTTTGTTGTCTCTCTCTCCCCCTCTGGGTTTTGTGGCTCTGAGCTTCAGGGCTGGAAAATTATTCATCCAAACCGCAGCCCCCACGACACCCTCTGTAAGCATCTGTGGCTCCAGACTCCACTGCAGCAGTGGGTGGGAGGTCGTAAATTCATCATCATCACCAAGTTGGCCTCCTGTTAGACAGGATGTGAAATACAGAGGAGCAGGCTATGCCACAGAGGCAGCCATACTGAACTCACTGGGTGAAACCTGTCGGCCAGTTTTTGTGTGACAAATCCCTGTCCCATGCATGTCCCATTGCTAAGAAGGTCCCTTCCTACCTGCCAGAGCAGCTGTGCTTTAGCTGCGAACGTCTGCAGGTTCACCTTGGCTGCTGGCTCTGTTGGAAACACTGCTGGGTTGTGCTAGCCAGATGTGAGGGCTGTGGGATCACTTGCTCCTGAACTTTGGGAAGCTCTGCAGACAGCAACAGCCCTCCTCCACCGTGGCTTTCACTTGCTTCCTTATGACTTGGAGCCAGCACCCCTCGCAACCCTGTGCCACAAGCCTTGGGTCTGTGCATCAGCCCTGCCTGGTTGTGTGTAGCTGTGCCCTGTGCTGGGACTGTCATCTCTGAGCATGGACACACAGGAGACCCATAAGCACTTTTCCAAGGGGCTGTAGAAAGACCCTGGTGTAGCAGCCCATCTGGCAAGGCAGATGTACAGTAATGTGCTGAACTGAGCCCCGCTGGGACGGGAGGTGGTGCGGGGAAGGTGCCAGCAGAACTTAACCCCCATCTTGCTCGGTCACTGCCAGCAGCTAAGGGTGAACTTGGGGGTGGCCAAGTTGTCTCATGTGGATGTTGTCCTGCTCTTCTCCATGAAAGGCAAGAGTCCACAAACAGTCCCTGGGAATGCTGTCCCATTCTGAGGTCCCTCTCCTGGGCCACAAGCTGTAGAGCCAGACCCAGAACCCCTCCATGGGGAATATGGCTTTGAGCAAAGCCCCAGGCATAATGACTCTGAAAGCCACAGGGTAGCTCTGATTGCAGAAAAACAGAAAAGAGAGGATGGGGAGCTCCTGCCCCTCCTTACCCTTGGCTGCTGCCCCTTTCTGAAGATGCAGCCCTGGCCAGGCTGTTGGGAGACCCTGGTAGCTGCACTTGGCAGAGTAAGGGAGGGCTTGTCTCTGCAGAAACCCAGGGTTCTGTGGGGTGCCGAACAGCCAAAGGAGCAATGACCACCCGGTAATGCCGGTTCTGTGCCTCTCACAAGACTCCTGCTACCTTAAGGTAATGGCTCCTCCTTCACATCTTCACTGTCACTGTGATTGGCCCCACTTTGCAGGTCACAGTGCTCCACAGATATTCTTGAAATCTTCTGAGACTAAGTGCATTAGGTGCTTTAACCTATCATAAACCATGTTGAATACACAGATACAAATGTTTCTCTGTGTTCAGTGGAGACTGCACACCTTGAACAAGAGCCTGTTGGACAGCAGGCTAAAGCTCGCACCCACACACACCTTTGAGATGTAACCATGCTCAGCATCTGGGGTTTCTGGGCCATGCTGAGCAAATGAGAGCCACAGGCTGTGTCCAGTGGCACCAGCAGGGAGATGCTGGGGTTGGATCCAGGCTCTCTCCCCTGTTTGAGGGAATAAGCACTAGTCCTTTTCCTACATCAACATCTGCAGCTGTAGATTCCTGCACAGGGACATCTGCCTTCGTGTGCTTTGGAGGTCAGCTGTTTGTGGAAAACAGGGGCAGTAGGATGAGTGGCCAACTCAGTTCCCCCCACCCCCGGCCCAGGGCTGTCTACTCCTTGCAGTAGGTCTTGGGACCTCCTCATTGTAGCTGTTGTACCTCCTCACCTCACTCCAAGGCAGCTCCTGCAGGACATGGTGTTGTGGGCAGGAGTGTAGGCCCAGACTGGGACAAGGGTGCTGCTTTGAGACTGCACCATAACCCCATGCGGCCTGAATGGGTGAAGGAGGGTAAACAAGTTCCAAGATATAGTTTTTTCTACCCCCAGGAATAGGCTTGTGAAATCATCTGCTTTATTTTAACTGTTCCTTCTGACCAGCACTTGGAGCTCAACCAACCAAGTTGCTCCTTTCAATTGCAGCTTGCGCATGGCCATCACTGCTTGCAGCCCAGCAGTGTCCCTACATGTGGCTGCACGGACAGCCCAGTTCCTGGAGTAGCAACCAGTGCTCTGCAGTAAGCCACAGGGCTGCCAGCTGCTTGTCAGCACATCAGCTGGACCAGGTGGCTTTGCCTTGGTCCTTGGCTCTTAGGAGCCAGTAGCTTCACAACTTCAAAGCCAAGCTTCATCAGAAAATGTGCTTCTTCCTCATAAAGCTGCAGGTGGGTTGGAGGCTCAATGCAAAACTGTTGCCTCAGTTACAGAAGCAGATGAATGAACAGAAGCTGCTGCCTGCTTTGGCCTGCAGTACCTGGACTGGCCAAGGGCACCCCTTCCGTTGCCCATGGCTAGGGACACAGCTGCTCTTTCAGAATGGCTGCTGTGCTGCAGCAGGGGAAAGCCTCGGCATCGCTGAGACCCCACAAAAGCCAGCCCACCCTTATGAGCACACTCTTGCCTAGGGCTGTTTATTGTTTGTACCTAAGACCGATCCATCAGCCGAGACAAGCCAGCTCCCACCACGCTCTGCCCACGGCAGTGTCTGAGACCTCAGTACACCTTGCGCCCATGGTCACACAGATACCATGGTGCCCAGCACTTGTGTCAGACCTCAGCAGCCTGTGGGTGCCGGGGCTGCCCCTTCTGTGCTGAGGGGCAAGGCCCCCACAGCTGGTGCTGCCTACTGCAGTGGGGTTAACTTCCAGGCACCAGGAATCCCAGGAGACGGCCAAAGCATCCCGCCCAGCCCCTTGCTGTGTCTGCACTGAGGGGGTTGCAGCAGCGCGTGACACTGCCCATCTGCTCAGGAGACCCCATGACACTGCTAACACCGTGTTGGAGGCGTTGGTGGCAGTGCTGAGGTGGGTCCCGACTCGCTGCAGGGCTCGCTCTGTGCCAGAAGCCCCACAGTGCTCACATCCCAGCGCCTGGCTCCGGCCAGGGCCCTGCAGAGGCAGAGGGCAGGATGGTGCCAGGAAGCTCTGAGCAGTGTTAGGGCTGTTTCTGAGCAATGATGTCCCGGACGCAGGTGTACAGGAACATGTACTGGTCCTGCAAAAGAGAAAGGGGTATCTGGAGTCAGGTTTCTGAGACAGACCTGGTTGCAGGCCTAACTCTGCAATTTGCCTTAAAAGGTCCTAATTAGCTAGAGGTGTCTGATGGCAAAGTAGGATTTGCTGTCCCAAGTGGTCCGTGTTTGTTCTGAGTCATCAGAGTTGCCCAGAAAGGAAGGATCAGGCCTGGAGCTGTAGTTACATCGTGTTTGTTTCCTCCTGCTTCATCATCCCCACTCATGACACCTGAAGGCAAATTGCACTGTGGCATGAGAGGAACAATGTCATCTGACTTCCTCATAGTGCCCGGCCAGCCTTTGGCTGTGCCATGGTGTTTGCATCAAAACAAGACTGAAGAACAACTCCAGTGATGGTGCAGAGCATTGAGAAGGAAAGCTCTGCCCTGCTGGAGTGCACAGTGTCTCTCAATGACCTGAAGCCAGGAGAGAAGAATTCAGGAGCAGGAGTTTCCCTTGGTGGTAGTCTCAGTGTAACTGAGTCAAGGACTGACAGCACATCAGGCTGGATGTCTGCAAGGCCTCTGAGGTAGGCAACAAGATCTGGGTGGTTTTAGTCCAGTTGCATCATTTCTCTATTTTTAAGACACCAAAATGATCCATCAGCACCAAATATGGGGAGTCCACTGTGGATTTGATATGGGGTTCTGCTCAAACACCAGGCCAATCTGAAATTATGCTAGCCTACAAAACACTCAGCACTGACCCCCGCCATGGCAGGGCTCGGGGAAAGGCAAGGTGTGGGAAAGGTAAATGAGGTTGTATGCCATGCACAAAGCTGGAGGGCAGAGGCAGCCTGCAAATGCTGTGGGTTGCAATCACATGGTAGCCAGGAAGGGGGATTAGGGACTTGACAGAGGGGCCTCCAAACAGCTCACTAATGCGCTGGCTAAGCTGCAAGTCACGAGGAGCCTCCTCCCCTGCCGGTGGTGGGTTTAGCCCCACTGAAGGGCCGGGAAAACCACAGATCATACAATGGCTGCGGTTCCAGGTCACCAGAGCATGTTTTCAATGAGCCTGGCCTGATTGTGAAATCTGGAGTGACGGTCCAGGATTGACTTCAGACCAGGCACACTCAATGCCTGGCCAAACGCAAGCACACATCCCCAGACACACGCACTGTACCAGAGCCAGGGGTGCTTGAATACTCAGCAGTTATCCATGGATAATCCCTCAAAGGTCCATCTTCTGCCCTTGTTTGGTACTAAACACCCTCAAAAAATCAGCTCATGCCCCCAGCATGACAGCAGCGTGCCCCTGTCTGTCAGAGGTATAGGGGTCCTGCCAAGGCCCTGCAGTGATGGAGGAGGCTGGTAGCCACATGGCAGCGGTGTGGGGCTGGAGGGCAGCCCTGCCTATCCTTCACTGGCCGTGCTGGGATCAGAGCGACCACTGCTCATGGCAAGGTGGGGAGGCATCTGCCTCTGCTGCCCACCCCCAGTGGGGCAGCAGCTTTTGATCAGCGCTTGCTGTGCCTTTATGGGCACATTGTGTCTCTGCTCGGCAAGACCACTGCTGGAATACAAAAGAGCTCTGAATCAGGGGCAGCGGGTGCCTTGCCCTCCTCTGGCTCCCACCATATGCATGGTTCACATTAATTAAGAATGTGATTAGCTGCTTGCAGGCGGCTCTGCAGCTGGGAAGCCCTGGAGAGATCTGGCCTAATTCTGCTGTGCCCTGTAGGAAGGGTTTCCAGGGATGCTACATCAGCTCGTTCAGTGGTTGCAGCAAATGAAAGCGCTGTCCAGAGGGCATCTGTGCTGCCAGTGCCCATCAGGAGCGGCACTCGCAGCCTGGGAGGCTGGGCTGTGGCCCAGGCATGCTGGCTCGACACGGCAGGGCCTGGCTGCAGCACCATCAGACAGTGCCACAGCTCTCGCAGCCCCAGCTCTGGCAGCAGGCAGGGGCCAGGAGCTGGCTCTGGGTATGGGGGATGCGGCAGGGAAAGGCACCAGACAAGGGGAGACCCAGCAGGTCCTGGGTACCCAGGCTGACAGCTGTGTCCAGAGGCTGGCGTGAGCAGGCAGGTTTGCTGTGTAGGATGAAACCAGTGCTTCATGCTTTCCAGGGCAGAATGGGAATGGTGCCTTGCACTTACTGTGAACTCACATGCAATTTAACCTGTTTTAACTCCAGAACTGAGGTGATGAAAAGCCCTTTCCTGGGAAAAGACAGTGTCCTTAGCCCTCGGTGGCTGGCAGAGGAAGCACAGAATAAATCCCTGCATAGGCTGGCTGGGATCCCAGGTAGCACCTGGGGAGTGGGCAGAATGCTTCCAGCTGCAGGCAGCTCAGCATGAGTGTCCTTTTCTGCCTGGCCCACCAGCCTTCCTCCTTCCCACCTACCAGTGTTGGGGTCATGAGACAACAGCTTCTTGCCAGCTGGAGGGTCACCCCATAGACATCCACCATTCTCTCGGCTTTCATCTGGTGCAACAGGCAATCCAGGGAGATCAGTGTCCCCATTTGGCTCACACCACTGCTGCAAGGGACAAAGGAGAGTCCTTGATGCCAGGCCAGGCTGAGCTGAACCTCTTTGGAAGTGGTCACCAGCCCAAGAAGTCAGAGACAACCGAGTATGGTGGAGTTAGGAAACCCTGTGCTGACCAGAGGGATGGGACCCCAAAGTGCCCATTGAAAGAACCTGGAGACCCAGCCTGCTCTGCCGAGCTCTGCATCCCTCACCCAACTCAGCTCTGCCGATGCACCGGCTGTGTTGACTCCTGTGGGACTGGAAGCTTTCCCTGGCTGCAAGCAGATGAGGGCATCAGGGCTGCTCCCAGGATCCTAGCAGTCAGCCCAGAGATCACCTGGGCACCTCTGACCAGGAATGCCTGCTCCATCCACACTTGCCCCTGGCCCAGCTCTGTTTGCCCTCCCTTCTCCCATGTCCTTGGCAGAGCACTGCTTCATCTGACCTCCCAAGCTCAGAGCTTCCCTGGCTCCCACAGACCTACTCTCAACATGCCCGAAAGCCTTGGGGTCCTCAATGGAGGGTGCAGACCTGCTGGTGGACATGCCAAGTCACTGTGCAGCCTGCTGGCTACCAGCTCTCGGAGGCTGCCCATGGACAGAGTGGTAACATGACATACCTGCAGTGCAGCAGGAGAGGACCAGCTCTCTTTCGGTGGGGCATGCACCGTCTGACAGCAGTGAGGAACTCCACCAGGCTCTGGACATCTGGCTGTTTCTTGCTGCTCCACAGTGTGTATAGGAACTGTTGTACCTGCCTCTCCTTTGCTTTCTTCTCCTGGTGAGACACAAAGAGTTGACATGGCTGTTGGGGAGTAATGGGTGAGTTTGGATGCAGAATGGTCCCAGCTTTCCAATTCTTAGGCCATCAGATGCTTTCCTGAGCTAACTGCTAGCTTCTGTAAAGCTGTCCAGGCATACTCTGCTGGGGCATTTCCCATCACCTGTGCAGTGGATATGTCACCTCTGGCAACCTGCTCTCCTTCCCCACAGCATCCTGACCTGCCCCTTGAGAGGAAGACTGAGAACTGTATAGGCCTTTTCAAAGAGGGTCAGAAAGACCTATCAGGAGAGGCGGAGGAAGCCTCCAAGGCTCTCCCATGCATCTCTTATGTCCACTCAGTTGATGTTCTTCTGGATCTTGCAATCTAGATTCCCTCCTGCATTTGTGGACCGCTGGCACTCTGCTCCTGCAGCTCAGACAAGTCTCCATGGACCTTTCAGCCCTTGCCCCTACAGACGTGTTTGCTAACAGTGAAGAACATCCCAGGTAGTGGGACTCAAGCCAGGCCCATCAACACTTACGTGTTTCATTTTGAGCTGGATGCACCTCCATCCCGAGACAAGCTTCTCTGTGCCACACTGGATGGTCAGTGTCTTTGTGCAGAGAGAGTCTCCTTCCAGGGGCCAGCATGCCTCACTTAGGACCTGTGCACAACAGCAAGTTTGGCTTCATGTTGATGGTTGCCATATTTCAGATCCATCACCATCACAGGGGTCTGTGATTGGGTTGGAACAAGAGCACCCACAATATCACTCCATGTCAGTTTGTTCCCTAGACAAATCCTGGGGGAGGTTTTGGAAACTAGAGCAGATTGCAGTCAGCCTCCCTGTTAACACAGATCTGCTTGGCAGTGGGAATCTGCTCAGCAAACACTCTCCACCTCGGATGGACAGGAACAGGAGCCATGGAGTCCTTGAGTGCCATGGAAATGCAGCTTGAGGAGTATCAGGTGAGAGCAGGGCCATGGACCACACGGTGGGCAGACAGAACCTGTCTCCCAGGACAAGCAGCGGGAGCAGTTTGACACAGGAAAGGTTTGGCTTTAGCTAAGCTGGATCTGCACCCAGGCTTCAGGAGGCGGCGAAGAGAGTTCAAGTTCTGGAGCTATGATAGCTTCCAGCTCCATTAAACAGATCTCTGCTCTGTCATGGCACAGGCAGGCACCTTACCTCCCCCCTCTCCTGCCATGGGAGAAGTGTTAGGATGGTGTGAATGTCCTGTTCCCACACCAAGGTCCAGAAGTCCTCCACAGTCAACTTGTCAGGCCCCTGGACAGCCAGATACTCCCTACTGAAGCTGCAGCCCTGGGTAGGGAACAAGAAAGTCATTCTCCTGCTGAACAGGGTGACACAGGTACCCCATCAGCCCTAGAGGCTGTGGGAGAGGCCAGGAAAAGAAGGGAAGCTCAGCAGGTCAGGAGGCAAGGAGAAGAGAAAGAACCAAGGGAGGGAAGTGAGGACAAGCCCAACTGGTCCCTTCTTGTCCACACAAGATCACAGCAGCAGTGACTAGTGGAGCAGTGCAGGAACCAGGCAGCAGGGAGCAGGGGCACAGTGAGGAAAGGGGAGCATCACCTTCTGCCTTCACCTTCACCCCAAGAACAGGGGTGGGCATTGCTGCTGGAGGCAAGACTCACCAGGACACGCCACACCTGCAGGAGACCTGAGAATGGGCCCTGTTCCAGCAGGGAAAACTTCACTCTGGAGCGATCATCTGTAAAATATGTGGGAGGTGGAGGGTGGATCCACCTTGGGTAGCCTTGTACTCACACAGCTCCTGCAGACCAACTGCCAGACTTTGCACAGCCACACAGATCCAACCCCCCATTCAACATTTCTCTGTAAAGGTGCCGCCCTCTGCTCTTGCCCAGCTCATGGCCATTGGTCCCCAAGACAGGTCTCTATCCCAGTCTCCTACTCAGTGTAGTGCAGGTAGATCAGTGTCTTGGCCAGTGGAGATCTGCATATCTCCAAGGACGGAGAGCCTGCAGATGCACTGGGCTCCTGTTCCAGTGTTTGGCCACCCTCATGGGAGCTCTTTTTTCCTTATACTGAGTTGGATTACTCTTCCAAATCATCCCCCTTGCCTCTTGTCCTTCCACGGTGCACCTCTGAGAAGACTACATTTTGACTGTGCCCTCCCAGCAGGTAGTTGAAAATAGCAATAAGATCTCCCCCTTGCCTTCTCTCATCTAGGCTGAACAAACCTTATCTTGGTCCCATACATCAGGTGCTCCACCCCTGAAACACCTTGGTAGCCTTCTGATGGGCTCACTGCAGTGTGTCAAAATATTTTCTTGTACTGTGGAGTGCTGGACCTGGTCCAGCCTAGCTCCATGCAGGTACAAAAAGGAAGAGGTCACAGCACTTACATGGGAGGATACTGGAAGAGGGATGTGTCTGCTGGTGGCCTGAAGATGGTGTTGCAGAGCTGGCTTCTTCCTTGACAGCCTCTAGGAGGGTCTGCCAGAGTGAAAGAGAGAGGAGGAAGCAGTGAGCAGGGCAGGAGGAACTGCGGACTCCTGAAGATGTCTCGCCTCAGCAGAGGGGTGGTTATAAAGGCTGCTCATGCAAAAGCCTTAGAAGAGGTGCTATGTGACCACCTCTGGGGTGGGCTGCCAGATCTGCTCCTCACTGTGAGGAGATGGCTCCATCTCTCTATAGGATAATGGAGTTGAGATAGGCCCCAACCCTGCATGGAGTCAGGAAAACAGAGACAGACCCTGATAAGTGCAGGATGTGCAAGGGAACTATGTGCCTGGGGACACCATGCCATGGAGAGGGGACACTTCCAGGAGAGCCAGGAATGAGGAAAACAAGGCATGGGACCCACTCAGGAGACACTTCTTGTGTGTCCCCCAGATGCAATCACTCCACAGGTCCCCCTAGTGCACATGGCCATGGCAATGCTCCCTGAACCCTGCCCAGGACGGGTCTCACCTCGTACTCCCTCAGGAAGCCCACATGGGACTTGGCTGCCTTCTGGGCATAGTGCTGAGCAAAGCTTTTCAGCGGGATGGGGCAGGACCTGGGGAGAGAAACTGGGGGTAAGGGTGAGGTTGAGGAAATTCGGCAGCATCCAGGCTATGTCTGCAGTAGGTGGACAGGCCTGTGGGCAGACCTTCCCCCCACAAATGCTGGGGCCCTCACGGAGCCCTCGCAGGTCCCGAGCCCAGCTCTGGCCCATGCCAACGTGCTCTCCCCTAGACAAAAGCAGGTCTCAGCTGTGGCACAGCCCAGGGCCTATTCCCATGAATAGGGCCTATTGCCACGAATTCCCATGAATTCCTATTCCTTATTCCCTGCAGCAAGGACAAAGGCATTCTGTTTTGCATGAGGTAGGAGACAATTTGACCACAAAGATAGGTATGTGACCTCCAGATATAGCCTCAGAGACAGTGAGGTAGGTGGGCAAAGCCATGTCCAGCCTGAACCTGCTCTCTCCTCTTGGCCTCCATTAAAAGGGACATCCCAAGGCCACCCAGCTGCCATGAGTCCCTGCAGTTTGAATCCATCTCTAGGGCATCCCTGTAGGTTGGGAAGCCAGGGGCTGATTGAAATGCCTTCCCCAAGGCAGCTCTGCAGCTCATTGGCATTGGCATAGAGAGGAAAGGAGGATGTGGTACCCCAAGCCATTCCAGTGTGCCCAGCGACTCACACCTGGTTCTGGGCTGGGCTCCCCATGCTGCACGTAACAACCAGCCTTGGGCTGACGCCCCTCAAAACACCAGGTGGGAGGGCTGGCTGGGCTTCCCCGTCCTTCTGTCCTGGAGCCAAGGCTTGAGCTCAGGTCAGGATCCCAGCCTGCCACCTGAATGGTCTGTGGGTCAGAGTGGGTAGAGTGGATGGCAAAACGCAGCAGGCCCTTACCTCTCTGTCCCTGATGAACCCAGGAGTGGTTCCTCTAAGATCTTTTCCAGGATACAGCTGTGCAGAAAAATATACTGGGACTGGAAGGCAAAGACAGACAGCAATGTAGAGTGTTGCACCATGCAGACAGCATGAAGACGTGGGTATGGCACTGTGTAGTGGGCAGAGGGTGTCCTACACCCCTGCTCCAAAAGCCCTACATTCATGCCCAAAATGCCCTGGCCCAATCTCAGAGCTCCTGGGTCATCCAGTCTGTCCTGAAGGGTAGAGCTGACACTTTATCCCAACCCTGAGTACTAGAAATATTAGATTGCCTGTGGAGCATCATGGGCCAACAACATGGTGTGAGTAAAGAACTGCCTGCAAAGGGCCTGATCCTGTTCTTCAGTGCTCTGGGGTGTTGCTGAGCCTCCTGGGAGGGCTCTGAGACTACGTATGTTGCTTCTGCATCTGGCAGGGCATGAAGCTTCTGGAGACCCCTACAGAAGAGTAATTTCAACTCCAGCTGAGCTGCTGCTTTGAGAAGGTTGGGGACCAGCCTGGAGGTGCTGGGTCTGGCCAGCTCATCTGTCTGCCAGCCCAGCTAGCTTTTATGCCATGGAGCAAGAGGCCTGGGGGAAGAGGGAGCAGAAGTTTTACCAGCGTCTGAATCATCAGGTAACGGTTCATCCGCAAGGTGTAAACAACACCAAACGTGTCCACCACCTTCTCCTGCTTCATCTGCTGCAGCAGCCGGTCCAGTGCAATGAAGGTGCCAGTGCGGCCCACCCCGGCGCTGAGAGCACAGACAGCAAGGGTGAGACGTTGCCTGAGCCCACACCCGATGGGCTCCCCTCCCGATGCTAGACATGGGTCCCAGATGCTGCACCCTGGGGCACCACTCCCAGCACCCCAGGGCACTGGTCCCAGCACAGCATGGGGCCGAGGAGCCTTTCAGACTGCCTTGGGCTGTTGCTGACCATCTCCAGCTGCCCCATCCCCTGGGAATAGGGGCAGGCTGCAAGTAGACCTGTAATCCCCAGCACCCAAGCAGAAGTCTCTCCACAGACCAGCCGTGTCTCCTGGGAGCTGCCTTCCCTCCCAGATTATGCACCAGCAGGACCCTTCTCCCCCATGCCCTCTCCCATCGTCGCCTTCTGCAACCTTCCAGAGCAGGCCCTCACCTGCAGTGCACGAGGGTTGGCCCTGCATCCTTGGTGCTCTGGATACGCTGCCGGACCAGCTCTCTGAAGGTCATAATGGAAGTTGTGGACTCTGGGATCCCGTGGTCAGGCCATGCTGTGTAGTGCAGGTGGGACACGTGCCGCTCTGCCCAGACACCCTCCTGCCAAGGGGGATGTTGGTGATCAGTGTGCAGCCCACCAGGACAGGGGCAAGCATGCACCCTGCAGCCCTGGGAGCACCCGGGAACTTGGGGACATCTGGCTTAGCTGCAGGGAACAGCCAACGCCAGGTCCGCTGCACTGTCTGGTGGCTTCTGCTCCCCTGTCCTTCCCCATGGTCCCATGCTGTGGTGAGGCACATGGAGGTGGCAAGCAGGAGACATGCATTCGACTGCTGGGGAATGTGCCTTTGAAGCTGCAGGCTGTGTCCCAGTCCAGTGACGTGGAAAGAAGAGAGCAAGAGTGGACAGCTAGGGTGACAGACATTGGTGGTGACAGACTGTTCCACAGGGGATTGGGTTTTTGAACCCCACTAATGGCAGGAAAAGGAAATTATGCCACCGCCACCAAGGATAAACACCACTGCATCCCATGCAAACCCTCAGCCCTTGACAGGTCCCCAAATCTGTCCTCTGGGGTCCTCACTCACGTGCCACAGTTTGAACTCACGCATCGTCCACTCCTCAGAGCTGCTCTGTGACAGCAAGTGGACACGGATGTGCCCATAGGAGACTGGGGCAGATTCGGATGGCCAGTAGTGATCACAGAGAACCTAAAGCACAGAGAAGATGGGGTCCCCATGAGGCCAGTGAGGGCTCAGGTACCACTGGGTGACCTCCCAGCCTCCTGGGAGCACGTGGAGAGCAGCAGTTGTGCAGGGAGCCAGAGCAGGCCATGGTGAGCAGGCAGGAGTGTTTCCCCTTCACATCAGAAGCTTTGCACAGTATAAGCCCCCAACTCCCCTTTGGATCTCAGTGTCCTCCAGAGAAAAGGACCTGTGGGGTTGCATCAACCCTGTAAACTGGAGAAACAGTCCACGTGAGGTGTCTCATTCAGAGGGAAGCAGTAATTTCAGACACTGCAGAAATATCTGAGGGTGATGGGCATGGTGCCACCTAACTTCCACTTCCACTCCTTCCTACCCCAAGCTAATGCTGAGCTGCACGAATCAGCCTCTCTTTGCCCCACACTGCCTGTTGGGGAGGTTGCCCAAGCACACCCTGGAGCCACATCTGAGCAGAGGTTGGTGGAGGACACAAACCCAGTCCTGGGCTCAGTTCACACAACCAGATCTGGGCTTGGGTGGGGCTGGAATGTGGAAGCCCGTCAGTGCTGACCTACCCGCCCATTCTCCATGCATACTGTCAGCATGATGATGTTGCAGACATTTTGCTCCCACACCAGCCTCCAGAAGTCCTCTATCGTTTTCTTCAGGGGCCCCTGGGTGGCAATGAACTCCTGCTGGGATGTATAGCCCTGAGCAAGAGACAGACAGGAGGAGTTGGCAAGTTGCTGAGGCAGGTGGATCATTCCCTGGGACAGTCAGTGCCTGGTCTGCTTTTGTGGCGGAGGAAGAAATGCCCATTGCCCTTAGCCCATGAGGACACAGTTCCCAGGCAGCTGATCTCGGAAGCAGCTGTTTTCACAGGAAGCATGTGCTGTCCAACACGTGCTGTCTATATATTTAGAATAAAGAGGTGACCAGCGCTGTTCCCCTCCAAGCAGTTCCTCATGCAGCCTAACCAGGGAAAGACAGATGTGGGTCTTTCTTGTGCTCCCCAGTCATTGCTGGAGGTTGGGTGAGCATGCAAGGTCTCAGGCTGCTTCTTTGCCTTTGCCCCTTTGACTCACACATGCCCCATGGATCCACAGACCCGCGTGTCCATGCTATGTGCCCTGCCTGTTACCTGGGAAAATCTCCTGGATGGAGGAGGTGGGCACAGCTCCAGGGTTGTTCAAATGCAGCTGCACAGACCAGAAGGAGAAAGAGCAGACAGACAGATGGGACAGTAAGCTGAGACAGGATGGGAAGAAGATAGCCCTCAAGGAGAAGGCAGAAAGCCTTGCCAGTCTCTCCACACTCACACCTCTGCATTCACCACACTTGCCATCTGACGATCTCCACCAACTCCTGCTAAAGGGCAACTATGCATCTCCACCAGACCCCCAACTCCTTGCCAGTCTGTGCCAGCTGTGGCTTCAGTGGCAGCTCCTGCCTGCCAGCCCTCACAATCTCAATCTAGGCAGAGTTTCTCTGATGGTGCCCTGTGGCCATGTCTCTGTGGGGAAGGCAAGTGGGCACTCACAGGCATGAAGTTGGCATTGATGTAGTCAGAGTGTGGATCCTCCCCCAGTTGGCTCAGCTTGACCCGAGAGTGATCATCTGAAAGAGACCATATGCACATGATCCCCCAAGGCAGCCCTTCCCCAGGACATGGCCATCTTCCCTTCACCTGGGTAACACATCAGAAGAAGCCCCAGCAGCTCCCTTAGCTCCATCTATGCAGACAGCAGTGAGGCTCTGTGCTTGGCCGGGCATCTTCTCCCTGGAGAAGTGATCATTGCCTGCCAGCTGGGTTAGCATTGGGGTAAGAAAGCAGACCTGGTATCATGAGGCTCATCAGAGAAGCCATGGGACATTCATGGTCCCCCTTTGGTCTCCAGCTGGGACCCGTCCCTGAGATGGGCTGCCCAGCCTGCTGGAGGAGCTGAGGAGGATGGTGGCTCAGCCCTGGCTCAACCCTTAAGCCTTGAGTCTCCAGCAGGAAAATGGAAACTGAGGCCCATCTTAAGACTACTTCTTCTCCCAGGAGAGGAGCCAAGCACTGTGAACACTGCAGCGACTGCATCCCTGTGCATTGCAGTGTGAACTCCCACCCTGGATGGTGGAGGGATGAGACAGCACTTACAGGGCAGCACGTGGGGATATCTGTTCTTGGAGACATTTGCTGGTAGCTCGGCCTCCACCTTTGGCTGCTCCTTCCCAACTTCCTTCAGCTCCTGTAGGTTAGGGAAGAAGATAAGCACAAACGTCTCTCTGGAGAGCTCCTGGACAACCCAGCTCCCTGCTCATGGCCAATGGCTCTGGTGGTTCAAGAGGGTCACCCACTAGCAGGGAACTGCTCTACTCCTCCCTCAGTATTGCCTGTGAAGCCATAGGTGGCTTTTCCCAGTGCTTCTTCCAACAGCACTGTTTGTATTTGAAAGAAAACGAGCCCAAGAACAAGTACTGGGGGAAAAAAAAAGCCTTATCAGAAATCTACCCAGAATCTTGGGATATTTTGTGCTGAGAAATCAGAAACATGTTGTGCTGCAAAAACATAAATATGTTGTGCTGCTTCTGCCTCTGTCCTCACTCAGAAGGTGAGAGAAGGGTGATCTGAGGAGGGCTGGAAATAGCTGATGGGACTTTCAAAGGTGCTGGCAACAGAAAAATTCAGAGCCTGCAGTTGGCAGTGGGAGCCAGTGAAGGGAGTCTGAGGTGAATTTCACAGCCTGGCTCTATAGCTCAGACAGGACCTTCCTTTTGGCTACGGGCTCTTTTCTAACACTGTCAAGGTGGATCTCATTGAAACATCACTCAGTATCTTCACCTTCAGTCCAGGCCTGGGGCACTTAGCTTTATCCACCAGCAGCTATGGACAGTGCTAGTTCACATCATGCCATAGACAACATGTGTTTCTACCAGAACTTGAACAAAACAGGTTTTGAGCAAAGGAATTGCCCGATCACTTGTTCCATCCAATCTTTGGCCTCTAAGACTGCCTAGCAGGGTGGTTGGATTGCTAGAGAAATGGGTTACTGTTTCTGGACATGAGGAGTCCATACAGGCTACCGAAGAGCTCAGGCATGAGCTAACAAGAGGTGAAATTGTCATCTCTAGCAGGAGGCTTCTCACCTCAAACTCCTGGAAAAAAGCGTGGTTAGCACTTGCTGTCTTCAACTCATAGTACTGCTTGAAGTTCTGTATGGGAATTGGCCGATGGATGTTTCTGCATGAAATGAAGTCCAGAGGAAAACTTGCCTTAGCTATTGGGAGGGCTGGAAGGCCAGTCACACAATGAGACAGCCCAGCCTTGAGACCTGTAGGACCTGGATGCACACACACAGGGACGGTTTGTAGCCCATGCTATTGCCCGGGGAATTGGGTCCAAACAGAACATTGTTTAAATATTGGGAGGGATTTCAGGATGATAAGGATGTTCTCCTACTGCAGAAGCCTTGCAGAGGAGATGTGGAAAATGCATTGACTTGGAATGGAGCTGGACAATAAATACTGAACATGGGAATGCCCAAGATTTATAAAATAACTGAAGCAGACAGAGTTGTGTTTTTCCTGAGTCAAAGCATGAGAAAGGAAGTAGGTGAAGGACTCTGGCAGTGGGGACATGCAGAGAGGGAAGACTCCAGCACTCACCTCAAGCTGTAGGTCACCATTTCCTGGGGCAGGCTGCTCTCGTTGGTTCTGGAATCAAAGCATGGGAGATGTTACTCTTCCCTGCAATGCAGGGACAGATGTTGGCCTGGCACTGAAGGTTGGGTTTCTCAGCCTGCACTCACTGGGTAAGAGATGACTCTTTCTCACCTCTTTTCTCTGAGCTGTTTCCAGTAGACCAAAGCAAAAATAGCTGCAAGTGTCAAGAGAAATCCCACGATGATTCCAGTGATTATTGGCATTGAGAGTGGAGTTGCATCTGCACTGGATTCAGCAGCTGGAATAAAAAAAAGACACAGAACAGACAGAAGTAAGAGCCATTAAATGGCTGCATTTACTCTATTGATTATATTTGCTACAGTCTATGACCTTCCTCCAGCTTGCCAGTGTCAGGTTGTTAATTAGCTCTAACCTACAGAGCCAGGTAGGCAAGATGGCATTTTCATCTTACCTGAGAACATGGTGAAGGTCACTGCAGGAGCTACTGGATCGTATTTGGTGAAGGCAGCAATGCTGAACCTAGGGCAAAGCAGAGTCCTGCCGTCAGGGGCAATCTGAACCGAGTACAGCACCCATGCAGCCAGCAGCAGGGACACCCTAGGGAACAGGATAGCTGCCTCATTTTTTAAATGCTGTACAGGAAGAAGCTGTTTTTCTGTTACAGATTTAGGGAATACGTGGAAATGCTCTTCCCTCCGCTTTCTGTCTCTTGAGCAAGTTTGTTGTGCTTGGGTGAAGATGAGAAAATGTTCAGAAAGCACAAATGGGAAACAGCTCTCCTTGGAAGGGTAATTTGCAGACAAGTAGTAGGATTCTGCTCTCTCATAGGACACAAATAGGGAAAGACAACAGTAAGTAGGGACAAGCAAACAAGTAGGGAAAATCAAGTTGGGTTGAGTCATTGTCTTAGTTCATGTTAACCTGTTAATTGCGTTCACTCTAAAGAGCTGAGCCCAGGTGACTGTTTAAAACAGGGGCATCTCAGCTGGAAGGGCTAAACCCCGACCTAGTCCCTTCCTGATGCACACAGAAGTGGCTGGTGCATCCTCTTCCCTGCGGAGATCTGCCCTGCATCCTCCTCCCGGCAGCGTCACACCAAGCCTCACAGCTCCCTGCAGAGCTGACTTCCTTCTGAGCAGGTAATTTGGAAGGGTAGGTCTTCTCCTGCCCTAAATGCAAGCTAAGGCTTTCAAACATGGCTTTGGATTTTAGCAGCCAAGAGTTCGTGTGCTGCCCGTTGGCAGCACACACGCCCAGCAAAGACCTCTTCAGAAACTGAGCCTGCAGATGCCAGGGGTATGAGAGGTAAAGGCTTGTGGATAAATAACACACTGAAAGATAGGAAACAAGGGCTGGCTTTCAGAGAGGAGATGGTCTGTCAGGGTTATCTGCTTTTCACCGTCTGACTAATGATTAACTGTGAAAGCAGCACACTGTACTGAGGAAACACGTTGTTTAGGGCAGCCAAAAGGAAAACAAGCTGTGAAGAGGTGCAAAAGGATCTTCTAGTCCTGAGTAACTGGACAGTTAAGTACGTGTTATTCAATCACAGTAGGAAGGCTAATGACACCCTGATGGCTCCGAATTAGCTGCTAACTGTGGGAGGTGGATGTTGGAGCGAAAATGGCAGCTGAGGCAGATAACACACTCCCGGGACAGTATTTGGGGGCTGGAGGGGTACCCCGGGGTGCTGCTGCTGTTGTTAGAATCCCCTCGAGGCTGCTGACAACTACAAGAGAGGGGTCAGGCAGACCTGGGTCTGAGCCCTTGCGCTGTAACACAGACCCAGCTTGTGCCCAGGTTGTCCCCTGTCTCTGCCGTGCTGGCTGGAGCAGAAGGCCAGATCCAAGGCTGCCAGGGTTAGCAGTAAGGCTTGCCCAGCCGTGCCCGAGGGAGTGAGCAATAAAGAACTGATGGGCAATCAGTCTCAAACCTTCTGAATCAATTGCAGACTCTCCCATGCCAGCCCAGGGATCAGCTACCTGTGGTGGCCATGGGATGGGAATGCATCATCATGCAATTCTCCTGCTGGGTGTAATCATACAGTACCTGGGGAGAGCCTGAAGAGCCATTTGCTCCTTGTGATCCTGCTCTGAGTGGGATTTCCAAGGGAAACTCCCTTTTTTTCCCAGGAGAAGCAGCCATCTCCCACTCCCCTGATGCAGCCCAGCGCTAACACCGATCTCTGTTCTCTACCCGTGCTGCCCCAAACAGCAGCTGGAGTTAAGAGCACCTGTTTGGTAACGTGTAAATCTAAAACAGCTCCGTAAGAATCAATGTAAGTTTTTCATGTAAGCGTAGAGTCTGCACATAGCAGAAGTACAGAGCGAAGCAGAAAAGAAGAAAGGAAGGAGCGCCAGCAGGCCCAAACCCAACGCCTTGACTCCTCTCACAACAGAACTTAGGGGCAGGTCTAATTCTCATTTTACTCCAAGGGGAAAGTGAAGATTACTCTCCCCCCAACACTTTCTCATGGCCTTTCTTTCTCTTTTCCCAAGACTCTCAGCAACCTCTACCACTGGTCAGCCACCCTTGCTGTAAGTTTCTTTAAATTGAAATGGGACAACCTTCCCGATTATGGGGGATCCCTTTGTCTGAGAAATGCCTGGGAATCCAGTCCCTGTTTGACAAAATTGTGAGCTGCTAAATTAACAGACTAAAGATATGATTCTTTGTAGGAGAAAATCTGTTTTACCAGTAACTGTTTTAAAGGTACCCTTTAATAAAATATGTGTGTTTCTGGATTCTATTTACTGTCAAATAAGACCCCGAATTTATGAATATTGCGATCCATATGTGTGTCCCATGGGGAACTTGGACCTCAGCCTGTGGTTTGCTACTCTCAACCTTTGAGGCCCCAGCTGTGTAGGCACCATTTGGACTAATGTTTCTGTTTCGGTTTCATTTTTGCACTCTCCGAGTCTGCAGGTGGCTCTGAGTCACCTGCAAAAGTCCTATAAACAACAGCTTCCATTTTAGCCCTTACCCTGGAGGTGGACAACTGCCCAGCTCCCAGGGCAACACATACAACCTTTGCCTCAGCTTTCACTTCTGCTGTCCCTCTCCCTGCCCACTTACACTGTAATTTTCTCCACTATTCCAGCCCTTGCATCCCTCAAACGCTGCTTGGTGGAGCAACCCCTGGAGTCCACTGCTGGAGGTCTGGGGGGTGCGAGGGTGAGGTGACGTCCAGGGAGCTGGTGGCACCTTGCAGGGACACGGGCAGTCCTTTCTCTCCTTCAGCCCCTTCCCCTCAGGAGGGGTGCTGACATCTCTCACCTGTACTGCTCGTTGGCTTTCAGCTTCCCATTGCACATTGCTCTGGACTGGCCGCACTCCTCTGTTCCCACTGGCACTCGCCAGGTTTCAGGGGAGCTCCTGGGGCTCGAATGGAAGGGATTGGTGATTAGCACAGCCAGGTAGGAGTCCGCTGTCCCGTAATAGTGGTCATACCATGTACTGGACATGATTTCCTGGGTGGGCCTCAGCACTAAAGGGGAATGTACAAGGTGACAGTGGTGGTTCCAAAGTGACGTCCAGGGGACCTGCTGTGCTCCAGGGAGCCACTGCAGATCAGGATGTTGCAGGGGCACTTACGTGAATCATTAGTGGTAGCAATGACACCGTAATACTCAATCTGGCCGTTCTCGTCACTGAACAGGTCGGATGAAATGATAACTGTGGAGCTGGCCTCTACCTGGAAGATGTCTGCTCGCAGTGGTGGAGGCAAGGCTGGAAAAGGAAGCAGCAAGCACACTGTTAGTGTGTCCCTGCTCCCACAGACCAAACACACATTCCTCACATTGACCACACACTGACCAGCCTGTCACTGGTCCCGGCATCACTACCCAGAGCCCTGAAGCTCTGCAGTTTAGTGCAGGACCACATGGGGCTCACAGGCTTCTGAAAGAGCCCCCAGGTCCAATAAGCAACAGTGGGTGTCCTCTGCTGGGGTCTGTGGCAAGGTTCTGGGAAAGAAGGGGACTCACCCTCCACTGTGGTGTTGCAGAGCAGAGTCACAGCCTGGCTCCTCATTGTGTTCATGCCCACTGTGCTCACAATGATTCGGTATGACGAGTTTGGTCGCAGCCCCTCTAGGCTGGCCTCGCTCATAGGGATGCTCGTGACATACTTGGAGGTGGAAAGTCCATCAGAAAGTCTCTCTGTCACCACTTCATAAGCCTCCACATCTCCAGGAGAGCTGGCCCAGTTCAAGTAAAGGCTCCTTGACTCTGGTAAGCATTGCACATCTTCCACTGGGTTTGGCTCTGCAAAAGAGATATGGCAGGCTCTGAATTTACTGGATCAGAGAAATCCCAACCTCAGTCCGTGTGTCAGCCCAGAGCCACTGCCTGTCCCTAGGTCAACGAGAGAGGAGCAGAGCTTGACATCTGTGACCTGGGAGCCTTCTGTGCCAATGGCCACAGGACAAAGCAAATGGATCAGGGCATGAGCAGATATCTTATAGGAGAAGTAGACCAATGGAGATCTCTTCAGAGCCCTCTTTGCTTCACAGGTAGCCAGGCCACTGGGTGATAGGGAATCTCTGTTACAGAGCTAGCTCTGATGGCTACCAGAGGGTCACCTGGCCAGCTTTCCTTATCTCCCACCATGAAGACTTCCTATGCTTCTGTTTACCCCTGAGGGCTGAGCTAGTCTCGAGGCCACCCAAGTATTTCTCCCCCTTCCAGCCTGCACTCCCTCCATCCCCACAGCAGCTTATACCCACCCATCGGCACCGCCAAGGGTTTGGTGCTGCTCCAGTAGGGCCCGGCCACACAGCTCAAGGAGACAGAGTAGTTCCTCCCTGGGACCAGCCCCTGGAGGAGGTGCTGGACTTGCCCTCGGCTGAGAGCATGCCGCCAGGGCAGCGTGCTGTTCCTGGGATCCCGCAGCCACAACTGGCACTCATCCTGCTGGCCAGAGACACTGTCCCAGGAGATGAGCATCGAGTTGTTCCCTTCAGCCACCGCAGAAAGATTTTTGGGAACTGAGGGGGCTACAATGAAAACCACACCAGGGGAGAGTTACTGTGCCACGCATGTACTCGCTTCCATCCCACAGACATACGAGTAGAAGACGGATAATAGACAAGGAAACTTATGTTCAGTGATAACATTTCTGCAGCTGCTGGCTGCCACTACCAGAAATGATCTTTAAGTGGGAATTTGAGGACATGCACAGTGAGGAGCACGAGGAGATGGGTTCTTCCTCCTGCTCATTAGCAAGTTTCATTAGAGACCTGCCTGAAGGGCTCTGCACATGACTCCCAGCACCCTGCCAGGGGCTGGCCGAGCGTGGGAGCAGAGACCTCTGGATTCCCCAAGCAAAGTACAGGGACTGTAGGGACAAGCACATGAAAAGGCTTATTGTACTTATCTGCAATTTCCACATTCCTTAAACAACAACAACAAAAAAAAGCCCAGCCCCCCCTTATCCCCCATGCCAGGAATTTCCTTAGTGCCTGGGAGACTGCGATGGTGGGGTGCCCCCCGCTGGCTGGAAGGCCTCATGGTTTCCCAGGCTGCAGGTGTCTCTGCCAGAGGAGCACTACTGCCATGGGATCCCTTGCTCTTTTCAGTCACCCATGCCCGGAGAAGCCAGCCTGTGTGAACAATGGGGCCACAAGCCCCTGCCTCCTGAAACAGCAACCATGGCTGCCAGACTGTCCCGTGGGCAGCAGTATTGCCCTGCTGTCCCCTTCACGGGGTCCTTGCACAGCCCATTGCTGTGGTGGCACCTACAGCTTCTAGGCAGCAGTCGTAGCCATGTGCTTCCCCCTTCCCACAGTGGGTGCTGGGGAAGGCTGAACCTCATGCATGATGCAAAGACCGCCAGCTCTTGTCACTTACTTGTCCAGTCACTGACGTTCCCCGCAGAGGCTGCGTAGGGCCCTGCCATGGCCACCACTTCCAGCAGGTATTTATGTCCTGGAGCCAGGCCAGAAAAGGTGAATTTGCTGGTGCCTTTCTCAACAGATACATTGGCTGCCACAATACCTGATCCCGAATGATACAGGAGGAGCCTGTAACTGTCTTGTCCTTGGGGTTCAGCTCGCCAGGACACACTCAGCCTGTTGGGATACCCCTGGTTCGTCATGTACACGTTACGAGGTGCCAGGGGGTCTGGAGAGACAGGATGAGAAACATGACAGTGAAGGGCCTGAGGACAGCGCCTGGGTATCTCGGCAGAGTCATCAGAAGGGATGCACCATTCAGGACAGGGCACTTTGTCTTGGCTGGATGACTGCATCCACCAGCCTGGAGGCATCTAAAAGCAGCTTCTGCAAGCTTCAAGTGGTGCTTGTCTGAGAAGGGACAGCCCATCCCAGATGGAGTGAGACACTCAGAGATGGGTAAGGAGCGAGCACTCAGCCAGCTAGAGGGGAGTGGAAGGTGAGTGCTCTGTGCCTCTCCTCTGAAGCACAGCCCCGAGCTTCAGCTGGCCTAATCCAGGCTGGTGGAGCTGATGGTGAGGGTGGGCAGAGTCCCGCTCAGTGCTATGGCACTGACATGCCCTTGGTTTCAAGCAGGGCTGGTGTCTGCCACAAAGGTCGATGTCCTTTGCCATGAGCTTTCATGACTGCCCAGAAAGGCACACATCACCCTCAAAACAGGGTACTCACACGTCCAGTTGCTGACGTTCCCTGCAGGTGTCTGGTAGGACCCTGCTATGGACACTGCCTCCAGAACATACTTGCTTCCTGGGTTCAGGCCCATGAAGGTGAAGTTGTGGGTGTCTCTTCCAAGCGAGGTGGTAGCCACCATGCTGCCCAGCCGTGCGTGGTACAGGGTCAGTGTGTAGCCGTCTCGCCCCCCAGCCGCGGCTGCCCAGGATGCACTCAGCCTGTCGGGGTGCCCCGTGCTCAGCAAGCGCACGGTGGCTGGGGGCAGCGGGCCTGGGGAGTCACCAGACCTGATGTTAGGGACCAGAGACCATGCAGAAGGAAACAGACACTTGATGGGACATTGTGCAGCAAGATTGATGCTTCCTGAGGGCTGGGACTTGTAGACTCTCTCTGGCACTCTCCTCCTGTTCACTTTTCTCTTTTACGTCCCCATCCCACTTCACCTTTAATGCTGCTCAACCTCTCTGGTCCTTCACATGCCAACCATTCTTCATCCAGGTCACTCTCATCCCCATAGCCTAGCTGAAGCGCCTTTGCACATGCGTCCTCCAGCACCCAGCTGGAGGCTGCACCACTGGGCAGAGCTGGCACAGCATCCATAGTCTGTCCAGCCCCAAAACCTGCCTGGGTGGAGAGTAATGCTGGGCTAGTCCATCTCCAGAGCAAAGGCCTGTTCTCCTGGGAGGACTGTGGATTACCCTCTCCCTGTACTACACTAATTAATTTCATGAACCTTCATGGTAATGTGGTTTCTAGCTGCTGGAGGAGACTCAGCGAGGGCTTGAGTGCTCCTGTATACAGGGAGATGGGGCAGCAAGGGCAGGGAGATATCCCCATGTAGGCACAGCTGGGCAACCCTCTATGTCATCAGCATGTACTTGTGCAAGTCTGCAGCTGTGCCCATGAGGGTGACAGCACGCCCCTGCACTAAATGCAGCATGTTGCATCCAAGCACATGGGTCTGCACATCTCCAAAGGCACCAGGTTCCCTGTAAACCTCCCAGCCCTGCCCAGTGGTGCAACATCTCCTGCTCCTCAGCAGAGGACACGCCTCCAGGCACTTACGTGTCCAGGCACTGATGTTGGGTGCTGCTGCCTGGTACGGTCCAGCCATGGTACTGGCCTCCAGGGAGTACTTGTATCCTGGGTTCAGGCCCATGAAGGTGAAGTTGTGAGTGTCTCTCCCAAGCGAGGTGGTAGCCACCATGCTGCCCAGCCGTGCGTGGTACAGAGTCAGTGTGTAGCCATCTCGCCCCCCAGCCGCGGCTTCCCAGGACGCACTCAGCCTGTCGGGGTGCCCCGTGCTCAGCAAGCGCACGGCGGCTGGGGGCAGCGGGCCTGGGGAGGAAACATCAGTCACTGCCAGGAGCCACAGCCAGGCTGAGAGAAAAGAGATGCTCCATGTCTGTGACAAGCCTGGGCTGCAGGAGGTGGGTCAGCCCTGCGAGGTCCTGAGGGCTGGCTTTGCCCTTGACTTTGTGGCAGCTGCCTCTGGGGCTTTCCTCCTCCCTGGTGCTGCCTGAGTCTGTGGATGGCTGTGGACGGCTGTCTGGGACATGGGTGGCCAGGCCATTGGGTCCTGCACACACTCCCCGTGCCGCAGGACACAGGCACCGGGCGTTTCAATGGGTGGGAGAGGAAGGCAGGATCTGGCTGCACCAGTATGGCCTCTGATTTGAACCAGGAAGGGGGGGATCTGTCTAGAGGACCCCTGTCTGCAAGGAGAGCATCATACTCACGTGTGCAGATGGTGAAGTTGGGGGTGCTGGTGTGGAAGGGCCCAGCTGTGGCCCTCACTGCCACGCTGTAGCAGGTGCCAGGGCTGAGGTTTCTGAAGGTGTGACTCCGGGCATCCCCACCCAGCACCATGTGCCCAATGTGACTGCTGGAGGCTCTGTCATAGACATCCACCACATAGCCTTCTGCTCCTTGCCCCATTGCTGCCCAGGAGGCCTGCAGCTCGGAGGCAGAGCGGCTGCCCAGGGTGAAGTTGGCAGGGGCCAAGGGATCTGGAAAGCAACAGGGAGACCATCAGCCCCTGTGTGCCACCACTTGCTGCTCAGTGCTATGAGCCGGCTGCTTTGTCCTGTGGTTCCTCGTGCTCTGGCAGTGCTGGACTCCAGCCCCCAGCTCCCAACGGGCGGTGGGCAGGCTGGCCACCAGAGATCCTCCCAGAGAGAAGCACAGGGACAATTGGGCAGACAGTGCGCATGGCTCTGGGCACAGTATCCCCAGGGTTTGCATCTGGACTTAGCAGGAGAGATATCCAGAGCCTTTGAGGTGGGTAAGGGGACTGTCTCTGTGTCAGGGGAGGAGTGAGGACAGTGAGCAGAAAGGTGGGACAACTATGCAGAAGCTAGGGGCACAGCAGAGATGGTTTGGGACAGGGAAGGTGGTGGTGGGTGTTCTGCAAGGCTCAGATGGAGGCTCTGGGGCACAGCGGAGTGTCCAACCCAACCCATCAGACTCACATGTCCATTGGGTGACATTGGTGGTAGAGGCTTCTAATGAACCTTTCACAGCAGTGACCTGCACAGCAAACCTGCTGCCTGCCTCCAGGTGAGTCCAGGTGACGTTCTGGGCATCTGGACTCAAGGTCCGGACCCGATTCCTACTCTGGGTGCTGAGGCCATACAGGATAACATGGTAGCGATCCCTCCTGCCTGGGGGCCTGTTCCAGCACGTGTAAAGCTCTGAGGAGCTGCCTGGGTTGGTAAGGCTCAGGTCTGTTGGTGCAGCAGGAACTGCGAAGAAAGACAGACACAAGTCAGAGAGAAAAAGATGCAGTTCTGAACATGCAGCTGTCTCTGGGGAGGAGTCTTGCTTTCTCCAGGCAGCCAGTAGCAACCAGACAGCAAGCACTCTGTGCCCACATGGTACAAGAAGGTTGCAAGAGGCAGGAGATGACCTCAGACCAGCATCACCGGGAACCAGGCCAGGATACCCTCCTCTCCTGTCCCTGGGTGCCAACATTGATCCCCATCCCATTCTGGAGCTCCTCGCAGTGTTCTCACCCAAATCACAGAATCATAGAATTGTCTATGTTGGAAGGGACCTTTCAGATCATCTAGTCCAACCACTAACCTAACAGACAAAAACCATCACTAAACCATGTCTCTAAGCACTACGTCAACCCATCTTTTAAATACCTCCAGGAATGGTGATTCCACCCCTCCCCTGGCCAGTCCATTCCAATGCTTAATGACCCTTTCAGTGTAAAATTTTTCCCTAATATCCGATCTGAACCTCCCCTGGCACAACTTGAGGCCATTTCCTCTTGTCCCATTGCCTGTGACTTGGGAGAAGAGACTGACACCCCCCAGCTACACCTTCCTTTCAGGGAGTTGTAGAGAGCGAGAAGGTTTGAACACCCCCAGCTCCCTCAGCCACTCCTCACAAGACTTGTGCTCCAGACCCCTCACCAGCTCCGTTGCCCTTCTCTGGACCCGCTCCAGCCCCCCTTTTTTGTGGTGAGGGGCCCAAAACTGGACACACACTCGAGGTGGGGCCTCATCAGTGCCCAGTACAGAGGGACGATCACCTCCCAAATCCTACTCACCACGCTGTTCCTGATACAGGCCCAGGATGCTGGTGGCCTTCTTGGCCACCTGGGCACACTGCTGGCTCATGTTCAGCCAACAGGCGACCAGGTCCTTTTCTGCCAGGCAGCTCCAGCCACTCTGCCCCCAGCCTGTAGCACTGCCTGGCGTTGTTGTGACCCCAGTGGAGGACCTGGCACTTCGCCTTGTTGAACCTCATCCCATTGGCCTCAGCCCATCGATCCAGCCTGTTCAGATCCCTCTGCAAAGCCCTTCTGCCCTCAAGCAGATCAAACTCCTGCCCAACTTGGTGTCACCTGCAAACTTACTGAGGCTGAACTCAATCCCCTTGTCCAGATCATTGATAAAGATGTTAAAGAGAACCAGCCCCAGTACTGATCCCTGTGGGACACCACTCGTGACTGGCCACCAACTGGATTTAACTCAATTCATCACCACTCTCTGGGCATGGTCTCCAGCCAGTTTTTAACCCAGCGAAGAGTACTCCCATCCAAGCCATGGGCAGCCAGTTTCTCCAGGAGAATGCTGTGGGAAACCATATCAAAGGCCTTACTAAAGTCCAGGTAAACAACTCACCCATGGGTGGTATGGATGCTCACCTGTGCAGCCAGTGATGTTCTTGGGGAGGGAGCGGCAGGGTCCAGCTACAGCCCAGATCTCAACAAGGTAGCAAGTTCCTGGTTCCAGCTGTGCCAGGGTGACATTGGTGCTGTCTTTCCCTACTTTCAGGTTCCTTGCTGGTGCAGAAGAACCTTCCTCATGCACACTGAGGAGGTATCCATCCCTCTGCCCAGGAGGCGTCTCCCAGTGCACAGCCAGAGCCCAGGCAGTGCTGACAGGGCTTGCCGACAGGGAAGGAGGAGGTAGTGGGGCTGCAGGAGAGAAACAGCCTTATAGGGGACAAACCTGGGATCCTCTGGACTGACTCTAGTTTGGGAATGAAGCTGGGAGCTGCAGGACTGTGAACACCTAACATGCTGTCTAAAGACTGCTGAGAGCAGCAGCCTGCTCCCAGACCAGAGCTGCTCCCTGTGTCCCAGGTGATAACAGTGCATCACCACCACGGCCTGAGACCCCCTTGTCCTTAAGTGCTGGGTGCTGGGGAAGGCTCACAGTGTGCCCCATTGAGCTGCTGGGCTCAGTGAGGGTCCCAACAAGAGAGCCAGCATCCTGAGTAGGAGACAGACACCAGGTTGCGGGGACGTGGTCTCAGGACTCTCCAGCAGAATAGCCCTGGGACCCCCTCTTGGTCAGAGCCAGGCTGGGTAACAGGGATGGGGACAGGTGCAGCGGAGCTGCGTTCCTACCAGTGTAGCCGATGGCAGTCTGAGAGGAGGTGCGATGAGGCCCAGCCTGAGAAATGATCTCCACACGGTATCGGGACCCTGGAATCAGCCCCTCCAGGTCAAGCTGAGTGACTCCACGGGGGACAGACACATTCCTTATGATGGATAGGGACTCGGCCACTGAGAGCTGTACCAAGTGGTCTCTGCCACCACCTGACTCCACCCAGCTCACATGTAGCTCCTGAGGTCTCCGGCCAGGCTGTACACTCACGTTAGCCAGAGACAGCGGATCTAGGGGGAAATGCAGCATGGAGATACATGAGATGGTGGAGGAAGGCAGCTGGAGAAGCCAGGACACAGCCTGCACCTCTGCACAGGGCTAAAGGAGAAGTGATAGCCACTGACTGCCAGTACCCCTGTTGTCCTGGGGGACAACAATGCAAGTTGCCTGTCCATATCCAAGGCACTGGCAGCATGCAGGTGCTGCACTGAGAAGAGAGCACTCAGCTCCCCAGTGGGCTGCTCTGCTGCATGGACAGGGAGCAGCAAGCCCAGACAGGTCTCTCTGTTTCCCCTCTCACACCCCTGTTCCACCAGTCCCAGGCTGGCCTTGATATCATGAGTGGTCTAGGCAGAAGGTTCAGCTTGACCAGGGAAAGCCTGAGCTGGGGAAAAGGATCTTTTGGCACCCACAAACCAGCACACAGCACCTAACTCATGACACATGCTCTGATTCTCAGGGGCAGGTCTCACCGGAGCCCTCCCTCTGCCCGGACACATCCATGCCACTGCCAGTCTTGCGGGCAGTGCTAGGATGCCCTGTCCCTGCAGGAGGGTGGGGACATTTCTCACTCACATGTCCACTCAGTGGCAAAGTGTGACGAGGATCTGTATGGGCCAGCGAGGACAGTCACCTTCAGGAAGTACTGAATGCCAGGGGACAGCCCTAGGAACGTGAAGTTGTGGGTGTCTGGCCCCACTGAGATGTTCCTCTGTGCTGGATGGCTCTTGCTGTAGAGCTGGAGGTGGAACTGGTCCACATCACCAGCAGCCTTGTCCCAGAAGGCAGCAAGTCCCAGTGGACGTCGGGTGTTGGTCAGGGTCACACCAGCTGGAGCCAGGGGGTCTGAGAGAGAAGAGACATCCAGGTGGTGAGAGGAAGTCATGGTGGAGCTGCTGCAGTGTGGAGTGGGGTCCTGCACGTGCTGGTCCTGAACACCCTCCAGTGCCTGTCCCTGGTGGGCTCAGAAATCAGCCCTTGGCATATTCAACTCCAGACCAGCCTGAGCTTCTGCTCGGCAACAAACTTTGGAGTTGGTCCCCATCTTTCCTGCTGGGTGACATTTGGATATGTTTTCCATTCAGTGATGGGTTTCTCCTGCACTGAAGACCCTTTTACTTCCAACCTGGCTGAATGTGGCCCTGGTTGTCCTTCGACTCTTTGCCTGTCTGTGTGTCCCTGACTCTGGTTCTCCCTCCTCCCCATACATGGTCCACACTCTCCCTTCTTTCCATGCCTTGAGCTTTCTCTCTCATTGGCAGGCCAAGGCTGCAAGTGGCAGTAGGGCTGAGGTAGGGGTATCGCACTCACATGTCCAGTCTGTGGCTGATCGCACCGGGGATCTGTAAGGTCCAGCCATAGCAGCCATCTCCAGTGTATACTGCCGGCCAGGGACCAGGTCCTCAAAGGTGACATTCATCCAGTTGTTCCCCACAGTCATGTTCCTGACCCGCTCCTGGGACTTGGTTTCCCAGAGGGTGCCTGTGTAACCGGTGCTGCCAGCGGGAGCTGCTCTCCAGGAGGCTTGCAGAGAGGTACTGTGGCCCTGATTGCTGAGGGTCAGATGCTCCAGGGGCAAAGGATCTAGGAAATGAAAGGTCTAGAGTCATGGCTGCACCCAGACTGGGGTCACCTGGCAGAAGTGCATCCCCGAATGTGCTGGGGCTGGAGCCCTTTCCCTGGGAAAACCCACTTCCAGGTGTTCTGGCCACCTGCGGTCTGAGGAGGCCGTCTGAGGCTGTCTGAGGAGGCCACCGTCCCCCCTGCTGCCACCCACCCACCAGTTTGGCAGGGACTGGTCATGGTAAGAGAGGACTGCTCTGGTGCTGGAGGAGATGGTGAGTGGGATGGTCTGGACCAGGGTGGTGGTTCAGGGTCAATGCAGCCTGAACAGTGCCACTGGAGGGTGGCCCGGGGGAGGAGGAGGACAGTACTGGGCTCTTCTGACCCTTGTGCCGGGTGGCTGGGACACAGACCAGGGTCAGACACATCCAACAATACCTCTGCTTTCCTCCTGAGCCTTCTGCCCTTTTATTGCATGAAGCTGCAGAAGACCCATGCTATCACATGCACCTGGGCACAGCATCACAGAGAAGGGCAAGATTCAGTGGGAACCCCGGGGCTGGCTGTGGTGAGGGTTTGGCACTCACATGTCCAGTTGGTTATGCTCCGGGGTGAGGATGTGTAGGGGCCAGCCACGGTCCTGATCTCAAAGGTGTAGAGAGTCCCAGGGTGGAGGCCATTGTAGGTGAAGTTGGTGACACCTCTAAACAGTGAGCTGTTCTTCACAGGGTGCTCCATGGGGCTGAGGGCCAGCACGTAGCCCTCTCCCATTGCCTCCTCCCAGCTGGCCAGTAGGCTGTAGGGGCTCCCTTGGCTGGACAGACTCACACCAGATGGTGCTAGCGGCTCTGCAAGGGACATGGATGGGACCATGCATGTCACCGCAGGGGGCAGAGTGTCAGGCATCCAGGCTGCTCTCATGACACTTTGCAGTGTACCACCCCCCCATCCCCGCCAAACACGGGCACCCAGGGAGCCTTTTACCACTTCTGGCACCAGGGGCTGGGCGAGTGCCTCCCCACGCCGTTTAAGGCTCCAGTCCTTCCCTCCAGGGTGACAGCTCTGGGGTGGCTGCCTGAGCACCAACTGTGGCTCCACAAGTTGCCCAGGAGGGACTGGGCACAGGGAGATGCTGCTCTGGGGGAACTGGTGGTGCTTCACCACCCACCAAACCAGTTGTGGTGAGCAGAGGGAGGGAAAGCTGTCTTGAAGCCTGACAAACACTGAATCCAAAGATTACTCAGTAGGATCTGGTCTTGATTTGTGCCTGACACTACCTGCCCAAATCTGCCAAGGACCTCCCAGTCTCCCCATCATGGGGAGCTGTGGGGCAGCAGTTTTTGCTGCTCTGACCCACAGCCTGCCCTTGAGACCAGGTGCCACTGCACAACAGCCCCATCTCTGCTCCTGCTGCAATCCTCCTCCCCACCCCAACCCCTCCGTCAGGAGGCAGAAATGGCCTTGAAAGGACACACTCGGACTTTCAGCTTACGTGTCCAGGCTGCTGTGCTGCGGGCTGATGCTCTGTAAGGCCCAGCCACTGCTGTCACCTGGACAGAGTATTGCTTCCCGGGACTCAGCCCGTGGAAGGTGACGTGACTGTTGTCTCCATCGACAGAGATGTTCCTCGTTGGCACACCATCCTGTCCCTCCTGCAGTGTCACCAGGTAGAAGTCCCTCTCTCCCGCTGGGGTGCTCCAGCGAGCCTGCAAGGAGTTCTGCTCCTCCGCAAGGCTCAGAGTCACATTGCCAGGGCTCAGGGGGTCTGGAAGGGAAGAGAAGGGACCTGTATGCATCAGGATTATTGTGTGCTCTGGACCCCACACCAGTCCTGAGCTTCCTTATCTGCAAGGTCACATCCAGTCTTAGACATCCTTTTGGAGCATGCTGTCTCCATTCCCCAGAACAACTATTCCTCATCTAGCAGAGCCTAGATGAAGCTGGAAGCCTTGCAGGGAAATTCCTAAAAGTGCCTCTCCACTCTATTTGTGTCCCATCATGAGCTTGTTGATATTCCCAGGAACTGTTCTGGACCGAACTCCTGGCTGGACGCCTCTGGCTCGTGTGTCTGGCACCAGGGATGTTTGTTCAGTCGGGGAGGTCAGAGCCACAGACGGCAACAGCAGGGATAGAGTCAGACTTGCTTCATAGCAGAAACAAACCAGATGGGGGTGTGGAGGTCTTCCAAAATCCCAGCTGCAGAGTCAGCAGTGAGCAGGCTCCGGCTTCTCGGACTGGCAGGGCGGAGCAGAAAAGGGCTGGAGACTCATCAGCTGGTGGCACCCAGGTCCTTCCAGCATATGCTTGACCAGTGTCTCTGCCCAGGTCAGGACAAGTCACTGGTCACAACAGCCCTGAGTCTGCAGCTTGGCACCTCCATATTTTGTTGCTCCTCACTAGAGAAGGCCAATGCTTTCTTGGCATTTGGCATGAATCTTGCTCTGTCCTGGAGGTCAGGCTTGCCCTCTCCATTTCCCCTCTGGTTTTCCTGGGAACATCTGGGAGAGTAAGTCTGGGGTCAGAACTTTTCTCAGTGCTACGGACACGGTGTTGGCAGCAAACCAGGACTGTGGTGGTGGAAGTCACCTGCTCTCAGGGCCATTGCCAGCCAGAGGCCAAAAGGTGAAGGAAGTTGAGTTGAATGATGCAACAAGGTGGGGTCTGGGACAGCTACCTCAATTTCTTGACCTGCCAGATGCTGGCTTTCTTGGTTGTGTTTGCACAGCACCCTGGACATTAGGAACATCCACCAGGATGATACCAAAACCAGGTGCTACCAAAATATACCCTTGACAGCAATCAAAGGGGACCAAAGTTCCATTTCCCTCCAGGAATCTCCAGTTCAAACCAGCTAAACTTCTATCCTCTTGTCCCCTGTTTTCTTTGCTGCCCTTCGACAGCCCTGAGGCATGCGAGAGCCCAGCCCCAGATTCACTGAACACCAGTGGTATCTTCTGCCCTTCCATCCTCCTCCCCAGGAAGAGATCACAAGCTGATTCCAGTGCACCCCATGGAGAAGCAGGCTGGCATTAGGATTTCACCTGCCCAGGGGACTCACTGGCCCCAGAGCTGGGTCCTGGAGTGGCTTTCATCCAGGTCCAAGCAGAATTATTGCTCTCTGCATCCAGGGCTCTGGCAGAAGACCTTTGTATTCAGAGTCTGGACCAGAGGCAGTGAGAAAGCCAGGGCCACAAAGGTCCTCCCCCATCCCTCGCCATCATACTCACATGTCCAAGCGGTGGCATTGGGCCCCACCATGGTGTAGGGCCCGGCCATGGCACTCAGCCCCAACCAGTACTGGGTGCCGGGGTGGAGATGCTGGAAGGTGTAGCTGGTGAGGCCCCTCCTGGCTGACAGGGTGGTGGTCACCATCTGGGTGAGGAGGTTGTGGAGTGTGAGGTGCAGCCAGGCGGCCCCCCCAGCGCCTGTCCAGGAGGCGATGAGGCTGGTGCTGGATCCTGGGCTGAGCCTCAGCTGGGTGGGGATGGAGGGAGCTGAGGGGAAAAGCAGGAGGGAGCGAGGTTCAGCACTGAGGCTGGAGCTCCCAGGACCAACTTCTCTCCCCAGGGTTTCCGAAGCCCACAACTGGTCTCTATGTTGGCATGAGGGCTGAAGGTCTGGCAGGGGTCTGCTGAGGGATGTCTCTCCCATGGCCCTTCCCAGGCAGACTGAGGGGGTCTTGAGGTCCCTCCATACTGTCATTCCCTTTTGGGCTGCAGGGCAGAGGGGGTGGCAGCCTGGATAATGCAACATTTCTGCAGCTCCCACCGGCCAAGATCTTGACTTGTCAAGATCCCCAGATTTCCCTTCTCCCAAGGGGACATGGAGCACCCAAACCCAAGCTGTGGGTCTTGCAAGGCAGGACTGAGGTGGGAGAACGTCCCTATGGCCAAGCACACTGGGCTCACAGTGGGGATGTGAAAAATTCCATTGTTTCCCATCCTACGCAAACTCCCCATCCTGAGCCTGGAGACCTCCTTCCCCTCTCTGCCAGCCCAGCCAGCACATGTGCTGCACCCCTCCTGCCAAATCCCTTCCCTCTTGGGTAGGCACACCCATCAGTCCCTACCTGTCCACTGGTGGGTACTGGTGCTCGCCTGACTGGATCCAACCAGTGTGCTGACCTTCAAGGCGTACTCGCTGCCAGCCAGCAACCCATCAAACAGGAAGGTGGAGGCGTTTGGCAGGATGGATGCATTTCTCACCAGCATCTGGGAGTCGCTGTGGTAGAGGGCAAGGTGGTAGCTGTCTCGCTGCCCGTGGGCATGTGCCCAGGACGCCCGCAGCATGGCAGAGCTCCCACCACTGCTCAGGCTCAGGTTGCGGACGGGTGAAGGACCTGCATTGGGACATAGCACAGACAGTGTTGGCTGGTTGCCTGGGCATGCTTTACCTGCCAGGTTGCTCAAGAGCTGGTGGGACAGTACCTTCACCTAGGTACTGCCAGACAGCTCCACAGGACCCAATACCCCAAGCACAGCCCCACCATCTCCCTGCCAGTCCACCAGTCTCCCAGGGGTTGTGTGGGATGCACCATCCCCTTTGGATCAGTCTCTACACAGACACTCTGAACAGGGCTGAGAGGCTTGGTCAGGGACAGCACACCAGGTGAAGCCATCAGTGCTTACCTGTGAGCTCACCTGCTGCCAGGTTCTCTCTTCCTGCTGGCCCTGTGGGTCCTACCTCCTGCCTTCCCATTAGCACCAGCCTCTCCTCCCTGCAGCCACCACCGTTGACAACATCCCTTCTGCTGGCCAACCCCCTCCCTCCAGCTCAACTCTCCTTTTCTAGGTTTCCACCTTCACTTGCACTGATTTACTCAAGGATCTTCTGGAGAGATGCAGGCAAGGGCTGTCATCCTCACCTGAGCTGTGGGCTTACCAGCCCTGCCCCTCCCCTTGGTCCCTGGCATCAGCCAGGGAGGGTGTAGAGCAAGGCTTGGTGAGTGAGCCAGTGATTGACAGAGATGTGTCAAAATGATGGAGCAGTTACTACTTTCTTGTAGCTCTTTCTAGACCTCCAGGCATGACATTTTCCATCCACCCCTCAGCTCTCTGCAGTCCACATCATTAGCTATATTATTCCAGGAGAAGATAGAGCATGAGCCCATGCAAGGTGCAGGGACAGGATCCTCCCTGCACATGGATGAGGCAATGACCCCTGGAGCTCTGGGGACCAGGGAAGGAGCCTAATCCTTGTGGAAGTGAGGAAAAGTCCAACTGCCCTAAGAACTCATGGGACTCCACACAGACCTGTACTTTGCACTGTCCAAAGCAGTGGGGTCATCGTTGGTAGGAGCACTGGGACCCTTTGACTCTGCAGTCCCTGGGGAACCCCTTACTTGTCTGTGCTGTGACTGTCTGGCTGGTGGTCTCCATGCAGGCAAGCGTGGCTGTCACCTCAATCTCATAGCGCATGCCAGGGGTCAGCCCATGGAACCAGAAACTGGTGATGTTGGGTCCGGCAGATCCATTCTGCAACGGTGTGCCCGACTCCAGGGAGGAGAGAGCGAGCGAATATCCTTTGGCACCCTCCTCTGGCTCATCCCAGGACAGAAGGAGGGAGTCCGACCGGCCATGGTCACTCACGCTGAGGTTCAGGACGGTCTCTGTGGAGGCAAAGCCGAAACCCTCAACAGGGAGCCATGGTGCTGATGGGTGTCCGGCCTGCTGGGCCAGGCTCCCCAGCCCACCCAGCCTTGCTGCACACCTTAGCACAGGTCATGGGCACTGCCACGCTTCAGTCAGGCTCCCCAGCCCCAATGGCTTTGAATAGCCTTTGAAAAACACAGGAAATATCAGAAACCCCGTGGACTGGGGTCAAAGGCATCATGCAAAAGAGATGCACCTAAACAAAGAGCATCTCCTCCATTGGAGAAAGACTAGAAGGCTTCAGGCCATCACGTGCTTTGTCCAGACAGCCCAGGTTTATAATAGAAAAGTTGCCCTGGCTGGATATAATCCATTGCTCACCACTCGGTTGGCTCGGGCCCCCAAAAAGACGTCAAAGGCCTCTAGGTCCACCTTGCAGAAGCAAGACAATGGCCATGAGGGAGCAGGATAGATATGGCAGTGGGGCCACTTTGCCATATAGAGACTGTATAGAGATTCTGCCATACAGAGACTGTAACAGTCTCTGTCTCTGTGTGAGCTCTGACGCAGGAGAGGGTAAAGACTGCTTCAGAGGGATCCAGGCACTGACTCCCACTGTCCTGCCCAGTGCAGAGTCGACATGGGAAGAGCAGGACACTGCTTGTGCGAAGGAAATGTGGGGCCAGATTTGCACAACCCCCTGCTGAGCTGTGTCCCTGCCTTGGCCTTGCTGCAGCAGCAAGGTCAGGACGCTGCAGCTGCAGGGCCAGTGCTGTGGCATCCAGATGGAGAGCGTCTGGGGACAAGGAAGTGGCGTACGGGGCTTGGCCTAATTGGTGGCTCAGTGGCCAAAACTGCTATTGAATCGCTGCCCTTAGAGTTGCTCAGGAACCACCTACAGAAACAGGAGCCAGACATAGCCTGTCTGTTGGGAGCAAGCTGGCAATGTGACCCTTGCAGGCTCCATCTCTGCCTCCCCATGCCTCCACCAGCAGATTGTCACGCACTCCACATCCCCAGCCTTGCTGTGAATGATGGAGGTCTCTGATGCCTTCAGCCTTTGGGAAACACCAGAGCAGCCCTAGTGCTAATAAGACACTTGTGTAATAATTAGCACTTAAAATTTATGACACGCAACATCTTGTAACAGGCTTACATGCGATCTGGCATGGCAAAAAAGCTTTAAACAAGCACAGCTATTGCCACAGAGGTCTGCCTGGGGGCTGCCTTTACACAGCAAAACAGGAGCAGTGTGGGGCGAGCCCCAGGGGCAGGGGCACCTTTGGGATCCATCTTCGGGACTGCTCAGGTGTTGTGTGTGGCCTTCCCACAAAGGACAGTTTCAGAACCTCCTGCAACCTCTGTTTCATGCCACGCCGTTGTTTGGAGCCTGCTGCCATGCCGAGAGCTTCACTCAGCAGATGAGTGCAAAGCCAGTCAGGGAAGTCATGTGCCCACCAAAGAGGAGCATGTAGTCCCCTTGGGAAGGCCTTCTCAGTGCCATCCCCGAGCAGTTCAAGTGCAGATTTGGGAAAAGACAGCTCAGGAAGGGTTATCTGAATGTAGTTGGGTGTCCGGGGGCCAGGTGTCTACACCTGGGTCAGCTGCCCTGGGCTCACCTTGCTGTCAACAGAGAGCAGCAGCTTGCAGAGCACAGGGGATGGCTAATCTCCTGGAAAGAGCCAGAGGGATTGTGCCCTGTGTGGAGTTCAAACAGGGATGGTATTTCACTGCGGGCTCTTTCTTATCGCATGAAGGCATGAGTTCTCCACCCATGTTTGTCTGCTTCTCTCAGGTTTCCAACAGACTGCACTCCTGCCTCCATCTGCACCTGCCTCCATCTGTTACTTGGCAATCTTCTTCTTCACCTCTGCAGCACAAATGTGCTAGTACCTAAAATGGACCAGAGGCATTCTCCAGCCCCGAGGCCACTGATCCCAACACTGCTCCAGTCCCCATAGATAAGCTCCGCAAACCACAACACAGCCAGCCACATCCAGGTACACCCCATGCCCTGACTGGTGCCTGCAGATCACCTGGGGGAGTTTCTACTGGCACGGGCCAGCGCCGGCTGCGAGCACAGAGCAGCGCTTGCCGGCTGCAGGGCGAGTGCGGCTGTGCAAAGCCATGGGGCTGCCCCATGGAGCACCATCCTGCCCAGCCAACTGCAGGCGCTCCGTGCGGGGCTCATGCTGTGCTTCTGCTGAGCCCACTTGATGCTTCATGGGAAGGAGAGAGCTTGGAGCCTTGCCCATCTCTCACACTGCCCCCCATAAGGCTGGTTGCTGGAGGAGGATGGGGCTGAATCTCTGCCCTTCCCTGGCCATGACTTGCATCTTCTGGTAAGCCTAAAGCAGAGTATTCACAAAACTACTCTTAACTCCGTGTGTCCTGGCGCAGCACATCTGCTCATCTCACTGCTCCTGGCAACAAAGATCACCCTCTGCAGCCTGGGGACCTAAGTTTTTTAGACTTACCTCTACCACTGGGTGCATCCTGTCCCTCCAGCCCTGCCCGTGCTGTCTGGTTGCATCCCTCACCCTGGGGGATTGAAGGTGTCAAGTGAGAGATGGCCAAGGTGCGCTGGTCTGAGCTGAGACCAACGCCTAGGAGAGGTGCCCTGTGCAGGCCAGTGGTCAGGCTGGCGAGGCACAGGTCCCACTCCTCTGTGGCACCTGGGGGCTGTGACCCTCTGGGGACTGTGACCCCTTTTCCCAGGAGAGCCCAGGTCACTGCTCACGTCACTCTCCCCTCGCCAAGGCAGGGAGACAGAGTCAGCAGACACAGCTGTGGACTACCCTGGCATTTTGCATGGGTCCTGGGACAGCAGACCAATACGGGGCCATGCCCACAGGGGAGGACATCCCACCAAAACAACCAGGGCACAAGAGGAAGATACGGGGAAGGAGGGAGTTCCGGACAGGCCCTGGCAACCTCTACAGGCTCCCCTGCTTCCCGTGATCATGGCGGGGGGAGGATGGAGAGACCCCAGACCTCAGTCCAGCTGCCTGCCATCCCCCGCAGAAGGCAAAGCGAGGGCTTGGCCTGGGAGCTGCAGAGCATTGAGCACCCACCCCACCGCAGCGAGTGCTGAGCAAGCTCGCGGGATGCCCGTCTCCCCACAGTCTGCTCGCAAGCAGGGTGTGCCCTGCTTAGGTTGAGGCTGGTTTCCTCCACATGAAAGGAAACGTCTCTGCCCACTCCCTGTCCCGCAACAAGCCACAGAGGAGCAATCATCTTTCTCTAGTTGTTTCCCCCTTGGATCTGCTGGCTGACTCATTGCTGGATCCCCACTGACTCTGGTGCATTGGGGAGCGTGCATGCGAAGGGGAGCGAAGGGGCTCTGGATCCCTGGGAACATCAGCCAGCCAATTCCTGGGGCGAGGAGCTGTGCAGCCATGGCAGCAGTAACACGCTCTGATACCAGGCGCCGGGGCGAGAGGGCATGGCGAGGCGGGGGGAAGAGGAGGAAAGAGCCAGCTCGTAATTGCAAACGTCGCTAATTTGATGCAGCTGCATGGCTGGAAAGGCAGCCCAGAAATATGCCGTCATTCCTCAGCGGGGTAGGACTATGCAAAGCCCCTTGCTGCCAAGAGCCTGCATGGACAAACGGGGGGATGAAGAGACGAGCTCTTACCTCTGCCAGGGTTCCCAGGAGCCGCAGCACCCACAGGACGAGCAGCAGCAGTGGCAGCGGAGGTCTCATCGGGACCAGGGTGGCTGCAGAACAGAGGGATGACAAGTTGCGGGGGGAATAGCTTCTTAGCAGTGGCTGTCCCCAGCCGGCCCTTTCTCCCACGGCAGCGGGGGGCTGCCCCCCCGCATGCTTTCCGAGCGCGGGTGACAGGATCGCATCAGTGGGGACCCGCGCTGGATGCCAGCGCCTCGCACAGCGGCCCTGCCCGCCCCGGGGCGGGAGCAGGGAGCGCTCCCGGGCGGGGAGAAGTCCCGTGTGTGCGTGAGCTTCCCGCCGCCCGCATTTGCTATTGTTCCCGCGGCTCCCTGTCCCTCTGCGGGGACCCCGCAGCTGCCCTCGTGTCAGCGGGTGCGTGCCGCGGGCAGAGAGCTGCTGCCGGGGGGCTG
>JAOXNO010000014.1:205664-239130 GCA_028565335.1 Limnodromus scolopaceus | reverse complement strand
GGCCGGAGCCCGCCCTGGCCATCGGGAGGAGTTCTGCGGGGTTGTGGGAGCTGGTGCGGAGAGGGGAGGAGAGGGGAGGAGACAGGACAGGACAGATGGCGGCTCTGAGCTGGAAGGGAGTGCCCAACCCAGCCCCCAGCGAGGGGAGGGCCGGCGGCCCCCGCAGCCCCCACGGCCCCCGCAGCCCCCGCAGCCCCTGCAGTCCCCGCACCCCCCGCATACCCCACGGCCCCCGCGGCTGGGCGCGGATGCTGGAGGGAGCATCGGCGGGAGCGTGGAGCGGGCGTGGGGTGGTTGTGGTCGCTCCGTGCCCGGCTCGCCCAGCCCCGCACGCAGGGCTTTCTGCGGGGGACGCCGATGAGGAGCAGGAGGTCTGGCCGCGCTGAGTGTGCAGGGAGCCGTGTGCCTCTGTGCCGTGCCCAGGCAGCCTGGAGCTGGGGGGGGTTGCACATTGTGAGGTTCCTGTGCAGTGCATGCCACCGGCACAAAGATGCCCAGACCACACCTTGCCTACTGGGGGGTTGGCTGGGTCCCTGTCTGCTCGTGGGTTGTGGGGACTGTGCTCTGCGGTGCTGCCATGGGGAGCACACCGCGTCCCCCCAGCTGTACGTGGTGCTGTGCTGTGTCTGTGCAACGCTTGGCGGGATGCCAGCTCTGATTCAGAGCGGAGATGCCATTGGCTTCACATCAGCGCTGGAGATCTGGGACAGTGCTGGAAGAGGTTCAGTGAGGCATCTACCCTGGAAGCCAGCACAGCCTGTGTGGCCATGGGAGTCTGTCACAGTAGCCAGCACGGCCGCCAAAGGGGGCTATTCAAGCTCTACTTATTGCTGTGAGCCACCGAGCTGTCAGGGTGGGACACATCCCCCAGCTGGCCCCAAGACAGCAGGTTCCCTCCCCTCAAAACTCAGAGGTTTGCCAGGTGGGACCTGTGACAGTCGGATTAGCCCCCAGTGCCCGGGCAAAGACAAGAGAAAGCCCCAGACGCTGCACATAACTGAGAAGAGAGGGAGACACAAGGGCTCACGGCTAGGACCCATCTCCAACCCCAAGTCCATCCCCCAAACCTCCTGACAGCCCCCCAGTTAAGAAAGGGGACAGAGCACTTGAGCCCTTCCCTTTGCACAGGGGACAGCTAATTCCCCAGGTCCTGTCCAAATGGGACTGGTGCCAGGAGTCTTGGTCCGTGGTCACAGTCACGTCTCTGCAGAGGCCCAGTCCCCTGCCTGGAGCGGGCTGAGGGTAAAGGGGCCCTGGCCCTGCCACTCAGCCCAGCGGTGAGGGCTTAGGTGTCACCTTCATCTCCTCCATTAACGACTCGGGTGTCCCTGCAGCGGAGAGGCACAGCTCAAATACTGGAGGTCCTCTGTCCCCAGACCTGCCCTCCCCCTGTACCCTGGACATGGGGATAGGGGTGGGAGCAGAAGGCAGCGTCTTGGCTCCAGCACAGGCAAGTTTTTTAATCCTTAATACTGGCAGCTCCGGAGAGGCCTGAATGTCAAAAATGCAAGCAGTGCATCTGCCCAAGTGGTGGAGGCCTGGGGTAAAAGCTCTGGCTCTTATGGGCCCACTGATAGGAATTTGGGCCCGGGGTCCCAGCGCCTGGGGGTGATGAGGATGAGTGATCACCAGTGCCACAGGCAGCTGGGCATAGCCATCCCTGCTGCCGGACATCAGCGTGACCGGGGATTAGCCATCCCCCACTGGAGTGCAAGGTGTGTGCTCATGGATACTGCTGGTGACGTCCTCGAGCCACTTAGATGGGTGGGGATGGAGTCCCCCTCCATGAGCTGAGGCAGAGGGAGGTTTGGAGCTGGCTGCTGCCATCTCCAGTGTGCTGGGGACTGTTTTAAAAGGCTCCTTGCCAGAGCTGGGCGGCTGCAGCCAGCTGGGAGGAGGCTGGAGCTCCCTGCTGCAGTGAGGGCTTGCCAGGTTCACCCGGGGGCCCAGGGTGGGATGTGGATGGACACAGTGGGCTGCCCCCAAAAAGGTTTGCAGAGAGGCTTTGGGGGGATGTCCCCATGCGGGTCCGTGGTGAGGTGCAAGCTGTCAGGTAATGCACCCTGCCACAGCGGCACAAGGTTAGCCCGTGTTGGATGGGGAGCATGGGGCTGTTTGCTGCCATGAGCAGCCTGGAGGGGCAGGATGGCTGGGATGGAGGCAGAGGAGGCTGGGGGCAGCTGGGACCGTGTGGTGTCCCAGGAGGGTGTCAAGGTGAGGACAGAGCTGAATTAGAGGAGCCCCTGGCTGATGAAGCAGCGGTGAGAGGTGAGAATGGAGGGCCTTGGTGGGCTGGGAATTGTGATCCAGGGGGATGGAGCAGGAGGGACCCTTGGAAAACCCTGGAAAGAGATTTTGCATCCCCCTCTGTCTGAGGCAGGTGACAGGAGGCAGTGTCCCCTGCCGTGGCACAAACAGGAGATTTTCCCAGGCTACAGAGTCAAGGTGGAGCTCTTCTATCTTCAAAGCACACCAAAGAGGAGCTCCAGGCCAGCAAGAGGACAAAACCACTCGCTGGAGTCCTGGAAAACTCCAGCTGGGCTGAATCTGCCCTGCCCAGTGTGGGAGCAAGCTGAGCCCGCACGCACTAGTTACACCTGCCTGCCTGCAGCCCCAACGCTCTTGCCACCGGCCTCTCTACAAAACTGGTCATCTCCCACCCACCAGTTCAGTGGGATGGAGATGCAAGGGAGGTAAATGGGATGTGGCATCTCAGGAACTTGTTGGAAAACAACTGCTGCTACCACGGCCCTGTGTGTTGGTACAGCTCTGGGCATTGGCTTGCCTAAGGACCAAAGGGTCTGACCTGCCCTCCCTGGTCTCTGGGCTGGGGAGCCAAACAGGGAGTCCTGGAGCACAGTGTCTCCATTCCCCTAGAGCCCACTGCCTTCCTGTGCCTCTGCCCCACACCTCCCTATCCAGGAGGAGAGGTGACCCCCCCGCCCAGCATGAGGATGGGCTAGGGGGATGTCTCGCCACCATGCCTTGATGCTCACCAGGGTGGGACTGACCTCTGGGCACGGACCCAGATGTGTCCGGCAGCTCTCCCAGCCTCCACATGCTGCTGGTGGCCAGTTACAGGGCCCGCAGAGCAGGCACCCCACTGGCAGTGGGGACACTTCCATACCAGCCCCACTGATTTAAACCTGGCGACCATGCAGGTTTGCTCCCGGAGCTCAGGGAGTTTGGGCTGTGCCTGTGTCAGAAACAGCCCGAAGTGCTCGTGAAAGTGAAACCCAGACCCTGTCCCTGGCGCCACGGGGCTCAGCAGCCTCCCATACTGGACAGAAGAAGCTGCTCATTACATGCCAGCGCTGCCCTCCCCACAGCCACCCTGGTGACACCATGCCACCACATGTAAGCACAGAGAGAGAGGCTGCCTTCATCTGGGGATGCCAGATCTCCCCTGTGGTCCCCCCCGACAGTGAAGACTTTGGCTATGCCAGACCCAAAAAAAACTGCAGGTCTCTCCACCCAGCAGCTGGAACCAGGCCTGGAAACTCTGGGGCTGCCGAGTCATCACATTTTCCGTGAAGCAGCAAAGGCTACCGCAGGGAGCAGGGGGATGGGGGATGTCCCGCCAACCCTGAGTGCTAGAAAGCTATGCTGAGCAGAGCTGGGCTGGGACTGCAGGGTCTGTGCAGCCAAATCACTGCTTCCTGCAAGGGGCAGAGCCTCAGGCTGGGAGATTGTCCTTGCCCCGTGCCCCAGTGGGATCATGCAGTCTGGAACAAAGAAGGGACAGGGGACCTCTGACAGCATGCCCATCACTGTGGTGTCAGGTCTTGCTTATGCTGAGGGACAGTAGCCACAGTGCAGTGGCAAAGGCCCTGTCTGGCAAAGGCTCCAGGGCAGTGCCAACCTCAGACCAGAGCAGAGTCCACTCCCAGTTTGCCTTTGTACTCCATGCACTGTCCTTAACTCCAGGTGCCCTGAACATGGAGCTGGTGGCACAGGGCTTGTCCCCGCTGAGGCATCTCCCAGACCTGAGCATGGTCCTCCACACCTGGGGGAAGTGGGGACCCCCCTGCCCCGGGAAGCACCAGCTCAGGTGAGTTTGAGCAGGGTGGGCAGCAGAGTGTGTGCCTGCGACACCCAAGCATCCCCAGTGTTACAGGGTCCCTGTGTGGTGACAGCCAGTGGGCAACGCTCCCAAGGCTGGGCATGAGCAGGGTCCCCGCACACCGCTGCCAGGGGACAGTGCGCAGGCAGGGGTGCTGCCACTCCCCGAGGGACTCAGCCTGCCACCCAGAGAGGGCACAGCCATGGCCTGGCACTGTTCCATGAGCGATGCTGTCACTGCGCTGAGGAGCCTGTACCCATGGCGGGACGTTCAGCCCTGCTGTCCCTGTGGGAGCTCTGCCGTCCCTCCCTGGGCAGGAACCCTTGCATCCAGGATGTGACAAGGTGGTGCCCAGGGGATGCATGATATGGGGCACTAGTGCCACTGGGATTGGGCTGGGAGCAGCTCTGGGGCTCCTGTCCTGCCTTGGCCCTGCAGCAGCATTTGTCCGGTCCTTGTCCCTCTGGTCCCTGTCTCTTCTTGTGCCCACCAGCACTCTGAACTGCCCCAGGCCACAGTTTCTCCCCTCTGCCACCTCTGGGTTGCCAAGCCCTGCCCGAGGCTGCAAGGGAGGAACAAGGGGAATAGGCTGTTCCCAGGGTAGAGCCTGTGGATGATGCAGGTGCTGCTGGGACCTTTCTCTTTGCAAGGTTCACACGCCACCATTCTCCAACCCTAAACCTCAGAGCACTGGGATGCTCTTCCTTCAACCCCGTCAGTTGCAAGTGTTTAATCATTTCCACATGGAGCCCTGCCAGCGCTGCTGCCTGCCTCCTGCCTGGTGCTTTCAAACCTTGCAGCTCTTCCCATTTTGCAGGGAGGGGAGGGGGCACATCATCCCTTCTGCAGGGCAGAGCTGTGCCCAGAGCCGGCCACGCTGCGGGACAGCTGGGAGGTGCAGGAGTGACTCCCGTGCTAGGGTGATGCTCTGTGCTCCCCTGGCTTGCTGCTGGAGGCCTGGCAGCGGAGCTCAGGATGCCTGTGGGTGTGGAGCTGGGAAGAGCCGGGCTGTGGGTGACTCAGAGCACACCCAGAGCTGGCAGAGCCGGGCAAACCTGCTCTGTACCCCCAGGGTGTGGGAGCCGCCCCTGGGGCTGAGCAGGCTCAGGAGTCCTCTTCCCCTGGCAAGAGGAACCAGGTAGGGAGGGCTGATAGCAGCCTGCAGAGTGCCTGCCCCACACCTACTGCAAGAAGCACTAGGGCAGCACCTGGATGGCCCCCCAAAATCCCTCACCCCATCGCCAACAGCCTGCGGAGCCCGGCAGGGCTCTACGGCCACCCTGGGGTGCGGTGCCTGCACAGGCTGACACCAAAGACGCCTGGGGCCACCAGGATGGCATGCTCATGGAGCCAAGAAATAGCCACAAAGCAGCTCCCGGTGCCTATCCACACCTCATCATGCTGGAGACCCTGGGCACGAGGTTCCCCCTCAGCAGGCACAGCCCTATGATGCCAGGGACAGCCCTGCACTGAGGCTGCCCATCCCCTGCCACCCACCCCAGTGCCGTGGGATGGGGCTTGCCCGCGCCGTGCCAGAGCACAGGAGAGACCGTGCTCCTTTCCCCACTGCATGCATCCCGGCTTTGACCGCGCATCTAGGAAGAGAGAGGGAATAGGACTGGTACCTCTCCTGGTGGGCATCCCCAGCATGGTCCACAGCCTGTTGCCGCGAGCCTGGTGTGTGTAGTGTCAACTTGGCACGCTCACACTTGCCGTTTACTCCTGCTTGTGCACAGCCCTGACGCTCAAGTCTGGGCTGGTCCTGGGGGAAAGCCCGCCTGGGCTTGCCCAGCGTCTCAGCTGCAGGATTGCAGGGAGGGATCAGCTGGATGGAGACGTCTCCTGCGGCCCCGTGAGGGCAGGGGTCTGCACCCCAGGGAGGGCAGGAGACACATGCCGTGCTGCAGGCTGGGCATGGCTCACACCTCCCTGCACCTCGCCTGGGTTTGCACCGTGTGCTGTGGGGACAGCCCAGGTGCTGAAGACACCCTGTGATGGGACCCTTGGAGACGGTGAGCAACCCTTCATACTGCTGTTGCAAAGGGAGCAGGGAGGGCCCCAAGGCTGTGATGGAGCCAGTGCAGACACCCAGACCCACGCTCCAGCTGTGAAGGTATCCGTGGGCTGTTATTGCTAAAGGCTTTGCTGCCCTGGGCCCCATCAGACCAGCCACCACCCAGGAGTGAGAGCATCCTGGTCCCTCTCAGTCCCACATCAAGGGGGAGATGGAGAGGAGCTCCTGAATTGGCTCAGGAGGTGCATTCCTGAGCTTGTCCAGGATGGCAGCTATCCTCACACTGGTGAACGGGTGGCCAGTTGGTCCCTGGGGGCAAGTAGAAGGGTCTTCCCAGTAGGTTTGGAGAACAGCTGGGGCCATGGGAGCTGGTCCCAAGGCATCCCCTCTCCCATCTTGATGGCAGGAGGAAGTGCAAGAGCCACAGCAGTGAGGATGAGAACTGTCTCCTGCAGTCTCAACTGAAACCAAGGCCTGAAGCTCATGTTTCTGGTCTCCTCACAAGATGCTGGCAGGATTAGCTGGCTCAGCCCATCGTGGGAACAGCAGGCTCCCGCATCTGCTCTGCAGTGCATGGCAGGGGGACTTCTGCATCTGACCCTTTCCAGTCCCACGAAGGTCACAGATGTTTCAGTGCCGCTCGGGGGGGTTCAGCCTTCCCACCACCGCAGGCACCCGGCCCTGTCGGTGGCTTCCCCCCCCCCCCCGGCTGCCTTGGCTGGGCAAAGCTCTCTGCGGAGGAAAGGCAGAGGGAAGGCGATGCCGGCTCTCTCCAAGCCGCCTGCCTGCGTGGCAGGGAGAGGAGGAGGCTGGGCACTGCCACCGTGCTCAGCAGCCACGTGAAAGCATCAGTCTCCAAACTCGGGAAGCGGCTCAGTTTCCAAACACTGCCATGAACTGAAAAACCCACCTCAAAATGAAATCAGCCCTGGCCCTCTGCTTCAAAGTTTCCTGTATAAAAACAAACCTGCCAGACGGCTACATTTGCACACAAAAGGTTTTGTTTTCAGGAGGAAGGTCTCTTTTTTTGGAGGAGTAAACACAGGACTGGCCCATCCTCCCATGCCCCCAGGCGGGAGCCTGCCTGCCAGCCCTGGGCGAAGGCGAGCAGGGCCTTGTCCTGTCTTGCTGCCTGGCAGCTTTCCCTCTCGCACGTCCCCTGCGAGCACCCCAGACCCCTACCTGCACCAATGCCACGGCCACTGCCACACCGAGCCACTGCCCAGTTTGTCCCACCAGCGCTGGAGCCTGGCAGCCCATGCCAACTGAAACTTCTGGCAGGCATCCCTGTCGCTGTGACACCTTGGAGGGTCCCCAGGGCGTGAAGATGGGTGCAGGATGGAGCTGCGCAAGGGCAAAGACCTCAGCAGAGGGATTAAAGCCTGCCCATAGCTCTTCTTGCCCCGTGGTGGTCTCGGGGCACTACAGTGGGCACCTGGGGTGCTCCCCTCCCCGCAGCACGGCTACAGCCCCGGCAGCTCCCGCTTCTGCGGCTCCTCGGCTTCTCCCTTGCACCTCCTGCAGCACCCGGAGCCAAACACAACACAAGCCCGTCTCTTCGGCTGTCAGTGGTGCCTGCTGCTTTCTGTGTCCAGCCCCCTAAAGAAGGCAGGTCTACTTCTTCACAGGAGCAGCTCGAGGACCCCCACCTTGGCTCTGCTCCCCCCAGCTCAGCTGCAGCCCCCCGGGAGACCACCCACCCCAGGCTGACACAGGTTTGGCTGCTCCCTTGGGTGCTGCCATAGGTGGCATTCACCCACAGCAGTGGGAGTTGCTTCTTGGGACATATTTCGGCCATGGGTGCGGGTCCCACGTCTGGTGATTGCTAAAGGCTTTGCTGGCACAAGCTTGGCCTGACCAGGCGGGTGCCGTAATTCTGGAGCAGGGGTGAGGCAGTCGCAGAGGGATGCAGGATCAGCCCCCCCCGCCATTGCCTGCTGACAGTTTGGTTCCAGAACCCTGGGAAGTGTCTGTCCCTTCAGCTACAGCCTCTGCTGCTTGACTTGGGATGGTGGGACAATTCTTTGGGTCTTGCAGACTGACTCAGAGCTCAGCTGTGCCTGTCGGGGGTTCCCAGTGAAATGTCCATGGAGTTGAGCATCCTGGCTTGAGGGTTTGGGGACACATAGGGTCTATGGAGCTTGCAGACTTTACCAGATGCCAGACGTGGAGAGCTGCTCCTTACCCAAAGAACTGGCAGACATGTGAGCTGGGACACACCTGCCCTGCCTCAGCTTATTGTCCATGCACTGGGAAGCAGAGGTACTCTGCTGCTGGAGGGGAGGGAGGGAGACCAGGCACAGGCTGGTAATGGGGACACGTCAAGCTTTTCTGAGCCTCCTCACCTCTGTCTGGGCTGTCATTAGCTGCGAGTTTGGCATCTGGGCTGTGAAGCCACGCTGTCCTGCTTCTCCCTGTGGGTGGTGTGGCTGAGCTGGGCTGGCTGTGGGGTCCAGCAGGGACTGCCTCAGGGCTCGGGGGAATCAGCCACGCTGCTGTTCAGCTCGAGCCACTTGGCTGGGAGAGCCTAAAACAACAAACATTGCAGAATAAGGGAATGTTTCACTGCTTTTTCCTGGTCAAGTGGTTTCCTGTTTTCTAAGCAGTTCTTCCAGCACCACTGGGGCAGAGGACTTGTCCACACAGAGCCTAGTCCCAGAGCAGACCCTCACCGGGGAGGCAAGTTCCTGCTGCTTGACATCTGGCAAAGACAGGGGTCACAAAAGATTGGCTCTAGGATCAGCTGTGACCTTTCCTGGAGACCTGCAGCAGGACACAGCATTATTCTCTTCCCCTCTGGGCTGAAAACATCCATGAACCTGCTCCTGACCATGACAGAAACATAAACCAGACCCTTGCAGGGATGGAGAAATAGGCAGACGCAGGGACTCCTGTCAGCACCCGTGGGCCCAGACCCAGCCAGCGCTGTGGGATATGGCCCAGCACAGCATCTCCTCCCCAGCAGGAGCAGGGACGCTGCCTGGCATGTGCCTGCAGACCGCTGCACCCGAGCTCCCCAGGGTCCCCCCGGCTGGACTCCAGCTCGCCAAAGTGTAGACACCCCAAAGCCCAGCTGAGGTGGCCTCGCTGGTGACTCTCACATCTGGGCAGAGGCTCAGGAGACCCACAGAAGAGGGGCAGACAGAGCTGAGAGAGAAGTTGAAGATGGCGTCTGGCAGGGGGGATGCCCACCAAGCAGGAGTCATGCTGCCGGCAGGCTGGTGGCACGTCAGGGCAGGGGTGACCTGCCCCAGCCGAGAGCGGATCTCACTGGCTTTGCACAGCTCTCCGCAGCACCAGGGGTCTCCAGCCAGAGCTTCACCGTCCTCCCCACGACTCAGCAGCACCGATCCCTCCTGCCCTATCCTGCTATCCATCACAGACCTGGGCACAGCACCACATCCAGGCTCTGCATTACAGAGGGGCTCAGACCTTCCCAAAATGCACACACAGTGCAGCTGCCCTTGTTAACAGGGCACAATGTCCCCCATGAACCAGAGGTGAGGCATGGGGGGACAGGGATGGGCTGGCGGAGCAGTGACCTGCGTTGTGCCGTGACCTGCCCACCAGGCACCACGGCCACTACCTGCTGCCCTCCCCCGCGGTGGCAGACCCCGTGCCTTATTCAGACTAACTGTAAATGCTGCCTTGATGCCAGCCCCATGGCTTAACCCCATGCCCACATTGGGGGTGAGCAGGGGAGGGTGTTTGGCAGCCCTGGGTGATGGAGAGGTCTGCTGCCTGCTGCTGCAGCTCATCCAGTGCTGGCGAGGCAAGGCTTTCACGGGCAAAAAGCCCAATGCCTGTGCTGCATCAGGGGCTCTGGTGCCACCAGCTGCTGCCTTGATTTACCCTCCTGCTGAAAGCCTCATGGCTCCATCCTCTGCCACCTGCACTTTCTGGCAGGAAAGATGTCCCCTGTCCCAGAGCATATGGGGACGTCCCTTGGCCCAAACAGCAGAAGAAAAAAAAAAACTAAGAAGCTTGCAGTTTCTTAGCTTTTCCTTCAGATCTGGGGTGTTTGTGGATTCCAGTGCCATGTCTTCCCCGCAGTGAGCAGACAGGAGTGTTTCTCATAGCTGGAGCTGGCATAAAACAGACCTTGTGTGCTGCGAGCTCCCGTGGCTCAGACACAAGGCTGTACGGCTACAGCGAGAGCAGGGGGACTCAGGAGGCATCGTTCAGCAGGAGCAATGCACGGCCCAACTTGGCGGCTTCCTGGTTTTCTGAGGCCAGAAAGCGCTATCCAAAACAACTTTGAAGAGCGGACAGGCCCACGTACTCAGGCGCTGCGTGCTGGAGGAGCCGCACAGTGCAGATCCCTCTCCTCTCTGCATTGCTGCCCTCTGGCTGCCTCAGCACATCTATGGCGAGACTCTCCACCGCCTGCGGAGGTGGGACCTTGCTCTTGCAAGATGCACCACAGCTCCAGAACCTTCCTTGGGAGCAGGTGAATGCATTTTCAACCAGCCAGTGGGTGCTGGAAGCGTAGTGCCAAACCACGGGATTGAGGACTTGAATTCAGAGAATTTGTCTCACCTGCACATGCACTGCATCTCACCCTGGCTGCCCGGGTGCAGGTCCTGTCTGTAGGACATGCCCTGCTGTGCTGAGACAGGATTGTCTCAGTGGGATCCTGGGCAAGGAGGCTGAATGTCTCTCTGTGCTCAAGGGGGAATCTTGCAGGGTGCTGTATAATAGAGATAAGGCAGTGGATTCACGCTTGCAGGGGGTAGCAAAGCTTTAAGCTCTCTGACCTTAAAAAGATACTTTAATAGAGTGCAGGAAAACAGCATGGAAAGCTCTGGAAAACATGGCTTTCATTAAAAGATCTGACAGGCCTCAGCTCCACAGTTTGCCCAAGAAAAGAGGAAGAGGCCACCAGGGTGAGTTATGCAAATATCTGTGTGGAGAAGAGATGCCTCCTGTCCAGCAGCAGCAGCTGGCATGCCAGGAGCTGGGAACTGGAGGAGCCAAGCTCTTGGGCTGGCTTCATCCTGTCCCATTGGCCTTTCAGACAACCCCAGCTCATCCCCACCTCCAAGACTCCATACAGAAGCTGCTGGCACATCCTCCCTGGTCTATGCCATGCAGCAACGAGGCCCTTTGGCCCCAGGTACCTGCATCCGCCAGTCCATCCTGTGCTGGGGCCAGATGGTACAGTCAGCATCACATGCATGGGCTGTTTTTAGCGAAGTTAAGAAATGTAGCCCCTGTGGAGTGCCAAACGCAGCATCTCTTTGACTCGCTGCACCTATTTCTGCACCGGACGTTGACTGAGAGTGGGTTATTTTTAACCATCCCTGGTTTACTATCTTCTTTCTAGCTGTTATCACAGGGTAGGAAAGGATCTGTGCACTCTTCATGAAAAACTCACTGCTGATCCCAGACCAGATAAGCCTGCAGAAAGCCAGCGCTGCTTCCCCCGAGCCCAGTGGCGTGTGGGTGCAGGCTCTCTTGCAGCAAAAATGGAATTGACTATTTTCTAACCACTTCCTTTCTTTCTGGGTCTCTCTCTCTCCCTCCTGCCCCTCCTGACAAGTTCGTTTCCTGTTATTGATAATGGCCCCTGCACCCGGCGAGAGGTCACCACACTCGGTGCCCCCAGGAGGAAACAGCTCAGGGGCTGGGGGCAGCAGGGGTGTGCAAAGCACAGCCAGCCCAGCTGTGCTGGGGCGGGCAGCGAGGCTCAGCCCCTGCCGCTGGGTGCCCTGGTCCCTGCCGCTGCAGGGTGCAGTGTGCCGAGGGACCCAGGGCAGGAACGGCACGATGGGACTTCAGGATTTTCAGGCCTTTTTGTGCATTCTTCCTGGGGAGCTGCTTTGTCCTGTGTGTGCTGCGGATGGAGGGTAGCTGGGGGTTTTCTTGTTCCTGGGAGCCTTTTTCCTGCCCACGCATCTCGCAGTGTTTTGCAAGCAGGAGCTGTGGTCTAGAGCCTCCTGAGAAGACACATATGAGTCTCCTGGCCTGGGGCAAGCCACTGTTTGCTTCCGCCCCACCAACCTTCCCGTGTGAGGCAGGCAGCTAGCTCCCCAGGGCAAACTGAGGGCACAAAGGTTTCCAGGCAGCCTTTCCAAAAGTACAGCACTCTCAGAGGCAGCTGGGGAAGTGCAGGACAAACCCAAGTGACACGTGGATGAGCAAGATACTGTCACTGGGGCTGGGGCTGTGTCCCCTCATGGTGCAGCAGTGCTGTGCCTCTGTGGCTTCTCCTCTGGCATTTGTTGGATAGAGACTCAAAGTCTCAGCACCTTGGAGATCTGGCTTCGATCCTCTCTGCCCTCACCACTCGACTAAGGAGCAATTCTCCATGCATGAAGCTAAAATGAACGGGGAGGGCTTGTTCCCACACGAGGGGAGGAATAAACCGTGCTGATGTAAAGCATCTTCACGCCAGGAGAACACCTTTCCCAGGGGGCTTGTTCCTTGTGCCCACACCCCCCCGCTTTAGTCCACAGCAGCACCAGCTCTGCACTGTCACTAGCCCCACATAGATGGGGCTGGTGGTTCACAGGCTTTACCTCTGCCTTTCTGTTTGCAAAGTTGGAGGAAAGCTCAGCTTGTTTGCAGGAGATGACAGAGAATATCTAATTCCAGAAACCAAAAGCGGTTCTGCTCAGCAGTTGTTCGAAGAAGGAAAAAACCCATTAATACAGTCAAGAAAGAAATCCAGGTGACAAACCATCCTTTTGGTTCTCCTTGAGGAGAAGGGCAGGAGCGCAGGGGCTGGCAAGATCAGCAGCAGATGCCTTGAAAAAATGAAACAGCAATTGCTTCACTGCTCCCAGCCAGAGCTGGGCAGCGTCAAGAGCAAACTCTGTGCAGACCGTCACTGGCAACGGGGAAGAAGGTCACGGCTCTGCTCCCTCCAGCTCTCCCTCCCCGGGATCAGCTCCAGCCCGGTGGGATTCCTGAGGGTCCAGGCTGATGTGTGGTGCTGCTCTGCGGGCTCCGTGCTCCCCGCAGCCTCGCTGGCACGGGCTGTGCCTGGCAGACGGCTGCTCTGTGCCGGGCTGTCCTTGGGAACGCGCTCAGGCAGAGGGAGCTGGAGCAGGGAGACGTTGTTCTCGGGGAAAAGCATCTGCAGAGGTGCTTCGCTCAGCTCCCGGGTCCTGGCTGTCCCAGCAGCCCATGACGCAGAGCCCCCTGATGCTGGGCCTTAACTGGGCTGTTCCCACCCCTCGCAGGCTCTGCGGGATGCTCGGGCTAATTGCATAGTACTTCTCATGCCTGCCGGGAGCTGATCAGCCGATTTTAACAGAGTCTGCTGAATCCTGAGGCTGCCGCTTCACCTTCAAGCCCATGAGCGATGTTTAGGCAGCGAAGGAGATGGGCTAATTTCCAAATCCCTGCAGGACATCCTCGGCTCCCAGTCGTGTCAGCGGAAGCAAGACCAGGCTTTTCTGAGCACTGGACCCAGAGGTGACGGAGGCCCAGCGCGACGAGGCCATGGTGTGGTAGGCAATCCCGGGGAAGTAAGACCGTGGGGCAGTGTTTTGGGTGCTGTTTTGATGCCTGACCAGGCTCAGGTGACTTTGGGTCTAAACTGCTGTTTTGAGAGGGTGAGGAGAGGCTCATGCTCAGGAAGCTGGAGGGCAGAAATGGGCGTAAGGAATGGCTGGGCTTTAGCGGGGAGAACAAGTCCCAGTCTGAAGCTGGGAGCTGCTCTTTGCACCAAGGGAACTGACTATGAGGATATGGCCAGAAGATGCTCAGGGTGCAAGATGACCGCATGAAAGTGGAGTTGTAAAATGCACGTGAACAACCAGATTTATCCCCCAGTCTGGGGTAAATCCAGACACTCCTCCCCGAAGCACCAGCTCTGTAGGGTGCCCATGTCCTGGTGGGCTTGCTGGAAATAAAACCACAACCATACATCCCCTTGAAGACCCCTAAGGCTCTGCCACAAACCTCTCCAGTCCCTGTACCCCTGCTCATCACCCTAATGCACAGGCAATGCTCCTGCGGGCAGGCAGGCGGAGGGGCACGTGCCATCCCCAGGGGGGCAGCAGGGGGTGGGGGCACTGAGGCGAGGGGGAGGGAAGGTTGCTGCAGGAGTGGCACTGAGTGATTAAAAGTGTCCTGGGTCAAGCGGTGTGTTCCTTCTCCATTTGCTCCTGGTCTCCCTTAAGTCCAGTCTATCTCCACCAGAGGTTCATGCCTTGTTTTCCACCAGCACCTTGCCTTCTGTGCTCTGGGTCTCCACTTGCCTGTGGCCTCCCATGATCTGTCTCCCTGCCAATCACCTCTGTTGTCTCAGCCTGCTGGTGCTTCAGCAGAGGGAAGGAACAGGAGCCATGTCAGCCAGGTGGAAGTATGCTGGGGTCCATCCGTGCACTCTCAGATGCGTTTGGGGTCAGGAGGTCTCAGCACTGTGGATTTCTCTGCCCCTTGGAGCCTGGACCATGGAACATCCTTGCACCGCATCTCTGCTTCCCTCCTGTGTTCCCTCCATCCTGGATGAGTGCCCACAGCCAGGACAGTCCCTTCAGTCTCTATCAGTGCTTTCTGGATAAGGAAAAGCCAAAGGAGGTCAGGTTTGGTTCCCAGGGGTTCTGTCCTGGGTGTCCTTCTCAGTCCTAGCCAGCACATGTATACGTGTGGCTGGTAGAGCCAAGCCAGTGGCATGGGGACATCCACGAGTGTCAGAGGGAAAGTGTCACAGGGTTTTCTGGGGTACTTCCTTGAGCACGAGTACCTCAGTGTTGTGTTGCTTCAGAGGCAGAGTATCTCCATATCTCAGTTTCCTCCTCATGCATGGTGCATGGTCTCACTGAGGCATAGGAGTGATCCCGGTCTCAGGGCAACCAAACAAGGTCATTTTGCAAAGGAGCGCATCTGCATCCTTTGCTGCATCTTTCAGGAGGGTTTCATGACCAAGGTAGAACTTGGCAGGAGGAAGAAAGGACTTACTGCTGAGAGGATCCCAAATCCTTTGAAATAGCCATTAAATCTCTTAAATCACACTGGACCAGAGATCACTAAAACTGATAGCACACAGGGAGCTCTTGCTATAAGAGGTTTTTCCACAACACTTTTGCAGCTTGACCATGTTTCTTGGATAAAGTAATGTTTTGGTGAAAGGTTCCCATTCCCTTTGGGGAAAAAGGGCCAAAATCCACATATCAAAGGCCCATGCTGTCCTTGCTGTGCTCCGTGCAGGAGAGGAGGACGTGCCCGTCATGCCTCTCGCGTACAGCAAGGCACAGCCCAACTCTGGGGATCAGAGCCCCGTTTCTCTGCAACTTTGGGTGCTGCGAGGTTTTGTGGGTGTTCCTTGGGCCCTGCAAGGTGTGTGGAGGTCCAGCTATCTCCGTCCTCCCCATCACGGGTGAGTGTGGGTGCACAGATGTCACTGACGTGTGCCCAGTGACTCGCTTGTGCTGGTGGCTCTGTGGTATCTGCCCCAGTGCCATGCTGAGCTTGTCCCTTGATTGTCCCAGTGCCAGAGGAACAGGGCAGCGAGGAGGCAGCAGGTCTGTGCAGGGTTGGACCAGCAAAAGGCAAGAAGGGTGGCCCCAGGGGGTTGCATCTTGGGGTTGCATCCTCAGGGACCCCTTGAGCTGAAAGCCACCCAGATGGGAGGACAGATACAAGCCTCAGTCTTGTTGATGGAGGAAGCTTTTGCATTGTCTGATAGACTGATACTTCAGGAAAAAACCCTCTTTGTTTACTCTGGTCCCTACTGAGGATACATTTATGCAGCCATCTTGTTAAGTACTGCACTGCTGGTCATCTTGGGAAGGCTTCTTGCCCAGAAGATGGAGGGTGGAAGGGAGGGGAAGTGCTGGGGCTTGTTTATCTGTGGTTGGACTCTCTTTGGCCCCTACAGCCAAGTTCTTTCAGCCCACATAGGACAGGGGACAATTCCTCACTCCATCCTCAGGCCTGACATAGAGTCCAGTCCAAGTCTGCAGAACCTGCTAGCACTCTGGGATCTGCTCATGAGACACAGATGCCGGTGGCCCTTGGCTCCAGGATAAGATTGCTCTGCTGCTGGCTAAGCCCAGCACTTTGCTCTGGAGCTTGACCTCTCTGATGTCCCAGCTCTCAGGTGGCACTGATGGTGTCTCCCATGGGCCACCAATGAAGATGTTTTCAGGATGAAATTCTGGCACCTGCTTTGCACACAGGTTCTTGCAAACACACAGGAACACACAGACACGCACCTCTCTGGCACAGTGACCAGCAGTGCTGGCACTGTGTCCTGAGGACAGCCTGGTCACTGCAATGAGCTGGGCTGAAGGTGGCCCATGGGGCTCCTTGGGGCAGCGAGGAGAAGCCAATGGGGTGGCCGGGAGGAGAAGGCATTTTTGGGATGTGGTGTCCAGGGTGGCTAGTGGGGATGCATCAGGAGCTGCTGCAGCGTGGCAGGGTGGGGGCAGAAGAGGAAGGAAGCGTGCAGTGTCTGCGCAGAGCCCAGGCAATAACAAACAGGAAGAGTGGCTGCGGCAGCGGGCATCGGCAGGAAGGATGTGCAGTGCCCAAGGGCAGACCTGTCCTACCTGTGCCAGACCCTCCAGGGACCTTCCTCCCCAAATACATCCCCTTCCCTGCTCTGATGGGGAGGGGGAGCCCATGTGCCCTCCCTGGAGGTGCCTGGGCACAGTCCCAGGTGCAGAGGGGTGGTGGGTGGCAACTACAGGGACATGGGTTAGGGGGACGGTGGGGTGGCACAAGGACCACACTGTCACGGACATGGAGGATGGAAGCTGCTGGGCCCTGACTTGCTCCGCAGGGGGATGGGGAGAGGCTGGTGCACAGCCTAGGCAAGTGGATATGGCCAGGGCAGCAGGGATGGGAGGACTCATCCTGGATCCTTGTGGGGCAGGTGGGGTCTGGTGTCCCCAGAGCAGCACCACTGCACCACCTGAAGGACCCTACCTCAGCTCTGCTGGCAGCAGCCCCAGCCCCATAGCCAGGTCTCTCCCATCCTTCCATGCCCCATGGACTGGCACAGATCACGGCCAGTCGCTGAGGGCACCGAGCACACCTCTCTGGCCTTGCCAGAGATGGCTGTGGAGGCACCCCAGGATTTTGAGGGAGGCAGGGCTGCGCCCACAGGCACAGGACTGGGGTTCGCTGGCAGGGAGTGGGGCTGGGGCTGCAGGCGGCCCAGCAGAGCCGAGCTGCGTAGATGTGGCCGGTATGTGTGTGGGCGGCAGGCAGGGTGGGGGAGAAGGAGGGAGAGGAAGCGGCAGAGGCAGCAGCTCCTTTGATAAGCAGCTTCCTGAACAATTTCAAACCGTGGTGTTCGACCGACACGCGTGGTGCCTGCGGGCCTGTGCCGGGACCGACGGAACCCACGCCGCGGGGCAGCAGGTAGGCAGCCCCCCAGCCCACCCATCCCACTGGCTGGAGAGGGGACCCCCGCCAGCCAGTGCTGGGCCCCGGTGCCCATGGACAGAGGGCATGGGCTCCGTGCTGGGCAGCCCCGCAGAGGGCTGGGATGCTGGGCAGGGTGATGGGCCACACTCCCTGCAAGTGCTGGCTCTTTCCAGGGCCCTCCAGCTTGCCAGAGACTTGGCCAGGGCATCTCCCAGCTGTTTCCTGGCTGGTGTGTGCAGGACATTTGCTGGGGTTGGAGCCTCCTGCTGTCTCTAGCCAGGATCTCCCCTGGTGCTGTGGCTCCTGGGGAGCAGCAGCTCTTGCCCAGCCTGGCCAGGGGACACACCAGCAGCAAAGGCCCCCCAGGGAACCTTGCATGGGGCATGGGGACGGTCCGCGTGGCAGTGGTGGCATTGCCACCCCCAGAAATTCTGCCAGGCAGCAGGGAGTCAGAGGGAATGACTCCTGCCCCAGGCACGTTCACAATCAGCACGGTCACAATGTGGATGGACCCAGTTCTGTACAGGACCTGCCTGAGCTGATGCAGTACCTGAAATCCAGCTCTTTACCCACCGAGAGCTCCGACTCCACAGCATCCCCTGTCCCTTTGGGTCCGTCTTCTCCTCGTGGAGGGAGCTGGGAATGAGGAGGAGTCTCATGATCCCAAGGTGCTCCCTGTACCATCAGGAGCTCTGCCCAGTGCAGAGTATCACCCACATCTCTCCATCCCTGCCAGGGGCTGTCACGGGGCTGGTGGCGGTGCAGCCTTGGCACCCTCCTCCAGCTGGGCTGCCTCATCGCTTCTTGCTCAGCCACCCAGATAAAGCAGTTTCGTCTTGACAGTTGCTGAGATCTGGGGGATGGAGGAGGCTGTCCCAGGGCTCATCTCTCCCTCTTCAGAGCGACGAGGTTGTTGAGGGTGCTTGGCCCCATGGCTCCCAAGAGCAGGAGCTTGCCAGGCTCCTTGTGGTGCCTACAGCCCAATGCTGCTGTGCTCATGTGGGTCCCAACTCTCCCTCCTCCCCACCATCCCCTCAGGCTGAAGCAGGCATGCTGGGAAAGGGCTAGAAACACGTGGCAGTGTGTGCTTCTCATGGAGATGGAGAGCATCTTGGGCTCCCCCAAACCAGACTACGCTCCATGCAAGCAGATGGTCATTGATGCCATGCCCAGCATCACCAGTGGGTGCCTGTACAGGCTGCAGTGCTGCGGGCATGCCAGAGGGTGAACTTGCTGGGAGTTCTCCCTATGCCACCTGCCTGGATGCAGGGGCTGGGGATCCAGGTTCCAGCGCAGCTGAAAAACCAAAAACTGTCCCTTGCTTAGGGACCATCTGCCAGGGGATCCACCCAGCCTCTCAGATCTACCTTGTCTTTTCCAGCTGCTTCTCCTCCAATGGCTCCTTGATTCCCCAGGAGCTGAGGTCCCCCTGTGTCCACTCCCTGTGCTTCAGAACGAGGGCTTCGTGCCTGCCACAGCATGGTACAAGCCTGCTTGGTGTGCTCCAGACTTCATAACGGCAGCCTGACAGCCCAGGCAGCCAGGGCAGACATGGACAAGACAGACAAGGCCAGTCCCTCCACCAAGAAGCACGTGCGTCTTCAGGAGAGGTGAGTGTGGTGCCTGCAGCCCCAACCCTGCACTGCCCACCTCAGCCCAGATGATGGGTATCCAAGGCATCCAAGGTATCCCCAGGCCTTGGGCTCCCACAAAATTCCTTCCCCCAGCCCAGCCCTGCCAGCCCGCTGCCTGTTGACTTTTGCAGATGCCAGGTCTGAGCGTGGAGGCAGCCCTGACCCCTCCTTCCCAGCCCAGCCTGGGCCAAATCTGATGGAGGTTTTCCAGCAAAAAGGCCAAATGATCAGTTAGTTCCTTGTTCCTCAACCCACCCAGTCTTTGGATGTATCTACCTGCCCCTTTTTTTCATCCTATGTTATTCTGTGCCTGACTTTTGCTCGGTGTGGGGTGATTTTAACGGATGATGTGGTGGGATGGGCTGCCCTGCTGTCCTGAGATGGCAGAGGGTCAGGGAGGGACCTCTTTGCCTTGCAGGAGGGGCTCCAACGTGTCACTGATGCTGGACATGAGCTCACTGGGGAGCGTGGAGCCCATCCAGCCTGTTTGTACGCCTCGGGACATCACGCTCAAGGTCCTGAGGACATTCAGCCATGTGCTGAGGAGAGAGGAGCTTCAGCAACGCGCCCAGAGCCTGACACAGCTCCAGGATGAGTTTTCGGTGTGATGCTCCCCTCCCCTCTCCCTTCTCACATGAGGAATGGCAGGGGCTGGCGGTGGGGGGACTGGCAGGGGTGGATATCTCCGAGGGAGGCTCCGAGCCCGGCCGTGCTCCACAGTGCCGGTGGCAGGGAAGATGATGTGGGCAAACAGGGGTGAGGGGTGCCCTGGGTATCCGCTGGCTGCCCACTCCCTGGTGCACACAAGTCCTCCTTGTGCCCCTGGAAAGGACCCCTGCTCTCCCATGCCAAGCCCTTCTCCCACGGTGGCCTGTCTGGAAGATGTCCCACCACATCTGGGGTAAGGACAGGGCTCATGCCAGGAGCTGACATCTCTGGTGATGCTGCTAGGTCCCTGGGTCAGCCTCTTGCTGCCTGGGGGACCAGTACCGCCATGACGAGGGGACACAAGCAGCAGCAATGAGGTTTGCCTCACAGTTGTTCTCTCCTCCTGCAGAAAATCCCGCCCAACTTTGTCAGTCCAGAGGAGCTGGAGATCCCTGGACGTGCCTCCAAGGACAGATACAAAACCATCCTGCCCAGTATGTGCCAATGCATCCCTTTGCCTCATATTTCCTCGGGTGCCACGTGCAAGGAAAGGAGGGGGGTGTGGGGGGGTGCGTATGGGTGTGCGTGGGTGTGTGTGGCATGCGTGGGTGTTTGTGTGTAGGAGAGGGGTGACTGCCACCAGGGTGGGCACTCCTGGGTGTTCCTGCTGTGCTTGTTCCTGCTCCCCGTGTTGCAGGAGCTGGGTGCTGTATTGCAGGGGCTGCACACTGTGTTATCGGGCGTTATGGGGAGCTAGTCCTTGGGTGTATTCCCAGGGTACGCAGTGCGTGACAGCTCAGCCTGGGTTGCTCCTTGCCACCATGTGGACCTTACATGTCCCAGGGGCATGTTGCTGAGGGTATAAAGGCTAAGAACATTGTAGAAGGAGTCATTTGGGCTCCAGTCAGGCGCTGTGGGAAGGCCCTGGGCAGTTATTGCCTGGCGGGTGAGTTCCCCCCCATGCTCACTGTGGTACAGGCAGGTTTGGGCATGGTTGGCTGTATCCTGCCATAGCAGTGAGGATGAAGTGGGCCAAGACAGAGCCTGAGGGAGGATGCAGACAGCTCTGAGCATGGCATGGAGCTGGGAGGACTCAGTCTCCAGCCACTGGAGCTGAGGTGGGAATGATAGGCAGGGTCAGGCTCTGAAAGTCTGTCCCTGAGGTAATGGCTGTTATGTCTTTCAGATCCTGAGAGCCGGGTCTGTCTGAGGAGAGCAGAGAGCCAGGAGGAGGACAGCTACATAAATGCCAACTACATCACGGTGAGTGTCCTGCCTGGTTGGAGAGCAGGCGGTCTCCCTTGTCCTGCAGCCCACAGCTCACAGGGCACTGGGCTGCAAACTCCTCGGTGCTGTAGGTGCCATGCTGGGACCTGCATTCCAGGGCACTGACGGTCACCCGCTGTCCTGTGCCTGCCCAGGGGCAGCAGTCTAAACTTGCCATCCCTTTCTGAGCTGCAGAGACGTGGCTCCACCTGTGCAGGGCAGACGCTGTCCTTTTAGTGGGAAAGTCTCATGAGGTGCCCGCTCTTGGCTCCCACTGCTTGGGGCAGTTGAACACCCATATGGGCTCCTTGCAGTGGCTTCTCCATCTCTTCCTCACGCTAGCCCGTTGTCTGGCAAGGCCACAGGAAGCGAGCTGTGTCAACAGAGCATCACAGCCTGGTGCTGTTCAACCCAATCCAGGAGTTTCCTCTGCGCTCAGGGGGTTTGTTGCAATTTCCAGAGAAGAAAGCTAATGAAGGCACACATATGGCTTATCTTTGACACCTGGTAGAGTCCTTTTCCACAGACTGAGAAATCCCCAGACCCAAGGGTGTTACTTCAGGCAGCCTGATTTATGATAATCATTGTCCTCTGCAAATGACCCCTTCCAGGCTGCAGTCATACTTGTGCTGAACCATACGTCATCCTAAATCAGGCTCTTGTGTCAGCCAGATACCGGCTTTGCCTGGCTGGTAGGCTTCCTTCTGAGCAATTCAGCTCATTTCAGCATCCTTCCCCTTGGGACAGGCCAGGGGCGCTGGGAAGCAGAGGTGGGTCCACAGCCACTCTGGGTGCGTGGCAGCGAGGAGAGCATGGGAATGGGGGACTCAGAAAAGTAGCCCACAAAATTGCCCTCTGGTAGAATGGAGAGACCTCTGGAAGGTGGTCTAAGGGTGCAGGTTGGAGGTGGAGGGCATTTACTAGCATTTCTTTTCCGATGGTGCTCATAGGCATGATCCAACAAGACAGCAGCAGTGTGAGCTGCCAGTATCCTGTGGTGAGGGTCAAAGTCTGACTTTGGACACAGGAGCACCATGCCTAAAACTGCTGGGAGACTTGCTGGTCCCAACTGAGGGTCTGAACAGAGGGAGCAGAGTACTACTTTTAGAATAGTGTTCCTGAAACAGCCTGGCACCGTGCAGCTTCTCATTGGGTGACACCATCACCCTGTCCACACGCATCAGGGTGTACCTGAATATGTGGCATCTTCTCTGTCTCCCGCAAGTGCTAACAACAGTGTACAAACACTGCCCATCCCTATCTCACACACACTGTGTGGAGCTGGTATTTCCTGACCCCTTCCTTCTACTTACCTCTCCAAGGGTGCCATGGTGCAGGAATTTATGGCCATATCAGCAAATTAGCCACCCAGCCTGCCTCTGGCATGCTTGGAAGGCACAGTGAGTCTGGAAGAGCTCTGCAGGGGTTTGGTCACATCAGCCCACACCTGGGGCTGAATGATTTTCCTGCAGACCATATCCCATGAAATGTTTTTGAGCACAAGGAGCAGGTGGGGGTAAATTCCCAGTATTGACACCTCCAGGTTTTACTGTAAGTCTCCTTCTGAATGGAAAATCATGTTTCCTAGGAAAAAAATAATAATTTTGAGGCATGAGAAAAGGGCCATACAAAATGTTCCTGAAAATGTTCTTGCCCCTTGGCTGGGCCAGTGCATTTTCTTGTGGGACTAAAGCTGTTAACAGGATTGCTGGAAAGACCTGAATTAGATCACAGGGGCCTTGACGCATTTTTAACTGAGATCTTTTTTGACAAAGCCATAAAGCTCTGCCCGGGGTGCTGTGTGCTCACTTTGCCAACTGCTGTGGGTACTGTGGGTGCCTCCCCCAGCATCCCCAGGGCATGCTCAGCCGAATCCCTGACTCCTTGCTGTATTGCCAAATTGCACCTCCAGCTGGGAGCTGGAGTAACACATTGCTGACCCTGGGAGGCTTTCCCACCCCTCTGCCTGTGCTGCCCTACAGCTCCTGCCTGCTGCCACGGCAAGCTCTCCCCTCTGCTGGGCCAGCAGCTCTGCCCATGAGGCCACAGTGTGGAGCAGGAGCTGCACATGGCTCAGAACTTCTCCAAGGTTTTCTATTTCTTTGGCAATTTTATACTGGGGGAGGAAGTGACCATAGAGGCAGTGATGCTTAGAGTTGTGAAACAGAACCTGGAGCAGGGGCAGGGCAGGAGCCTGTGCTGACCACCCCTCCAGGTGTCCCCAGACCCAACTTCCCACTGCTGGGTGCTGCCACGTCTCCTCCTGAGCTTGGCGGGGAGGGAGGACTGGTGGGATCCAGATGGGACCATCCCAGCTCCCAGCCAAGGCAGGACTTGATGTCTTCTGATTGTCCTTGGGGAAATGCCTCTGGTGAGAAGTGCCCTCTATATGTGAGCTCTGGCTTGCCAACATCCCCATCATGCTGGCTGTTGTCACATTGATAAACTGGGGGTGCTTGCAAGGAGCTTGGGTACACACAACTTGCTGCATAGGCTTGCTCCTGGCTTGTGGGACCAGGAGGACGGGGACGATATCTAGTAGTTCCTGATCAGGTCTATAAAAGCATTTTGAGGACAGGGCTAGTAGGAAATAGTTGAACAGGTTGCCCAGAGAGGTGGATGATGCCCATCCCTGGAAACATTCAAGGTCAGGTTGGACGGGGCTCTGAGCAACCTGATCTAGTTGAAGATGTCCCTGCTTATGGCAGGGGGTTTGGACTAGGTGACTTTTTAAGGTCCCTTCCAACCTGAACTATTCTCTGATTCTGTGATTCTAAACAGCCTGTGTGGCTCAGCCTCTTACCTGTAGTGGAAGACAAGCACCATGAAACTTCGGGTGGCCTGGAGACAGGCTCCCCTCACACATCACGGTGTCCTCCAGCACCACTTGTGACCATGTGCTTTCCAGGGCTATGCAGGGCGGCCGCGGGAGTACATTGCCACCCAGGGACCCATGCTGAACACTGTGGCCGACTTCTGGGAGATGGTGTGGCAGGAGGAGGCGCCTCTCATCGTCATGATAACCAAGCTCCAGGAGCGCAAAGAGGTACAGTTGTCCCTCCCCAGGGCCAGCACACCCAGTAAAGAGTAGAATGGAGTAATAACAGCAGGATTATGCAAGATAAACGTGGGGTCTGAGCACCTGCTTCCTTTCTCTGCTTTGCTCTCAGAGGGGACCCTGATAGATCACACTCAGAGGAGAGCCCCACGGCTGCAGTCTTGGCCCCATCCAGCAAAGCCTCTCCTTCTCACACGGCCTCTCGTGCTCTGGGCACACTTTGCCAGCTGGATAATAGGATAAAGAGATTAGGGCAACTCCTGGGAGAGGGAGCAGAGGCAGCGGTCTGCAGTGTCTCTCCAGCTCTGAGCAGCTCTCTTCCTGGGCTGGGAGCTCTCAGCTGGTGGATCCAGGTTGGGACAGGAGCCGGCAGCGCTGTGCCCTGCGTGGCAGCTGCCCCGTGCCTCACTTGGCATCCCTGGCTCCACATCTAAGGAGCACTGGCTTGGGAAATCACCCTCTCCTTCCTGGCCATGTCCTTCTTCCCTTCTCTCCCCATCTGGCGCAGCATCCCTGTGCACTCCACCAGCCAGTCTGGGATCTCCTGGGTCTGGCAGGGCATGGACCAGCCCAGGGGGCTCCTGTGGGGCTTGGGATTGCTGCGCACCCCGGGCTCTGAAAGCCATATGGGAAAGGGCGCAGGGGGAGCAGACTTGGGGAGAGGGATTTATCCCATCCGTAGCCTGTGTTCTCTGTCACTCCACATCCAGTTTCCCCACTCCTCCACACCTCCCCAGGTGATGCCCCTTCCCAAGAGCACTGAACAAAGCATAGCTCAAACATCCGGTGGGTGCCTTGAGCACCTGCACAGCCACAAGCCCTGCCTTGTTCTTTCAGAAATGTGTCCACTACTGGCCTGAGAAGGAGGGCACCTATGGCCCCTTCACCATCTGCGTGCAGGGCGTGAGCGAGTGTGTGGAGTACGTGGTCCGGGATCTCTCCATCCAGGTGGGTTTGAGCTCCATTCTGGGGTCGAGAGGGGGAACCCAGCAGGGCCCAGCAGTGCCTCCAACACCCCTGGTTCTCTAGTCTCACTAGAGACTAGAGACTCACAGACGGCAACACTGTGTGACAGGAGAGCAGAGGGCTCATGGCTTGGAGAGCTGGGTCTTATGAACCCCCTGCCAGAGGAGGGGTCTGCAGAGCTCCTGCCTGCCCAAGAAGGCTGAGAGGGAACAGGACCCAGCCCTGGAGGGGAGAAGAGAGGGGATCAGTTAGGGACAGCTTCTTTATTAGCCCTTTGCTGTTTGCAGTGTGCCATTGGACTCTGCCCCATGGGCTCTCTGTAGTCATCCTGGGCTGACACTAGCCAAAAGGACCTTTGCTGGCTTTGCCTGGACTGTGGGATCAGTATTGGGACACTCTGTCTGTTCCCATCTTCTGGGATGGGACATCTCCCAGTGTCCCTGGCCCAGAAATCTCTCCTGGGTGTTTGAGAGAAGCACAAAGAGTAGTTTGGGAGGAGAGCAGACGAGATGGTCACAGGCTGCCTGGCCACTGCTTGAGCTGGATTCCATGCCTTCATTTGGCCCAGCCCAGCAAGTCTGTGCTCCCACATCCTGATTTCTCTTTCTTCTGTGCTGGAAAAGTTTGAAGGTGAACGTCGCCAGGTCAAACACATCCTCTTCCCTTCCTGGCCGGACCAGCAGACGCCTGAGTCAGCCAAGCCCCTGCTGCACTTGGTGGCCAAGGTGGAAGAGATTCTGCAGGCTGCAGCCAGCCCAGGGCCCATCATTGTGCACTGCAGGTGAGAGCTTTCCCCTCACCTGAGCCCCTGCGTGTCCTTCACCTTGAGGTCAGCCTGCAAATGCTGGAGGGGAAAATCCCACCAGGTTATGAGCTGGTTGTGCTGTGGTGCAGAAGTCCCAGGGCACAGTATCGCCATAGCAGAGTTATTCAAACAGAAAATCCTGTCCTGGCATCAGGATGGTGACATTAGCATGGTGCACACTGACCCAAAAAGAAAGCTGGCTTGCACCTTGGGTCTGCAGATGTCAAGGTGGGAGCAGGAGAACTCTGCAGGGTTGAGACCCAGCCACCAGACCCACAGCTCAGGCTCCTGCTTCCTCTGCCACTAAGCATGGCCTGTGGCTCAGCTATGACACTTTTTCAAGGCAGTCCTCCTGGGGGAGGTAGCCTCTGTGTATTTTCTCTCACTGCTGAGTGAATTTAGGGACAGTGGAACAGAGAGCCCCGTGGGCAGTGAGACTCGTCCCTATGCAACACACGTGGCATGCGATACCCCAGGCTGGCCCACGCCAGGGCAAACCACTGGGTGCCTGGAGTTAGAGCTGGAAAGGGGGTGCAGAGACCCCTGCACCGTGCAGGGACGGGGGCACAGACTGTATTGGTGCTTCCAGAGCCACCTCAGCTGGGCTGTGCCAACATGTCAAGACCCCTTTTGCCATGGCAGAACAATGCCAGCCCCCATCTTTTGGTCCCCAGTTGAGAAAGTTGGTCCCCAGTTGGTCCGGGACCAGGACCCCAGCATCCCTCTAGGAAGAAATGGCAACAAACCAATCCAGGGGTATGTGCAGCTCAGACAGATTGAGGCCCGGGCAGTGGATGTTGTTGGTGCTCAGCAGGGCTGTCTCTGTCCCGCAGTGCAGGGATCGGCCGGACAGGCTGCTTTATCGCCACCAGGATGGGTTGTCAGCAGCTGAAGAACAAGGGGGAGGTGGACATCTTGGGAATCGTGTGCCGCCTCCGCATAGACAGGTGGGTGCTCAGAGCAGGGTGCTCCTGGGAAGGTCCTGCTGGCTGCCAAGCTGGGGAGAAGGGATGTGGGAGGGATGTCGGGATGGGCATCATGAGGGGGCATGGGGACGATTTTTGATGGAAACCAGAAGGGTTGCTGAAAGATACAGATGTGGTGACAGCAAACGATTGCCCAGTGCTGGGCTGGTTTTGCTGTCAGGTCTATTTTAGCTTTGGGGATTTAGCTTAGCGGATGTGAGGAAGAGGAGAGCGGCTTTGAACCTGGCAGCTGGTCTGCTTCTTCCAGCTCAGCCAATAAATTCAGAAACATTCAATTTTGCCACTTTTCGAGGAGAAGTACTGGTAAAAATTAGAGCCAAAGCAGTTGCTAATCTGCCTTTTGAACAGCCAAGAAATGCTTCTGCACCCAAATACATTTTGGGCAGGTCTGGTGCCTGTTTCAGATGTACCTGGGTGTGGTGGGTGAAGCAGGAACATTTGTGCCCCAGGAGCAGGGAGCCAGGGAGGGGGCTGTGGGCTTTGGTGAGGTGTCAGCAGGATCTGCCTTTCCCTTGCAGAGGCGGGATGATCCAGACAAGCGAGCAGTACCAGTTCCTCCATCACACACTAGCTCTCTACGCCTCCCAGCTGCTGGAGGCGGGAGGCCACTAGCACAGGGCTCCCGCTGGTCTCCCCGTTCCGACCTCTCTTGCACCAGCTGCGGGGACACCTCCACCACAAACCCTCCTGCTGCTGCTAGGCCACAGAGCAGCAGCACGACTATCCCAGGATGAGCACAGCTGAGCAAACCCGTGGGGATTACAGCCTTGTGACCTTGGGGATGAGCAGGGTTTGGTGGGTTCACAGGAGGGATTCCGTGGGTGCTCGAGGCGGCCGTTGCTGCTGGCTCAAGGCAGATTTCACCCCTGGAAAGAAGCTTTGGCTTTCAAAACGTGCAACATTATATCCTCAACCAGAAGAGCAAGCTGTGCAGAAGAACTGAAGCTGGGACCACAGTTTGCCTTCTAGCTGCAGAGAAATGTTTAGCCCCTTAGACGCGAAGCTGGTACAATTACCCTGCGAATAAACAGAGACCCTCTCCTGATTTCATATCATCTGTGGGCAGAGGCTGCACTGCATGCAGGGCTGGGCTTGCACCTCACACATGCCAAGATGCTTTTCTTGCTAAAGATACACCTTGATGATTTAGCACAGTAGGTGCACAGTTGATTGCCTTTGGTATGTGGCTTTGTTTTCCTCTCCACCTTTGGCCGACACCTTCTCAACAGCTTTAAATTAGGGGAGATTCCTAAGTGTGGCTGCAGTTTTGCAAGCTATGTATTCCCTTTTGTTACATGATGGTGGGGCTTTTGCATTCTTGGATTTTTGCTGAAATCAGAACAAGGTAAATTTTGGATTTTGTTAGAGTATTTTTTCACTGATAAATTCAGGGGAAAAAGGGGAGAAGAGGGAGAAACATTTTGGGACAAAGTATGGAGAAGGAAATATTCTGTAAAATATTTTAAAGCTATACAAAGCTGCCTTCAGCTGGTGGGTGTTGCATAGGCTGTTGGGCAGTGACGACTGATAAAGAGCTGGGGGCCACCTAGCCTGTGCGTTTCTGTGCCCCCAAACGCTGAGGTGGTCCGCTCGCTGGGTGAGATCCAGGGAAAAGAAGGGTCAATCCTCTTGCTGAGAGAGTCTGAGCTTGCCTCGTCTCCTGGAGCATCCCCAGATCAGAGTTGTGTGTGTGGGGAGCCCCCTCCACTGCTCTGAAATTCCCCAAAATGCAGTTGAATGGCTGCCAATGGTTTTGCCCTAGAGCCTGTTATTCTGGCTCTGTGGCTCTCTTGGGAGGAGAAATGATGGAGGAGAAATGAAGGAGAAGTCTCATCCTTAACTCTGCAGTTCTCCTGACTTGTCATCAACCCATCAGTCCAGGAAGCTGGGAATCCTCAGCCCTGTGTTGTTGTCCCCCCAGTATCCCATCCTCAGTGCTCCTCTCCTTGCTCCTCTCCTGCCCCTCTCCATTTACTCTCTATAAAAGCTGTAAATGAGCAAGTGAAGCAGCCTTGTCCGGGGACAGGTAGCGAGCCAAAGTCGGCATCTTCTCCCTAATCTCACTGGGCATAAGAAGCAAACCCAGTGGCAGATGAGGTACGTGCCACTGTGTGAAAATACCCAATATTACAGAAATTATCATGTATTGCTGAGCTCTGGTAGTCCTTATTAGTGTTTTTCAATGTGTTTTCAGACTCTCCAGACAGAATACTTGCCAGGGCACTTCCAATAGCACAATAAAGCCACGTTAAAGCATCTACTCACTGCAAGGAGAAAATCCTTCTGGAGAAATGTCTCAGAGAGTGTATGGTGGAAGAGTGACAGACAGTGGGAGACCCTCGGCTAGCACAGCCCCCTTCCACAGCACCAGGAACAAAACCACTCCATGGTCCTGCAGCAGGAAATCCCCCAGATTTGAAGTAATGTCCTTCAACCTGCCATGTCTGGATTGCCCCTGCAATCTCTCTGTACCAGCTGCCAGGTCAACCCTTCTTTGTGCCACTGAGCCTGCCCAGCCAGGCACTGCTGGGGGATCTTGGTCTCTGCAGGGCTCCTGCCTGGTGCCTGAGCTCTTGAAGAGACCACAGAGCCTCCACAAGCCCCTTGAAGGTCAAAGCATGGCTCAAGACTTTGTCTTCTCCGTTAATGTTGTTTTTGATGGTGTCTCTGAATGCACCAATGGAAGTTTTCAGCTCTTCTGAGACAGGCTTATTCAGCTGACCCACAGCATCCTGCTTTCCAAGTCTTTCCTCCCCACATTGCCATCAGTCAGGGGAACTTGAAGACCCTGCTAGATACTCCAAGGCATAGTCTTTCCCCACACTTCCTGGACATGCACCATTTTTCTTATGCTTTCAGCTCAAGAGGAGAGTTCTTAGGGCAGACTCGCAGCAGGAGCTGCATTGAGGATCTCACAAGACACTCAAGGAGCAGTGCTGGGACCGGTGGCTGGGTAGGGAGTGTCGTCACCCTCCTTCAGATTCCCCATTGGGTGCTGGGAGTCTTGCAGTTCAGCTGCAAGCTGATGCAGGTTACGATCGGTTCAGCAGTTTTCCTGTTGTTGTGGTTTCAGCCAAATATACCAAAACCAGACTGACAGATGGCCCTTCCCCTCCCCACCCCTAAAAGAGAGGAGAGGAAGAGATAAAGAGATTTAGAAGTTTAGAATGAATTAAACTACTTTAATGAAGAACTTTAACATTAAAATCAAAAAGAAGAAAATAATGAAATAGATACAATATATACAAAACTGTATCAAGCTCCTAGGATGATGTCACTGCCAGGGACTAGGGAAGTCCCAGACTGGACTCAGCGATGGATGGGAACTGGGTTCCAGCTCTGGAGTCAGGAACACACAGATCGCGATCAAAGGCAGATGAACAGACAGGGTCCTCTTTGGACGTCGGCCATTGAAGAAAGAGAGTTGACCCTTTGACCCCTCAGCATTTATACTGAGCATGGGGCAGATGGGATGGAATACCCCAGTTGGTCAGGCTTGCGTCACCTCTTCTGTCCAATCCTCCCCACAGGTGGGACCCCTCTACGCTTTTCTGTTTACGACCCTCTAACGGGGCAAATAACGAAATTGCCTGACCTTGGTTGTTCTGGCAATAAGCATAAGCAAGAGCCTCTCTGCACACCATTCCTTGGCATGAAGCACAAATATTGGTCTTATCACTCTGAGAACGGGCAGTTTTCTCAACAATACGCCGTTAATTTCAGAGAGGTAGAAGAGGCCTAGCTAAAATGTAAAATTACTAAACTAGATGATCTCTATGGTCCCTTCCAACTCTAAAAAATTCAGTAAACAGAAAGTTGGTTCTGTTTACTTCAAACTGGACACCTCTCTTTCAATCTTGATTTCTACCAGCTCAATCTGTTCATGACACTTCTCAGGCCATTACCACTGCACTATCTGAGTATCTCTCTATCCTCCCTGCATTTATTTCACAAGTCCTCCTCAGGTCTGGTCTATCGCTTGCATTATTGCAAAACCCCATCCCGCGGCTCACCTGGTGTTTGATCTGATCTGGCTGTGTCAGGCTTATAACTGTGTCCTGGGAAACTGCTTCACCCTGCCCATAAAGACCATGGGGTGCTCAGGCAGGCAAAGGAAAGGAATCACTCCAAAATCTCATGTCCCCCCATGCCCTGGGGTGAGATTAAAGCCCATGAGCTTGGCCAGGGGTTTCAGCAGGGCTGAGATTGCTCCTGTTCCTCATTCCCCTCCCTTAAAACCCTGGCATGCACCAGCTGTGTTGTTCCTTCTCATGGCATTTCTGTGCTTTGCTGGATGTGCAACCCAGACAACTGGGCAGGGAGCCGGTCCTGGGGGCCCTGGGCTGCAGATTCCTGTGAATCATGTCCCTGGCAGGCCAGGTCCTCCCCAGGGTTCGGAAAAAGCCCTTTCTCCACATGACTGTAATTTTGGCCCGAGTTTCCCAGGCTGGTAATTCATTTCCTACCCTTGTGACAACTGGCCAGGCTGTAGGTTGCCTAGGATGAGAGAAAAGAACATGGTGGCCACATGCTGCACATCGCTTTAGTGGCACACGCCGGCATTGCTGGTGGCAGGGAGACCCAAAGTGGTCCAAATTCACTGCAGCTGCGGAGAGCGCCAGTGGCTTCCCCATCAAACACAGCACACCATTGCAGGCTGCCGCAGGGCACCGCTTCAGCCAGCTTCTTGGAAGAGCAGGCCATTAGGGTATGATGTGCCCAAACACAGCATTTTGGGTATTCAATAACAGTTCTTCACTCAGGCAAGCAATGTAACTACAGACAAATCTCCAACTGCATCCTCATGGACTTCAAGCAATCAATGACCAAGCCATCACCCAGGAAGGAGAAATTTCAAGGCAGCACTTGGGGAGCAAGGACGTTGCAAGGGCAGCACTGGGGTCCCAGGAGCTCATGGAGGGTCCATGAGAGCACCAGCAGCAGGTGGGGCCCCACAGAAGATGAGGTCCACCCACCAGCACCTCACCCAGCACCAGAGGGACAGGTTGACCCGGTGGCTGGGAGCATCAGGGACGCTGTGGGGCATGGGAGTGACATCTGTTCATGCTGGTCTTTGGAAACTCAGTGGTTAAACAGTGAGACAGGAGAACACGGAGAATAAGCCATCCATTACCCCACATTACCCCATGGAGCACAGCCCTGACAATTCAGTTTCTTTAAGGAACTTGGATGAGCAACCACATCAAAGCCTTCTGGGAATTTCAGGTATGCTCTTGCCTGGGGAGGTCCTGGAGTGGTAATAGCTCTTGCTCAAGATGCTCTGCCCAGTCCCACACTCCTGGCAGGGAGGCCACGGGGTGACCCAATGGGGGGACAGCACTGCAGAGGTACAGCTGCAGGGACCAAATGCAGCTCATGCATCTCCACGTGTGCTGCCATGGCTCCTCTGCAGGGAGCAGAGCTTGGGACCTCCTGGTTCACACCAGCTGGAAACAGCCAGACACCTCCCAACCTGCCAGGGCTGGGGTGAGACCCTTCCCTTGCTGGGGATAAGGGAAATGGGGATGGGCATGGGGGGACCAGTAAACGAAAACGGGCTTTTTTGCTCATTTGCTCACGTCTCTCCCAGCGTGGGGATGGACTCGTCCAGCTCCCATCTCTGCTGTGAGGGGTGTGTTTAGTTTGAGCACTGGATGGACAATTTCTCTGGCAGGGACTGAAGTAACACCTGCTATCAGGAGGAAATCTCTGCTAACAACTTGAGTGCCACAGGCATTTTGGGTGGGAAGCCCCAGAGTGGTGTAGGGACATTCCCTGGGCTGGAATCTGTTAAAAAACCCAACATCTTCAGGCAGAAATTACACACAAGAATTGGGGGACAGTGAATTTTTCATTGATATGAGGAGGGGCTGCAATGGAGTAATTACAGAAAGCAACAATATTCCTGCTTCCTTAGGCCTCCCTTCTAGAGCATGGGGCTCCTTGGCAGGCTGCAGCAGCTCTGAAAACAAAACCGAAAACAAAGGCAGCTTCCCAGTGACTTACAGCACTTGATGGAAACTCTTCCCCACCATTAATTGTCGTGGGCTCTGCAATACCCACTGTGAGGCACATCCGACTCCAGTTCCGTTTCTTTATTTCCTGCGCGCGTGCGTTAGTCTGAGGCAGCCCCAGCAGTGAATTCAGCATCCTCCTCTTGTGGGAGCCTGAGCAGCCTCTTCTGCATGCGCGCTCTCCCCGGTGAATGCTGCAGCTCTGGGGCTGGCTCAAATCCAGCCTGGATGTCACCCAGCCTTGTTGGCATTGCAGAGCCAGCCAGGGCTCCCTGGGCACTCAGCATCAACGTGGAAGGGCAAAGCAGAGCAAAAACACAGCCAGCACAAGTATTTCAAGTATAAGACCAGCTTAGCACCCCATGCAACCCAGCAGAGCTTAGCTGGGGGAAAATGAGGGGGTTTTGAGGCTGCAGGGCCCAACCTGATCTCTAAAGGCTGGTGTTGCAGCACGTTATATAGAATCATAGAATCATCTAGGTTGGAAGGACATTCAAGATCATCTAGTCCAACCATCAACCTAACTCTGACAAAAAAACCATCACTAAACCATGTCCCCTCAGCACCATGTCAACCCGTCTTTTGAACACCTCCAGGGATGGTGCTTCCACTTCCCTGGGCAGCCCATTCCAAGGCTTAATAACCCTTTCAGTGTCAAAATTTTTCCTAATATCCAACCTGAAC
>JAOXNO010000014.1:132357-191757 GCA_028565335.1 Limnodromus scolopaceus | reverse complement strand
TCCAGTGCCTCACCACCCTCACAGGAAAGAATTTCTTCCTAATATCTAATCTAAATCTCCCCTCTTCCAATTTAAAACCATTCCCCCTTGTCCTGTCCCTACACTTCCTGACAAAGAGTCCCTCTCTGGCTCTCCTGTAGGCTCCCTTCAGATATTGGAAGGCTGCTATGAGGTCTTCCCGAAGCCTTCTCCAGGCTGAACAACCCCAGCTCTCTCAGTCTGTCTTCATAGGGGAGGTGCTCCACACCATAGTTCCTGTGTTGTGGTCTGGGATCCCCAATGGAGGTGCATGCAGCTTCCGAGAGCTCTTCAGTGATTTCTCTCCACATCTTCTGATCAAAGCCTGGTAATTCCTTAAGACCTGGTCCATAAAACCAAATTGTGTGTTGAACTGAAGTCCACAGGAGACATTCCCTGTGGCGACCAGTGGTAGAGGGATTTCTGTCTGCTTCCCCTCCTCTCCCCCGTGTCCTTCCCCGCCAGTCCCTGGTGTGGTTTCTGGGTGCACTGTGGCTCAGAGATCCCTTGGCTGGCAGGCTTTGCTGATGAATGCAAAAGGGAAATGAAAAAGGGAAGCGGTACATGTTGCAGCACCGTTGGAAGAGGTCAGGAAAACCCTGGGGACTCGCTGATGTGGGTCTGGAGGAGCCATTGGCTCAACAAGGCACAAAATTCTGCTTATCAGAACATGGCATAAATTGCCTTCCCTTTTTGAGGTTTGTGTTAACTGAACGAAAACCCAGAAAAGTCCTACAGAAACCGAGATTTTAAGCCAGTAAAGAGCTGCTGGGCTTAGTTTGGCAGGTTTCTGGCAATGAAGGCCAAAATTCCTAGCAACGTGTTATCCTGGTTATCAAACCCTCTTCCCCATCAGCTTCCCTGGCATCCCACAGCAAGATCTTCCACAAGGATGCATTTAAAAAGCAAAGAAGGTTATCCTGTTTTGAGTCTCAAGGAGGATGCCTGGAGGTGGGAGGCTGCTAGAGGCAGAGGGTGAAGGGCTATGGCAGCTCCTGCTCCCTGCCCCAGGGTTGCTGCTTGGGCTGCCTGGACCATCCCTCTGTGCTGCTCAGCGCAGGACCATCTCGTGCTGCTGGGATTTGAGCAGCAAACTGGGAGTTGGGGTGGGCTTTAACAGACCAGCACCATCCTGTCCCTCCAGTGCAGTGCCAGGCATGTTAGCTGGTGAGCCCTGTGGTGGCAGATAGACTGCTGCTGCTCACCACTTTGACAAGACTAACCTAGTTTCACAGTGGCACTGGGATGTAAATCTGCAGTGATTTCATGCATTTCATGCCTGATATTACTTGGAGCTGCGCTGCTGGAGGGCACGCGGTGGCAGCTCCTGGGGAGAGGGAGATTCCCCCAACATCACCCAGTATGAGCACCTGGCTCTCATGGCGGGCAGGGTGCAGGCAGGGTGCAGGCAAGGCAGCACGCTTGCAGGAAAGCAGAAGTCAGTCTGGTTTGGGCTGGGCCATTAAATGATTCGAAGCAGGAAATGTGCCAGAGCCCCCAGGACTTGTGGCCAGGAAGGAGCCGGTGCAGGAGGTGGCTCCCCAGGTGGGAAGCCTGGCTGCCTGCCTGCACCCCGATCCTTGCGGGGCTGCCAGCGGGTTCTGCGGGAGAGGTTTGGACCTGGGATGGCTGACCTGAGGTCACTGCAGCAGGCAAAGGTCTCTGCATCCTCTCGCAAAGGGCTTGGGAATCCCACCTGGAAAGGGATGGGTTGGGTGAGCCTCTGCCACCCCACCGAGATGGCAGCAGGGCTGGTGCTGGCGGCTTCCCCGGGGCACCCATGGCACCCTGCACCCCATGCAGCTGCAGCAGCCTCAGCAGCATTTCCCTCCTGCGGGCATTTTATCTCCTTGGCTCTAATTTTGCTCCTGGTGTGGAGCAGGAGGAGGGTCGCGCTGTGCCTGCTGCAGGGCTGGCAGAGCATTTGGGGTTATTTTAGGCAGCCTCACTGCCTTGCTTGGGGCAGGTTGGCGGAGTTCCTGTGCCTCCTAACGCTGTTTCACCTTGTTCCTTGCAGTCAGGACAGTTCAATGAAGACATGATCCCAACAGTAGGATTTAACATGAGGAAGATCACCAAGGGGAACGTTACCATAAAGGTAAAGTGGAGATGTTATCGCCAATGTGGGTTCTTGGGAGGAAAGGTGGGGTGAAGGGAGACTGATGGGACTTCTACTGGAGGCTGAAAGATGTCAGCAGCCCCAGCTGCAGTTGGGAAGATCTGCCCCGTTAGGTTTCTCCAGGTACCCACCAGAGAGGGTGGTGGGAAGGGATGTAGGAGATCCAGACCTCCACAGTAAGAGCCAGTCCAGGCTGCAAAGACGGAGGTTTTCCTATATCTCTGGCTTGCTGGCAGGGACTCATGGATGTGGTCACCTTGCTGAAAGTGGGAGCGCCAGGAAAAACAGGTCATGGCTTGCAATGGTGGTCTCTGTCTCAAGAGCAAAGGGAGAGGAGGGTTCTACCCCTCCTGGATCTCTCAAAGGCTCCAGGTTGAACTGGGAAATAACAGTAGGAAGGGCTTGAAAAGCTGACTGGGGATCTCTGCCTGCTGCAGAAACGTTTCCGAGACCATGCTGAGTGTTTGGAAATGGCAAATGCACCAGTGAAAGGCCAGTAGGTGTGGTGGGCATGGGGAGGAGCCCCCCAGCTTGGGCCACAGGTTCCTCCTGTGCCAGCCGAGGCACATCACGGGAGGTGTTGAACACCCTCCAGCTGCCCTTCTTGAAATGTCTCCTTTCTTTATTGAGTCACAAGCCTCCTTGCTCGGTTTGAGCCGAAGAGGAGGGGTTGAGATGGGTTTGGTGCACATATGGTGCTCTGTCTGTGTGACTGTGTGGGGAAGGGTCATGGACAGGACAGTGGGGTAACACTGCCTTCTCCCTGCCACAGCTCTGGGACATTGGTGGCCAGCCACGGTTTCGCAGCATGTGGGAACGGTACTGCCGCGGAGTGAGTGCCATCGTGTGAGTATCCCTGGGAGTTGAGAACCCCATCACAGAATCACATGGGGTCAGAAGGGACCTCTGGAGATCATCTAGTCCAACCTCCCTGCCAAAGCAGGTCCACCTAGAGAAGCAGGTCCACCTAGTCACCCATGTGCCAATGCTGAGCCCCGCCAGTGGGTAGGGGCATGGTCCCGTCACCCCACACAAGGGTGCTGGGCAGTGCTGAGCCCTGGAAGCTGCCATTGCCTTCGCTGCAATGCCTGCTGCTGACTGTCAGCAAGTCTCGAGTGTCCCTGCGTGTCCCCTGCTTGCAAATGTTGCAGTAAGTGCAGTCCAGGCTGGGGATGAGACTGGCAAGATGCTCTTGGGGACCAGGCTGCCTGGTCCTAAGGACAAGAATTTACCCTAGAAGACCACATTGGTGTTGCTTAAACCCAATTAGAAAATCAGGTTTATGTGATCTTCACCATCTGACAGTGCCCTGAGACTTTGGAGGGCTAGTTTCTGTACTGCCCCTCCCAACTGTTGGTGAGGAGTGAGGGACCACTTGTCCTGCTTGTTGGGACAACCCTTGCTGATTGTCACCATGTTGGGACATGTCCTTGACACTTTTTATTACAGTGAGCTTTGCTGGAAATGAAAAAATGCTGTTTTTTCCACTTCTTTTACTGCCTTCTTCTATAATTTCATCATTTTTCCAAAGTGGGCTCTCTGGTTGAGAGGAAACGAAAGGACCTGTGGCCATCAGGTCATGGTCCAGTCTGTCTTCCTCACCTTGAGCTGCATCACATCCCTTTTATGTTGCCTTCAGCTCTCCCACCCTGTCTAGCATGCCGAAGGCTCGGGGCAGTGCCTGGGTGGTATTTTTCCTTCTCCCTCTTGGTACAGCCGTACAGATTTTCCTGTGTTCAGTACTTCTGTAGCTAAAGGGTCTTTTCCTATATTTAATAAACCCCACAAGGCCTGGTGAAGCTTGATGGTGTTTCTCACTTCTCTCCCAGCTTCTTGATCTTTAAAATAGAGGCTGATTTGATCAGTTCCTCTCCCCAATTTTGGCTTCACTTATGTACTTTGCAGGACGAGTGTCCACCCGTAAGATCTAAATCCTTCCCGTCTGCTCAGAGCAAGTATTGCTGACTGCTGGCTTCATGTGCCCTTTGCTCCGTGTCCCATGCCCAGGATTGCTTCCTTAGAGAGGATGAACAGGTCCTTCCGCCTGCCAGGATCTTGGGTCGACATCTTGTCCTCTCTTCTGGGTGTCTCCATAAGGAGCTGCCACGTGCACACAAGGTGACCCTGGTTTGGCAGGTTGTTGGACTAGATGATCTCCAAAGGTCCCTTCCAGCCCCTGCCTTTCTGTGATTCTATGATGAGCTTTACTTGGACACTTGGGGACAAGATGTGTTTTGCAGCTGCTTCTTTCCAGACAGTATCTGGGCTCTCCTTGCCCGCTGTGTCCCTGCTGTCAACGGAGGTGGAGCCCTGTGGAGATAGGGACAGGGAGGTTTTCCCTGGGAAACACGAGGGGCTCTCAGCCCCACAGCCTTCCTTGGGAAGAGGGGTCCTAGGGGAAGGATCCCATTACCCATCACCTCCATGCACTGGCCCAGAAGGTGGTGGGGGCAATGCAGCTGCTGCATGAGCAAGGTTTGGTGGTGGCATGGACCTCAGCACAGCACTGGGGCATGGGGACTTTGGTGCCTGTGCTCAGGGGTGTCCCTTCCCTCACAGGTACATGGTGGACGCTGCCGACCAGGAGAAGATAGAGGCCTCCAAGAATGAACTCCACAACCTGCTCGACAAGCCACAGCTCCAGGGCATCCCGGTGAGCTGTTGTCTGGATAGGTTCCCCCCGCAGCTGCTCAAAGTCCCGGGGCTGCTGCCTGCCAGGGTGTGCAGCCAGGGGCTTGCATCTTGCAGAGCAGATTTGAGGTGGGGGTTGTCTCCTTTGGGGGGGGGTGTCTCCTTCCCCCTTGCACTTCAGCAGGAGCTGGGGCAATGATGCTTTCTAGCCCAGGGCTGGGCCAACCAGAGCTTGAGCTTGAGAAGAGACCAAAAAAACCCCTCGATTTGTGAGATCTGTCCTCTCGCATTAATTTGCACCTTATTTATGGTGGGACATTAAGGTGTTGTCTTCTAGAAGAGTGGCTGCTGGGCTGTGGCATTTGCAGGAGGTGGCGCAGGGCATGCTGCACGAGCCAGGGCAGGATGCTCATGGAGTGTCCAAAAACAGCACCCTTTGAAAAGAGCTAATCGGGGATCTTGCTCAGATCCCAAACATTCGCGGCCAAATAAATTAAGCTCCCAACGTAACGTGCTGCATTTGCAGCCCTTCTGAGTGCTCTTTTTTGAGAGCAAATCTCCAAATTTAAATTGGGGGATGCTGTGTTACTGTGCTGCTGCAGAGGCCCCGGCTCACCCCGGGAAGGCGGCTGCAGCCTCAGTGCTGTCCTTGTCAGATGACAGTCGCATGGCACACTCCGGAGGCATGAACGAATCCTGCCCAGTGATTATTTTCCTTGCGTAGTCTGAGGATGCCTTTGTGGATGTGAAAAGCCTTGAAGTAAGGAGAGAACAGTGTATGATGCAAACAGCCATTGCTTTTTTGGGCTGGCTGCCTGTGGAGGGCAGGTTCTGCACGGCATCTGCATCTCACTCCTTCCTGATAATGTCAGTTTTAGCCATTTCATTTGATTTTTTCCTCAAAGACAGCAAGAGGCTCCTGGGAGAACGTCCTAGATGGCACGAGAGATGCTGGTGCCTTTCAGGAAGGATGTGCTGTGGGGCCAGCTTCTCACTGGGACTAGAGATACACATGAGATGCTGTGTATGGGCTAATTAAGGCTGTTAATTGAAGTGCCCCCTGCTTGCCCACTGAAGGCATTTTCTTCATCTGTGCACACCCTGGTGAAGTAGCCAGGACTGTCTTGCATCTCAAGCAGGGTGTGCTTCTGGGTGACAGAAGCAGGTTCCCGCCTGGTGTGGTGGCCAGGAGCTTCAGATGACCCCTCTCCTCTCCTGCAGGTCCTAGTCCTGGGGAACAAACGAGACCTGCCTGGTGCCTTGGATGAGAAGGAGCTCATTGAGAAGATGTAAGTGTGCTGGTGGCCTGAGCAGCTGCGGTGTGACACAGTGTGACCCCCCTGTTCCTGTCATGTCCCTGCCAGCAGGGTCACCCCGCCGTGCTCTGCTGCTACTCCTTCCCAAGCACAGGGTGGCATCACAGTACCTGGGGTGGGCTGGCAGAATGGGTGACTGGGGACATCCTGAGGCAGTGGCTGGCAGAGGTGACGTTAGTGGAGATGGGGAGGAGCTGAGACCCATGGCTGCCAGTGCCGGGGCTGGGTCTTGTGTGCCACATGGTGGCGTTAGGGCCCGGCACGGTGCTGGGTGGTGGAGCTGGGCTCCGTGTGGTACTGCTCCTGTCACCCTCTGGAGAGCGGCTCTGTTCTGCATCCCTGGCAGCCCTCCATGCTTGGAGGTTGGATCCTGCTCCAGTGGGTGACAGCACCATGTACCTCTCCCTTACTTTGCCACCCATTGCCGTGTCGATGCATGGCCTCCTCGCAGCCAGTGCTGCCTCCTGCCCACCTCCACGCTGCTGGCAGCGATTCCCTCCCCTGCAGCTGGAGGTCTGGCATGCTTTGCTGACGTGCAGCATCTCTGCTCCCCCCGGCCACCCCTCGGGGATCTTGTGGTGAGCACTTATGCAGCTTCTGGCCTGCCAGCCCTGTGCCAAACCCAGCCCGCCCCATCTCGCCGCAGGGCTGTGCAGCCCAGGTGTAGGGAGGGAAGCTGTGTGATTTTGTTGCCGGGCTCTCCTTGGGGTCTACTCCCTCCTGTTCCATCCTATCACCCCCACAGACCACACGTGGCCATCAGTTGTGGGCACGGTGTGCTAGTGTCCTCGTCCAAACCACATGGAGGTCCCCAGGAGCATGGGGAGATGTTGCCCCTGCAAAATGCCCCTGTCTCAGAGTTGGGGTCCAAAGGGACCCTTAAAAAAGGCTGCCAGGAGGCACCTGCTGTCACCACCAGTGTGTAGCCCTGGGGGTCTGCAGCCAGAGCTCGCTCCTCTCCTGCAGGAACCTCTCCGCCATCCAGGACCGAGAGATTTGTTGCTACTCCATCTCCTGCAAAGAAAAGGACAACATTGGTGAGTACTGAGGCTGGGGGTGCGGCGCTGGGGGGGCAGCCCGTGCCCATCCTGTTTGCCCAAGTACAAGAGGGGGTGACAGCTGGAGGGAGAGGCTGTAAGTGTCCCCTTGCCTCCACAGACATCACCCTACAGTGGCTTATCCAGCACTCAAAGTCTCGGAGAAGCTGAGATCCCGTGGACCGCAGCTCGGATCGGGAAGATGCCATTGTACAAGCCCATGCCCCTTCTTTCTCCTGCTCTGTCCCTCCAGCTCTCTCTCTAGATGGGTATTTTTAGGGGACCCCAGACTCCACTTGCATTGAGGTGGAGCCTTTGTTTTTATTGTAAAGAAAATGTCCAACTCCGCCCTCCTCTCCTCTCTCTGTCTCTTCCTCCCATTTTGGCACTATTCTGTTGTTGTCTGTGTATACAGTATATATATATATGTATATATATTTTAATTTTTTAATTTAAGTGATAGCGCTGTTACTAAACTGGGCCCTGTGAATGGTAGGAAGGCTGTGGGCTCCCCGAGGCTGGCTGAGGGCCAGCGCTGGGAGGAAGATGAGGGTGGTGGCAGAAGGTAGCCCCTTGGGGATGGGGCTGTGCAAGCCTGTGGGCAGGTCCCCTGGGGCTCCCTCATCCCTTCCCCAGGTGTCCTGCCTGTTCCCCCAGGCCAGGAGCATCCTGGGGGGATTGGGACCATGGCCACCGTGCCCTTTCTTGGGCTTCAGCCCCATGAGCAGGATGTTGGGGGGAGGCGATGCTGCCCCCCTGTGCTTCTCACCCTTTTGGGGTGACAGGGATTAGTCATGACCCGCTACCATCATCCTCCCTCCCCCATCACCTCCAGCTGCCATGCCAGTGCCACAGCCCCTCACTGCCCCGGGCTACTTGTCCCACTGCCCCATGTGCCTCCAGTCCCCATGCCTGGGCCAAATCCTGCCCCGCTGCCCAGTCCTGCTGTGCTGGGGCTGTGATCTGAGGGGCCAGTGCCAGTGAGGGGGGGCAGTGATGCCAGTGGCCCCCCTGTCTGCCCCAGCTGTCGCCAGAGATGTTCAGCCCCAGTTAGTCTCTTGGGGGGGCCACACTGGCTCCCCATGTGCCAAAGGGCATTGCCTGCTCCTGGCTGGGGGCTGCTGGCTCTGCCCCAGCTGAGGACATGGCACAGGGGGGCTGGGGAGAAGGGGACACATGGACACGTGCGGGGAGGCTGTGAGCACCCTGTGCCCATTGGGCAGGGGCATGCTCTGCTTGCCCTGCTACCCATGCCCTGCGCCCCGTGTCGGCCCCCAGCTCTGCTGCCCTGGCTGGGGGGGACACATGTGGAGCAGTGGGGCTGGGGGGGAACGTGGTTGGGTCCTTGTCTAGAGGTGGGGAGAGGGCGAGAGGAAATTTGGGTGAGGTCAGGAAGGCTGTGCCCATCTGTGCCATGTGATGAGTTATTGAGTCTCTGCAGGCACGAACTGGGGCGCTGGCGAGGTTGTTGGGAACCAGTCTGGGGGGGACTTAGCTGGGCTGGGGGGGATGCACTGGCATCGGGAGGGCGGGTGTGTAGTGGGGTCAGGGTCAGGACAGTGGGGAAGCAGCTGCCTGTCCCCAGCTCACGGTTTGGGAGAGGGTGGCAGTGGCCCAGCGGTGGGGGCTGCGGAGCCCCTCTTGCTGCCCTTTCCCCTGCTCAACTCTGGGGTGGTGAGGCCGGGGTTTCTCTTCTGTTCTCGTTTTTGCAGAATTGCACAAAGAGAGGTTTCCTTTTTTTTTTTTTAATTTTTATTTAATGAATTGTAAAGTGTTGTTGTCACCCCCTATCCCCCCCCTTTTTTTTTTTTAAGAGATATTTTGGCTCAGATATCACCTCTGTTGGGAAATGATTCTTGTAACCGTACAATTTTTTTGCCTCCTAATAATAATAAATTAACAATTTTGCGTTGGGGGGTGTGGTTGCAGTCACATTACTGCCTCGCTGTCGCTGCCACCTCTCCCTCCTCGGTGCTGAGCATAGGGCGAGGGTCCCTGCCCCCCAGGCAGCACCGGACACCTGGGTGGTTGTGCTCACCCAAGAGGTGTCCTAGCCAGCTCTGACTGCTCTGGATGCCTCCTTTTCTTGGTCTGGGTGCAAAGATGAGCTCAGAGACCTCCAGCTGTGGCCATCGCCCGCTGCCAGACCTTCCTCTACCCCCGCATCATGTCCCAGGGCTGCGCAGGGGACCTGCTCCAGTGCTGGGTTTGGCGCAGGGCTGCTGCAGGGCTCCTGCACCCTCGCCCTGTTCCCTCGCCCACACCAGCCCCCTTCTGGGGTCTGTGGCCACTGCTGGTGTGGCCACCCCTGCCCCATGTCCTCTGGGCAACGGCCACCTGCACTAACCCCCCCAGGGTTGTGCTTTCTGCCTTGTGGCAGCCTGCCTGGGTACCTGGGCACTGGGGCTGGGACCACCGGTGGAGAACCCTAGCCCGTGGGGTATTCGGCCTGCAGTGGGGCCATATGTTGCCCACAGCCTGTGATGGTGCTGCCTGTGCCCTCCCTGCCCGCCCAGCTCTCCTCCCCACGCACCCAGCCCCATGGGGCTGCAGCAACAAGCCTGCCTTTGTTCGCCCTTGGCCCTGGCTCAGGATGGAGCGGCACAGACCAAGCACGTGAGAGCTGTCCCCCGCTCCCATCCTCCCACTGCCACTGAACACCCCTCCCCTCCTGGGGACCCCGCTCGCCCCACGGGTATGTGAGGACGTCAAGGGAAGGTGGGCAGCCTGGGCTCTGCACCTCCCTGTCATCCCTTGCCAGGATGAGACCCCTTCTTCTCCCTGGCTGATCCCAAACGGCGGGGCCCAGCACTGGCGGGGGGGATGGGAGGAAGGAAAGGAGAAACCCAGTTTTGTGCTCTCGGAAGAAAACTGGGGCTTTTGTTTCCCTGGAAACAGAGCTGCAAAAGCAAAGCCTGGTGGGTGTTGATGCTGCACAAAGCCCACAGTGAGCCCCTCGCATTCACCCGGCCATAGCAACCGTCTCCCTCGCCCTGGCATTTCGCAGGCTGGGGGGGTGCCAGCAGCAGGACAAGGAGCTTTAACAGCTCTGGTGGACAGGGCTGGTGCAGCCAGCCTGTCCTCAGCCCGATCCCATCACCCTGCCTGCTCCCCAGGGCCGCCCCTGGGTGCAGGAGTCTTGGGCAGGGGGTCAATGTGGGGCTTTGAAACCCTGATGCCCTCAAACCATCCTTCTGGTGTAATTTTGTCCCCATGACGGGCAGGCGGATGAAGGTGAGGAGACCTGCACAGGGGATGAGATGCGCTCACCCCTTTGGGTCCCCAAGTGGTGCTGGTGGGGATGGTGGTCCCACATGCCCCCCCCCGCCCCCGGCACTGCATGGTAGCACTGTGCAGCAGCAGCAGCTTGGTCCTGTACAGTGTGGTGAGGAACTGGCTGCCTTGCGGGCTGCAGAGTGCTTCAGCCCAGTGCTGTGCTGGCTGGGCTTTACTGGGACCAGTTTGAGTCCTGTGAACCACCCCAAGCCTGGTGCTTTGGAGGGGACGCTCCCAGGGGCTGGCTTGGCATCACCTTCCCCCCAGAGGGAGGGGGGCAGAGGGGCCTTTCCCCATTGCCCTTTGGTGCTGCATGACCTGCTGTGGCTGCTTTCCTGCCCCCCGCTGCCCTTGCCCACTCCACAGCCCCCAGTTTTTATGGAAGAGCCGTCCATGCGCTGGCTCTCCAGATCTCTGCTCGGCAGACGTGCGACGTGCTCTAGGTTACTGGTTTATTGAGCTCTTACAGGGCACTGCTTGGACCTGGTGGAATATGGTCACTGGGACCTTCTCCTACTGTGGGAGGGGGCTGGCAGGAGGGGACGGGACAGGACGAGGGCAGTTTGTGTTTGCTGTGTCCTCTGCAAGCCACCATGGAAACCCTCCATAATTTCAGATGGGACCTTTCCAGCACAACTCCATCTCCAGAGCAGCAACCCCTCTGAGACGGGTCGAGCAGCCAGGATGGGAGGTGCTGATGTCCTTGCTGGCCTTTGGGCAGAGGCAAGAAGGCCGCCAGTGCAGCCACAGGGACTGGGGTTTCAAGCCCCACTTGCCCAATGTGGGGTTTGAAACCCATGGTATAGCCCCCTGAGCTGTCTCTTCTGCTTGCTCCACATCCAGGTATGGGCACTAATGGCAAAACATTTGGTCTTGGGAGGAGGTGGTGGATTGATCTCTACAGCTCCCTGGTGGAACTTAGCAAGGCGTGCCGAGGGCCAGAAGGGGTGGAGGGGACTCCCGGGGCTTGTCAAAGAAGATGGAGGAGGACATCTCTGTTTTGAGCTTGCTGTCAGCACTGCCCTCGCTGGAAGTGGCGTCGGGGCTGCATCCCTCACAGCAGCAGCAGCAGCAGTCCATGAAGGCCTGGCCCAGGGGTCTGCAGAGGCACAGGAGCAGGACGGGTGTTACCGAGCACTTGAAGAATAGGAAGAACTGGTTGATGAGGTTGAGGAGGTCCAAGGTCTGCTTGGACATGTCAGGGGACATGTAGGCCACCACAATGTTGCAGACGTTCTCAGGAGTGGTGCAGAGCCCATAGATAATGGTCAACCCGATGATGGTGCAGTTCAAGTGACTCTCGCACTGGCTGTGCTTGGTCCCTCGGCACTCAGTCTTCTTCTCGGTGCCGCTGATCCTCCGCGTCACCAGCTGGCAGCTCACAGTGAAGAGAATGGGCAAGCAGAAGTAGCAACCGAAGTACCACCACATCCGAGCATTTTGGTAGGTGAGCACCAGCGAGTAGACAGACTCGGGCAGGTTGGACGAGGGCTTCATGGTGCAATACTCTGTCACCATACCAGACACGGGCGATGTGTCCTGCGCTAGCTGCCAGAGCAGGATCTCCGGCACCGACAGCGTCATGGAGCCCACCCAGATGACGGCCAGCTTGGCGATGATGGACTGGCACTGCTCGATGGGCCGGGCACTGGCCTGGGGGCTGGTGGCTGCATGGAACCTGTCGATGCCCAGGGCACAGAGGCTGAAGGTGGTGACTCCCAGCGAGGATACCTGGTGAGAGGGAAGGCAGAACGAGTGGGTCTTGCTGCAGAAATATCATGGAGGGCTTGGCGTTACCAAGCTGGTGGCAAACCCCTGGTTACCCAAGACCACAGCCCAGGACCCTCCAAGGTTTTAGAGGAGTCATGGCCTGTGGCTGCATCCCAGGGCTGGAGACAGTTTTCTGTGACTCCTGAAATGGCAGTGAATAGAAATGTCCCTTGACCCATTTGTCCCTGCCCAGCTCCCTTTTCCGCAGCAGGGAGAGGCTTTGCTGGATGTCTGTCCGTCCAGCCAGGGTGGGAATAGCAAGATTGTCCCTCAGGCTCTTCCTCTATTCTGGCTAGGTCTTGGAGAGGAAAAGCAAAGACCATCGCACCCACCAGCACGTTCCCAGGGTCCCCAAGGCCCCCCAGCTGCCCCAGGCTGGCTTGCCCCTGCCCTGCTCTGCTGAGCTGCCGCCTGCTTCCCGGACAGGACAAACGAGTTGAAGGCGCCGTGTTCACAAATCAGCTTGGGGCAATTTCCGCTGCATTGAGAACTGCAGGAAAAACATTCTGTTTGCCAAAGGGAAGAGGCCAAAGGAGAGAGAGGAATTGCGGTGGCTCTGGGAGGGCTGGCAAGGCGCTGAGGGTCACAATCAGCATTCATGGTCCCGGCTCCAGAGCTGCAGCTTTCCTTGGAGCCAAGTCCCACAGCCCTTGGCCAGGAAAATGGCAGTCACATGCTGGTGTCCCCCAGCTCTGTAGCCATTTCTGGTCTCACGAAGCCATCAAACATCACCCTGTACTGAAGGACCTTCCCAGCACTCAGGAAACCATCACACAGGGCTCTGTATGATGCCTGGGCAGCAGCCCTAGACACATCTGGCATCGTCCTCCTACGACCCCCGGCCTTTTCCAGTGGTCCTGGGTCAGCCCCTTCATTGACGCAGAGCACGGGAGCCCATGACCAGTGCTGATGCCAAACACCCAGCATCACCATTCAGTTGCGCACAGCAGCAGCCCCCCGGACACATCAGGGCAGTAGCCCAGTGTCACTATCCTGTACCCAGCCCCACCACCCAACAACATTGCTCATGTCCCAACTCCTCTACCCAGCGCACGGAGCCACCAGCACCCTTGGTCTGGCCCACAGCCAGCACATCCTGCACTTTCCCAGCTCCCCAGTTAGCACCTGCAGTCCCCCCAGTGCTGCTGCACTGCTGCCTCTCCTCTCCCCCTACTCCCCACCATGGGCTCTTCCCTCTCTCCTGGTCCCCTTGGTCCTAGCGTGTAATTCAGCATGGCAGAGCATCCTTCCCCAGTGCCCTAGCACTGTGCCACCGGTCACGCCAGGCACATCCCTGCACACCGCCTGGCACCAGGAGCCCACGTAGCCAGCTCTGCTCCAAAAACATGGCTTTGTGTCCCCCTTTCCTTCCCCCCTCTCCCTGAGCATCTGATTATCTACAAAGTGGAGGACAGAAGATGTGCTCCTTACAGAGTTCTTCCAGCAGCCCAGAGCTCTTGCACAGCCCCATACAGAAAGGCAGCCCCATTAACTACTGGGCTGCAAACTGAGTCCTCTCACGGCTGACTCTGCTTTGCATTTAGCTCTGGCCTGGCCATGCCCTCCCACTCAGGCTGAAGGGTCCATGGTGCTGGGTCCCAGGTGAACAGAGAAGCCCTGAAGCCCCTTTCAGCCCTTGCTCTGGGGCCCAGAGGCAGGAGCACAGGGCAGGATCAGCAGCTGGGGTGGCAGAGCGGGAATAGCCCCCTGGGTGGACCACACCAGGACCACGTTCTCCCCGGGGCTGTGCCATGACCATCCTTCAGCAGCCCCAACACCCCATTGACCTTTCTGCCTCCTTTGGGGACTGAGCTGTCCCAGGGGCATCCCAGTGCTGCTGAATCACTGCACCTGGAGGTGCCACCCCCAAGGATTCCACACAGGGACATGGGCAAGGAGCCCATGGGCAGCTCAGAGACAAGCCATGGCAGACCCTCCTCAGGAAGGGGTCTGGTCTGGGGAGATCACCCTTTCCTTCCTGTCCCCAGTCGGGGCACTGAGTCTGCCTGACTGGGCAAACACGGGTCCGTATTCCTGCCCCTCTCTGAGTGCTCCTTCCACCTGGCTGAGATGTCAGGGGCCTGAGGTGGTGGACAAGGATGGGGCAAGCACTTCATTTAATAGAAGCTGGGTTGGGAGAACTCCAGCAATGAGTAGCTCCTGCTTGTGGAGCAGGGGAGACAGTGCAGAGAGGTGGGGGCTGCCCGTCTCCATCTCCCCCAGCAAACACCACATTGTTGTCCTGGGCTGCCATGGGCAGGTTTCAGGCTGTGCACCTGTGGGTCCTAGCAGAACCTGGACTGGGGAGGAGGATGTTTGGGAGGGGATTGTGATGGGACAAGTCAATGTCTCAGGGCCCTTTCTTTGCTTGCAGTGACTGAGCTCCCTGCAGCCATGAGCTTTCTCTGTCTGAATGCCAAGGCCTGTGCTCTGTCCCCTCTGGCTGTTATTTCTCTGAGCAGGCTTGAGCCCTGGTGATGGGCACAGACAAGTCTGGTGATGAGAGATGGCCAGGTCCCAACCCAGCATGGTAACAGCCCTGGGAGGAGCACAGCTGGCGTGGGCAAGGGTGCTGAGAGGTGCCAGTGGTCCCACACAGCCTGATCAGGTTTAGGGAGAGTGAGGGCGGCAGCCCTGGGGCCCTTGGGGACACGCCATGGCCTCAGTTGTCAGGGGCACTGACCATGGGAGTAGGACTTGAGTGGGATGGGCAGGTTTCGCGCCCTGTCTAGCCTGACCAAGCCTGAGAGGGTCTTTAGGGACCTTGCATTTTTCCAACCTTCTTTGATCACTGTCAACCATTTGTTTGCACCTTTCTTTGATAAACCGGGCTCTGAAGCCCCAGAAAACACACATGGGCAGGCGGGGTCTGTCTGTTGTACACGGGCATGGAGGGGAGCAGCCTGATCCCAGCCACCCCTGCAGGATGGGGAGATGCCCCACAAATGTGGGTTTGTTTTCAGCGCAAGAGCAGAACCATGCAGAACCATGCTATCTGGGGTGGTTTTGGTCATTCTGCCTTCCCCTGCCACCACAGTCCTTGCAGCCTTCTCAGTTGGTCCCCAATTCACCCTGAATGTGGCCAAACCATCACGCGTTGCTTGAGGACAAGCAAAGATCTCAGGTTCCCAAACACAATCCCTGGTCTCTCCAACCCCAGTGCTGCTCAGCGCTGCCCCACCTGCAGCCTCCTGCCCTGGGGACATCCTCAGCAGCCCACCATGGCCAGTGCTGGGCCAGCACGCTGTGGGGCTGAGCCCACAGGCTGGGGAGCTGTCAGGCTGGGACAGGGACAGACAGAGAGAGGGACCCCATGGACAGAAGCCCCCATGCTGGCTGGACAAAGGAGGGTTTCATAGGCTCCCCCCAGCCCTGGCAGTGTTGTTGCTGGCTGCAGAGCCCAGCGCAGAGGCAAAGGGAAGGTCAATATTGGGACTGTCCTTCAGCTCCTTGCTGTGCCCTACAATAGGGGTCTCTGGGGCACACAGCCCTTGTGCCAGGCCATGGGCAGCATGAACTGCCCCAGAGCATGAGGGAAGAGTGGAGAGGAGTCCTTGAACCCTCCAGAGCCCTGTGCAGCCCCTTACCTCCATGAAGGGCACGATGCGACAGGACACATCCCCCAACAGCCTCTTCTTGGTGATCTCGTTGAAGATGACCACAGGCAGGCAGAAAAAGAGAATGAGGAAGTCCCAGAAAGCCAGGCTGGCCAGGATAGAGTTCCAGGCACTCTTCATGTAGTAGTTGTGCCACACAATGCACATCACAGAGAGGTTTCCAATGATGCCCACGGCAAAGACAATGAGGGAGAGGAACATCACAGCATAGGCGCTGTAGGAGTTCTCTGTCACTGGGTACAAGGGGTTCTGGATTTGCAACCGCTTGTCAGACATGGTGGTGAGGTTGGCTTGGGGGTCTGCCCCCTCGCCATCCGTGACTCCTTGTTGCTGCTCAGATGGGTCTGTGCTGGATGGCAGCAGGGCCTTGGTTGGGTGCAGGCTGGCAGAGTTGAGGGGCCGTGGGAACTCCACCCGCACCCCCGGCACGTAGTGCTGCACCGACTTGGAGTCCTCCTCTGTCCCCCGGCGCAGCCTCTCCTTCTTCAGCTGGATCTCTGGACTGTCCCAGGAAATCATCAGCAGAGTCCTACCTCCATCTGCACCCTGGCCATGATGGGTGCTGCCTTCCCCAGCCCTGCCTTGCATTGCTGCAGCCCCTGGCACCAGGAGCATCGGCAGCAGGAGGACAAGTGGCAGCAGAGAAGGCATGGTCGCCTCCGCACCTTCCAGAGAAAGCGTGTGGCAGGAGACAGAGCAGCCCCAAGTGCAGGGACCTCGGGGCTGCAGGCAGCGAGGGAGTGATCCGGAGAAGCAGCTGGTCTGTCTGGCTCCGGCTGCTGCACTGGGCTCTCAGAGAGCTCTGGACAGAATAAAAGCCGCGCTGGGGAGCAGCAGAGCCAGGCCCTCTGCTGGTCACCCACCCGCTCCCGGGGAGGCTGCCAAGCTCTCAGAGATGTGCCAGCGCCCAGGCCAGGCAGTTCAGCATCCCCCAACATCCCCCCCAACCTCCACACCCAGCACCCCCTGACATCTCCCCCAACAACCCCAACATCTCCCCAGCACCCCCCAACATCCCTCAACATCACCCCAGCATCCCCCCAGCATCTCCCAACACCTCAGCTCTTCCCACCCCAGATCTCCCACCCCCTGCCCCCGAGCAGACGGCACTAAGGATGCCCGAGGTGACATCTGGCACTGGGCGCCATGTGGCATGTCTTCTGCACACTCAGCCTGGACTCAGGATCCCCTCAAACAATAGACCACCTCCCTGGGGCTGGAGGGGTGACAGGGCTGCCCTTGGTGGGAGGGTGAGAGGAAGGACTGGCTGGCCTCAGGCCACATCAGGGTGTCAGATCTCCTGGCCCAGTTCTACCAAGGTTTCTTGCTGCTTTTCCTACTGCCTTCCCTCCTGGGACAGGGGTTTGAACAGAAGTGAGGCCCCTGATCCCCTGTACCTATGACTTCTCCCCATATCCATCACCTCTCCCTCACACCCATCATCTTTCCTCCTTTCCATCACCTCTCCCCATACCCACCATCTCTCCTCTGTCCAGTCTCCTGTTCCCCTACCTGTTATCTTTCCCTGTGCTGTAACCCCTTCCCCATGACTGTGGGACTGGAGGGACCAGGGCCCCTCGAGGGACATGCCCTGTGGCACGTAGGCAGCCCATGGGGAAGCAATGCCAGGCTTGAAGCAGTGGGGCTACCCCAGACCTGGGGAGCTCGAGGAGTCCCTCTGTCCCTCTCATGCACGGAGCAGTGGCAGGGGCCGGGACAACTCACTCCATTGCAGCCAGCAAGCAGCAGCTTCCCCCTAGCTGGGATCCCACTGCATTTTCTGTCTGGCCCCGTGCCTGCTCTTCCCCGAGCCAGAAGGGCCTCTGGGCTGATGTCCCGGAGTGCTGAGAGGGACGCGGGCCTCTTGCTGCGTCACTGGGAGCTGGAGAGCTGATGTCCCTGGAGCCAGTGCTGGGAAACTGGGCCCCAGAGCCCCATGCTGCCCCTTCCAGGTGAGCGAGTAGGACATTGGCTGACATGGGTTTCAGCGGTGGGATGCTTCTGCTCCACTCAAAATCACATTGTATGCAGCTGGCCCTGGTGCTCCTCGGTGCTCAGGCACCACAGCTGGGCTGGCAGAGACTCTTGTTGTCCCACACCCCTCCCTGGTGGGGCAGGAGGAGTCTCTGCCCCGAAATAATTTGGCTCAGCCAAGTGGAAGCGCTTTTGTCCCTCCTGCAGTGGAGCTGCTGTGTGTGACAGTGCTGACCAGCAGAGGCCACAGGAGCCAGAGGCACACCAGCAGCTGGGCACTTTCGCTTGAGGTCCCAACCTCTGGCTGGCAGCACTTTGCCTAGGGCCCTGTGGCAGGACCTGGCAGAGGTGCCAGGCTGCTCTGCTCTCCCACACCACTTCTTCTGCAGCCAGGTGTTGCTCTTCGACTCTCAACAATGCTATGATTTTTGAACATCATTTGGATATTTCCAAGGGGGAAAGGAGGATTTCAGCTCTACAGGAGCAGGGTTCTACAGGAGCAATGGCAATGCCTGGGGTCTGTCCTGGGTGCAGAGGGACTGGTGCCTAAAAGTGATCACTGGTCTGATGCTAGCGGAGCCCATCAACTTCAGCCTGAGCCCAGTGACAGCCCGAGGATCGCGCAGGGCTGCCGTGGGCTGCCAACTGCTTCAGGTGCTCTGGCTGCAAGGACACAAGGGGATCTGTGAGAGATCAGGGGACCAACCCCAGGGTTCATGACTGCTCTGGCCTTGGCCCACCATCCCATACCTAAAATGAGCCAACTGTTTTCTTTAGTGGAGAACAAGCCCCCGGAAGAGCTACACTGTGTCCAGTTTGCACAGGGGAGCAGTGTTGTGCCCAGATGTGGGGATGCCAGCAAAGCCAGGGCACGGGCAACTTGTCCAGCCAGGCACTGCCAGCATTTTAATTGTTTCATTAACTGAAGGATGGATAACATGAGCTTGCTCCCCAGTGAACCTACAGTGCTGATCCGAGCTCCCCCTGCAAAGGCCAGGTAGGAGAGATGGTGGCATCAGTCCCCACTGGCAGCTCAGGGAGTGATTCCATTGCACCTTTGCGAGGCTTGGAGGAAAAGCACGCTGCCTGGTGACGGAGCTGAGTGAGGCATGAAAAGCAGAAAGGCAGTGCTTGGGGCAGGAGGACAGAGAAGGATGATGAGGACTTTCCTCAGCGCCCACGTCAGCTCGGAGGAGGGAGCCCTCGGTGTGTGCCTTGCCTGCCAGGAGGGACACGGCTGGGCTGGCACCCAGCACCCTCCCGGCATGGCACAGGGCGGCCGGCTGTTTCCCTGTAAGGAGAGGGAGCTATTTTTAGTTTTGTTTCATGGCTGTTGCACAACGGCCAGGTGTGTCACGGAGCTGCCTGAAGACAACAGCGGAGTTCACTGGGGCAAGGTGACACTTCAGTGGCACGGGAGTGACCTTGGGTGGGCTCTGTCACCCCGGGAATCGCTGCCCAAGCAGCTTCTTTGAGATGCTCCTTTTCCTCCCCTCTCTCTCTCTCCAGCAGCTCCCAGCCAGCATGGGTCCCTGGCTGACCTCAAACTGGGAGCCAGACAGCAGCCCTGGAGACTATTTGGGAACCACACATTCATCTTCCCCAGCCCAGATTCACAGACAGATTAAGACTGTTTCTCAGGAGATAAGTGTGTGCCTGGGCTTTGCAGACATCTCCTTGGAGGTACTTTATCAGAGCCAGAGCTTTTCATTGTGACCCAGGGAAAGTTTCCTCCCAGATTCCCTCTTCTAGACATCATTCAACCCTCGGAGTTTTGGATAAGTCTGCATAAAAATCACATCTAACCTAAAACCATTATCTTCCCACTCCCAGGCCCATGGGGTGTGGGCCCAGATCCCTCAGTAACAAGTCCAACGTTGTCTGATAGAAAAGGGGAGAAAGTCTGAAGTGTTTCTGAGCCTGCCTTGGACCACACCAAATGCCTTCCCCATTCTGGGGCTTTTTTAAGCTTCCTTTGGAGAAAGACAGCTTTGTTGCAGTCAAGGGCAGTTATGAAGCCACCCAGCAACTCCACCTTCCATCAGCCATGTTCATGTATCCACCACAGCTCTCCAGATGCTGGGGGTGGTTCAGAAGGGACACAGGGGGACATGAGGGAAATGCTGTGTCTGATCCCACACTGGACAGAGGGGCATCAAGGGTGTGAGTGGGCAGTGTCTGTGACAGATGTGTCAGATGGTGAGTTTCTCCAACTCCCTTCTTGCCTCTGCAGGAAGCCCCAGTGTCCTGCTCATGCTCCCACCCTCATGAAGGATCCCAGCAGGGTGAGCTGTGCCCAGTCCCAGTCCACATGACCTTGTGATTTCTGGGGAGAACTGCCCTGTGCAATTTGCTCTAATCCAAGCACAGGGGCATGGCTGAGGTGTGGGAAGCTTGAAAGCCTGGGCAGCAGCAAGATAGCTGTCCCCATGAGCATAATGCCATGTGCTGAGATGGACAGTTGGATGGGTGCTGTCTGCAGGGACTTGGGACTGTCTGTGCATGGGATGAGGAGCATTTTTGCTAGGACGTGACAGCACCAGTGATGCTGAGCTGAGTTTGCAGGCAGGCTGGGAGAACAGCCTGCAGGGCTGGGTGGCAGGGACAACCTGCCCTGTTGCCCATGGCATGCACCTCCCTGGCACCTTGGCACTGAAGCCAAGGTCCATGACCTCTGGCAGCTCTGCTCCTCTGCATGGCCCCGCTCCTGCTGCTCTGCACCTCCAGCTTGGCAGGTCTGTGCCCTACCGAGTCGTGGTGTTACAGAACACCCTCACCAAGGGCTCCGGGAGGTGCCAAAGCCATCCACCTCGTCGCCTGCTCTCAGCAGGAGCGTTTCCCTCCTCAGATGCCAAGAGGGAGTTCAGATCCAGCGCAGCTCACCTCTTCCAGAGCCTTGCAAGTGGGGAGAGCCCCCTATATCTACAAACAGGCTGAAGTGACTGAAGAGCGGGCATGCTCAGACTCAATTTCACCCCCCATTTTTCTCCGTTGATGAAAACACTTTTTTTCTTAAATCAGTATAAATGCCAGAACCCCCCCTGAGGCTTCAGCCTGCCTTCTGCTGAGCTTTGATGAGCTCCTCAGAGCTACCACAAGCTATCTGACAGCACAGGGCAGAAGTGGGTCTGCCCGTGCTGCCTTGCAGACATGGCAGGGTGAGCTGCTCCAGACCCCTGCCCCCCGATGCCACCATGGGTGCCCCTCGCCCTGTGGCACCTTGCACGTCCATGTTGCTAGAGAGACTCAAGGCAGTCGAGGCCCAAATACCCAATGAGAGGAAGAAAACGGCTGGCTTTTGTTTCCACCAAACAGTCCGGGCTGCGTGGGGGCAAAGCAATAACAGGGCTGGTACACGCCTGTTTGCCCTGTGCTGTTAGTGATCTGTGTGGTTCCTTGGAAAGGGGGGAGAGGGCAGGGAGGGGACGCGGTAAACACAGACGGCTGGTGCGGGCAAACCAGTGCCTGGGCAGCTCCTGCTCTGAGGGCAGGGCTGTGCCAGGGGGGCCCAGGTGAGGAGGTCCCCACCACTGCTATGACCTCTCATCCTCAATGAAGATGCTCCTGTGTAATTTTCATGCCCTGGGACAGGAGGATGAAACACTCCCACTGGTAATGCTCTCTCTCCCCCGGTCCTGTGTTCCTGACCAGCCCAGCGTCCGCATTCATCCCAGCTCCTGTCTCTCAAAATCACCTCCCAGTGTGGTGGGCTGCCCCTGCTTCACTCAGTGCTTTACAGTGGTGCTTAGAGTTCCCATCAGTGTCCCGACGGCACCGATCCTGCGAGCTGCTGTCTTCTGCAGGGATGGTATGCAATGGCTCAGCCCACAAGTTGGGGGCTCTGGGGGTGAAGCCTGTGATGTTTGACCAGCTGTTCCCAGCCCACCACGGTGCCAGCCAGCTTCACGCAGGAGCCATGAAATGTTCCGGAACCTGTGCCCCCCACCCCCTTCCCTGCTCCCATCCCTCCTTCCCAGAGCTCATGAGAAGCCTCTCTGACCACAGACACATCATGCTGCACTCACCGCAGCCAGCACTGCAGGAGCAAACTCGCCCCCCGTGGCCTTCCCAGCCGCTTGTGGGATGCTGGCTCTGCTCCCTGCCGGCAGGTTTCCCGGTCGTCACGGGGTTAAAGTGCGACATGGACACTCAACCCCATCTTGCAACTGGGAAACCAAAATGACGGAGGGATTTTCCTTGAGCCACAGCAGGAGGCGAGTTCCTGGGGCTTCCTCACAGGGGCCACCACGGGGACATCCGGGCTCTCCGTGGGTCGCTGCTGCGGCGCTGGATGCAGCTGTGTCTGTGCAGGCTCGTGCGAGCAGGGGCTGCATTTCTGTTTCCAAGGGGGCAGTCAAACTGTGTTGAGGGGAGGAACTGAGAACCCAAGTTAAGTTCAGCTCAGGGCAAAGGCAGTATTTTCCTGGGGAATAAAATGAGTGATGGTCTGGGAGCAGCGAGAGGCTGTTTGGAGGGGCCCTGAGCTTGGCCCCTTTGTTGGAGCTCATTTGATGATTCACCCTCAAGTTCCCTTTAGATGCATCAGGACTCACAAATGCAAAAATGCAACTCTGAGCAAAACCACTCAGAAGTTTAATGTAGAAAATAAACCATTTTCAAGTCCACCACCTTCTTTTTTTAGGGGGGAGGACGTGGTATTTGGTTTCTCCACTTGCCTCAATTCAGGCCCTCTGGCTCTAGTAATCACTCCCCCATATTTCCCTGCTTTGGGGCCAACCTCATGCTCCTTCACTGCTGTGTGCCCCTGCTCTGGCTGTCACACTCTGCAGCTTGGGCTTCAGAGCCATTCAGAGCTTGGGTTTGGGGTGACAGTTACACAGGGACTACTGCAGCATCTCCTCTAAGTCCTGGGGGACATTAGCTGGAGCACTGGTGAAAACCACCATGCTGCAGGGTTGTGGGCTTGTAACCTCCCGTTTCCTAGGGTCACTTTCAGGGTGTTTCACATCCCTGACTGCTCCCAGTGAATCCCAGCCCCTCCTGCAGCTGCGGAGGTCAAACCCCAGCTGGCTGTAGAGCGCAGCTGGGGCTCCAGGTGAGCAGGAGGAAGGTCTGGGGGAGCTTTGAGGGCAGAGAACCTGTGCTGGGGCTGCCATCCCCACTTGTGTCGGCAGAGGGAGAGGCAGATTGGGTGACCTGCAGCTGCAACCCACCTGGCCTGCCAAAACACGGGCGCTGGGAAACACTGGTGGAAAATAACCCGCCTGCAGCAGGATGGATGCCGAGCAGTCCTGAGTAAGGCACAGTGCTGGCCTCCATCCATGCTCTCCCTGAACCATTAAAGGTCTCCAAGCAAGTCAGGATGATTTGTGTTTACAGGGAATACCACGGTTTGTCTCCCTGGAAAGCACCAAGGAGGGAGCTGGCCTGTGGGTGGTCTGTGCTCATGTGCACTGCTCAGGACAATGGGTGCCCCTGGGCAGGGGCGATGGACCCCCCTGAGGCCTGCTGGGCTTCAAGGCTGGCAGCAGGGTGGTCTGGTGTGACAGCTCTGCCACAGCTCTTGCTGGGTCTGTGCCCAGCACTGGGCACAGATGGGCCGGGAGCTTTGTGAGAGCTACGGTGCATCCAGGGAGACCTGGTGCGCAGGCAGTCCTGCCTGCAGGGAGCAGCCTGGCAGGCCTTAAGCTCCCGGGGAAGGGTGGCCACATCTGCAGTGTTTCCATGCTGCAGGGGTGCCAGTCAGAGACCCCCCCGCCCCACCCCACATCCAGACTTGGTCTCCTGAGTGGCCTCTCCTGGTGTCCCCCCGAGTTTTCCTTCAAACCAGACAGTTCATCCTCACCATCCTGGCCAGGTGCCACCCTTTCTTGCATCCATGGGCAGCACCTGGCCACACGGCCAGGCCTGATGCTGTGAGGTCCTGAGCACCCCCAGAAATGTCCATCTGTGCCAACATTTGCCATCAGACACCGCAGAGCTGGTGCCACTGCTTGCCCACTCCTGCAGGGTGAGGTGTCAGCGCCTGGGACTGGCAGCAGGGTGGGCAGCAGGGACTGTCTGGGCACCGACCCCACCAATGCCTGGCTGGGGACTGGGGGACCTTGCCCTCCCTGAGGGACATGCTGGGGGGGCTGGCAGGGGCGGTTTGCCTGCTTTCTGTGCACCGAGCCGGCTGTGTGTGGGTGCAAGGGGCAGGGACCAGACCCCTCTTATTTGGCCCCTCTGGCTGCCCACAACCCAGGCCGCACTGCTGACCCCCTCTCAGAGAGACAGGTCCCCAGCCTGCCGGTGGGGAGCAGGGCACCACGGTGACATTTGGCAGCTGCCATGGGCGCCCCACCCTGGGTGGGGATAAAGGTCACCGTGCAGAAAGTTTGGCTGCTCACTGACAGGAAAAATGGGGAAATTCCCTGCTCTGCATGCATGCAAATGAGGGCTGGGGACCCTGCACCCCCTGCAACTCCCCTCCCACCTCCCACCCGCAGCAGGGCTGGGGGCTCCTGGTGCTGCCCCCACCCAGGCCACCATCGTGGCAGATCAGACACCCCGAAACCTGTCCTCCACCCTGGAGATGTCGTGGTCACAGGGCATGGGGGTCCCTGGGGCAGCACACACTGCCCACAGCCTGTCCATACATCTGGGTGGGCTGTGCCCATGCCCTGCCAGACAGACACCCCCTCCTGACCAGCCCACTCTTTGGGGCCAGAGGATCCTTCGCTGGAGACACAAACAGGCAGGGCCAAACCAAGACCCCTAGGACCACGGGTGTCCCGTGGAGCTGGTCACATGCTCATCGCTGTGGCCAATGAAGTGGGGCAGTAGACAGTGCCCAGGGACTCGGGAGGGAGGAGCTCCTCGGGAGGGACAGGCATCTGTCTGTGCTGTGTCATGCAGGATTGGTACCTGTGCCCACTGCAAAGTGCTGGGCAACATGGTGCTGGGGTTGTGTTGATGTTGTGTGGCCAGGCCTCGACTGATGATGGGGTGGGCAGGACCCAGAGATGTACACAATCAGCACCGCATGCTCTGAAGGTATCTACAGAGCAGGCTCAGGAGAGGGCAGAGCACGGGAAGGGAATCACCTAAGCTTTTGCGTTACAAGTCCTGTTTTTCAGGGCTGCAGTACTGCCTGGGATGTCTGGAGGATGAGGGATGATGCAGGGAGGGAAAAATCTCCCTACCAAGCTTGTTATCCTGCAGAGGAGGAACTGGACTTCCTGCATCTTGGGATGCCCAAGTTATAGCCACAAGGACACAGCCACAGGTGGGTGAGATGGGCTCCATCGATGTTGGAGCTGCTTTACCCCAACACCTGCAGCATTAGCAAAGGCCATTCCCAAGCACAGAGGTGCAAACAGTAATCCTGAGGCCACTGGCATGGTCCGTCCCAGGCTCCAAGCCCTCCTGCCTGTGGTCAGAGGTGTCAGGCATGGCTGCGGCAGCTGGCCAGCAAGAGGGAGAGGTTGTCCTCTCCCCAGTGATACAGAAAACCCCAGGCTCCCTGTGCAGTTTTCCCTGCTCTCCTTGTGACTCAGTATCACGCAGTGAATTGCTCAGCACTGAGACACTGACCCACACGGCCACCAGCCAGCAGCCCACGAAGGGCTGGAGCTTCTCGACGCTGCAATAAGGCAGGAGCCAAGAGCTGGTAAGATGTTCTCCCCTAGATTCAGGGCAGCAGCTCCAGCTTCACACTGAAGCCAATGGCCCTGAGTCACCAGGTGACACAGCCATTCCCGCTGGTATCTCCCAGGTGTGGCAGCTCAACAGGTGACGTGAGGCCAGCTGGCTCACGAGCACAGAGGATGTGGTGGTGCAGTAGTAATTGCAGCCTGCTGCCGATGGCAATTGTGACTGTAGGTGGGTCATATCTTTCTGCTACTCTCAGCTTCGGGGCATTTCTGAGGAGCTGATAAGACAGACTGCTTGGCTGGCAGATGTCACAAGTCTCCCAGGATTTGGACCATTAGAACCTGGGAGAAGCTGTCGAGCTCCAAAGAACCCTTTTGGTGCTGTCTGAGGCTCGTGTCTGAAGCAGACTCCTCACCCCTCTGTCCCTGTCCCTGACAGCATGGCCATGGGCACGTTCTGCTGCCTGCCATGTGCTGATCGTCATGCTGGGAGCTTCCCCACCTGCTCCACTGGTGCACCAGCCAGGAACAGAGCCAGCCCTGGACCCTGCATCCTTGTGAGCAGTGAGGAGCTGTGCTCCCCAAGGCCATAGCACCAGGCCATGGGATCCTGGAGCCCCCAGTCTGGGGATACACCAAATACAGCAGTGGGATGCTGAAAGCATAGAATCATAGAATTATCTAGACTGGAAGAGACCTTTCAGATCATTGAGTCCAACCATCTACCTAACACTGACGAAACCCGTCACTAAACCATGTCGCACATTTGGGATGGGGAGAAAGAGTCCCTGGGACATGCTTTGACTTCTGCTGTTGCTGGGGAGCACTTACAGACCAGGTGGTTCCTGGTAGATGCTGTACAGGCAAAGAGAGCACGTTCAGGCTGAAGGGAAGCGTGCCACAGGCATGTCTCCCATTGGGGACCTGGCCACTTGGTGCTGGACAGCTATAGGCCCATTGGCCTAATAGTAGAGGTGCTGTTTCTTTTCCTTAAAAACCCTGACATCTCCACCTCCAAACTGCAGAAGATCTGATCTCACTGTATGGGGGCAACCCTGGGGCTGCCAGCAGAGACCAAAGGCAGAGGGGGCAAGAGAGAGAGTGGGATGCAAATGGTGATACTCCGTGCACATCATATGTGGCATAGCACTGGATGACATCCAGCATCTCAGGACCTGGCATCCCTTTACCTGTGGGGTGCTGAGTGAGCCCCCAAAGAAAGGATGGGGGAGCAGAGAACCAGTGCTGAGCAGAGCCGGCGGGGCATAGCCAGGCTGTTCCTGCCCTGCATGCCTGGGCTCCTGCAAGCTCATGGTTGTGGGTGTGGAAAACCCATGAAACATGGGAATAATCTGGGGTCATGTGCCAACTCCCAGCACTCACTGCAGACTGGCAGATAAGCTGCCACGGGCAGGTATTTGAGCTAGCATCATGCCAGGCTCCGGGGCTGGTGGAAGGGCAAGCTGCCAGGCAGGTGGTGACGCTACCAGGCGGTGCAAGGACACTCCTGCCAGTAGATAGTGGCACCAACTGGTCAGACTTTTGTGGGAAAAGCTGTGTGAGGATGTCCTTTCCCATTACATGGGGCACACAGAGCTCTGTCTTCACCAGGACAGGGCAGCAGCTTATTTCACCGTATGTGCTGCGTTTAGAAATAACATGTTGAGGAAAGTAGATGGAAGATTTTAATAGGACATTTTCCAAAAGTAGTAAGGAAGGACATAATTCAAATAACTTTTAACCTAGAATTGCCCTTAAAAAGGTCTTCAAACCAGCTCCCATCTCTTCAACCCAAACTACCAAACCTCACTTGAATTTTTTGCTAATTTGCTGGGCACTCAACAAACTCTTGGACCGGATCTAGCCTTCTTAAAAGTGCTGCTTTTTTTGCAGAGTGGCCTTCTTATGACTTGTAGTAATGCAAATGCTCTTTTATCAAATTAGCAAGACTGCTCAGATGGGTTTCAATAGATCCCAGGTTGAAGTGAGTATGGGAGAGCAAAAAGCAATGGTCTCGGCAGGATCATAGTGTAGACTGTAACCAAAAAGATAAAATTGGCTGAAGTATGGATGGAAACATTCTAATGTGAAAGAACCTGAAAAAACACCAGGGATTTTGTGAATGGCTTGTATCAATAACCAGCAGTGGAAGTGAGGATGATGTCAGCAGATACCCCATGTCTTCCTCCTATCCCAACACTTTGACAGACAGCAGCCAAAAAAGACACCCAAAATGAGGATGAACTGACAAAAAGCAGCTCTGCCTGACTCTTGTGGATGATGAAGAGAGCAAAGTTTGGAGGTGAAAGATCCTGCCATAATAACTGTTGATGCCTGTCCAAAACCTGCCCAAAAACTAGTTTGTCATCACCAGTTGAGAGGATCCCATGCAGAGAGGACTTGACTCCTGAAGGTCTGGCCATATCCCTTGTGCAAACACACTGGGGTGGGAGAGACCAGCAAGAAGAGTGAAAGACTGAGTCAGATTTGTTTAAAATAGAAATCCTCCCCACCTCCCCGGCTCTGGCACTGAGTGTTGTTACATCCTCAAACCTAAGTCATTGCTTCTCCTGCATTTCTGCTCTGATCTCCAGCTTGATCAGTGCTACAGTCCTGGTTAGGAGGTCAGTAGTTCATTGGAGGCAATTTCTGCTTTGAGGTAGAGTTTCAGTCCCAAATAGTTCCTGGCACCTGGGGTCAGGACTGTGATTTTCATTGGCCAACATAGTTTTTAGTCTATGATGCCTTTCTCTGCCCATCTCATCTCCTCTGCCACTGGCAGAGATACCTCTGGTTCCTAACTCGAACATATCTTTGGGCATTTTTTTAATGAGGTTTGTTGAAATGACACTCTATTTGCTGAAATGACTTTTTTCCCTATGACAGTTCTCTCGCTTCTGTTCCTGTCATTTTTTTGAGGATGCTGAAGTTTTCTGACCTCAGCCTGGAGGATGGATGGCCCCTTCTATATCCACTGGTCTTTTTCCACTCTGTGACTGGAAAGTGACAAAGCTGTTAACTGCTGGGTGCCAGCACTGGACCAGTCACTTCACGGGGAACCAGGTCTCAATAGCCATGTGCCCGGCCAGCCCAAGGTCAGCACAGTGGCACAACACTCAGGACATTCACAGCAGCCTGGTAGCAGATAAACCCTGGCGGAACTGCGAGAGGGAAAAGCAGTGCCCAGACACAGAGGGGCAACCTTCTCCTCCTCCCAGAGGAGCAAGGAGCCCTGCAAGATGCACCCACTGTAGCTCCAAGCCTTCTTCTCCCTCCTTCTTTCCCTAATCACAAAATTTCTGAACTTGGATGTCAGAGTGCTGCCAACCTGCTGTGCCAGGAGGAGGAGCTGAGCCCTGCCAGGTTGCTGGGCAGGCATAGGTGGTATCTGTTGGTGGTATCTGCAGGTGGTATCTGCAAACCTGTGAGTCAGGTTGCAGGAATGCAGTTGGGATGGGGTGGCAGTGGAAGGACAAATATGCACTGTGCTGGGGGAGCCCTGAGTCTGTGGGTGATCTTTTTCTCTGCAGGGTGACATGGTCAGAAGCCCTCCTGCCCACGCCTGCACCTTGCCCACACACCACCTCTGCCAATGTGTAACCCTGTGCAACTCCTTTCCCTACCAACCACAGTTCCCTGCAGTGGGGATGACACAGCAGATAGCATCCCTCACAGCAGGCGTGAGCCTCTCCAGAGATATGCTGGGTTTCAGCAGAATTAGGGTGTTTGGCAGCATGGATCCTCTCTCAAGCATTATCCTCTTCTTGCAGTGTTGGAGACAGGGTAAGGAGAGCACTTGCTGGGTAAGGAGGGAGCTCTGGGCTCTATGATGCAGAAGCAATGCTGTCTGCCAGGGAGGAACCCCAGCCAAGGCAGCTACACTGCCTTCAGGAGACCCCCTTTCCAGGACCTCCATCTGTCTGGATAGATTTGAGCACTGCACAGTACCAGCCATTGCCTTCTGCAGAACAATTTCCAGCTGGCAGCCGCTGTGGTGGCTCTTTGCAGCTCTCCTTCACAAGGGCCCTGCCTTGGTGGGATCCAACGTTACCCTCCAAGACTGTGTCCCTAGCAGCTGCTGGAAGCAGCATCTTCAGCCTGGCCAGCACATCTTCAACTCTCTCAGCCCCCAAAAAACAGTGCTGGGTGAACGCACCGCAATTCCAGGAACACACCCAGCCAAGTCACCAGGCGGTGTTGCAGAGACTGAATACCCACAGACGCCAGTGCATGTCAGCCCCCCACAACCTGGGTGTGGACCAGCCCCAGGAAAGCCCTCCAAGGCCATACCAATGGGATGCAGGCTGGGACTTCCACTCAAGCAGTACCCAGCCTTTGGGCTAGGCACATTGTCCTTGGAGAAGGGAATTTTGATTTTAAACCAAATGGACTTGGTCTCTCACATTGCCACTCTCCCATTTTGGCTTATGCCCCACTAACACACAGAAGGAGTCTGGCCAGGTTACCAGTGTGTGGCACCTGGGATGAGGGATGCTAGCAGATGGATCTTCAATGTATCGCATGGGATCATATTTATTGGCTCCAGCAAACTGGAGAGAACAGATCTTTTAAACCCTTTAGGAATCAACCATTTTCATGGCAACATCTTTAGCCTCTGATCCTTGCTCACATCACCCTCCAAAAGCTTCAGGCAGGGCTGTTGCCCTTTTTCTGGCAACAGGTGCCATCATGGTGTTGAGGGAGGCAGAATATGTAACGGATGTGCTTGCATCTTGTTGCTATCCTCCTGCTATCAAAGCACAAGTATTCTGCTGGCGAGTCCTCTACACTCGGGCCTCATCGAAGTGCAGCCATTAGTGTAGCAATAGGACGAGGGGGAATGGTTTTAAACTGAAAGAGATGAGATCTCATGAAGAAATTCTTTGCTGTGAGGGTGGTGAGACCCTGGCCCAGGTTGCCCAGAGAAGACGTTGGATGCCCCATCCCTGGAGGGGTTCAAGGCCAGGTTGGAGGGGGCTTGGAGCAACCTGGTCTGGTGGTGGGTATCCATCTTTAAGGTCCCTTCCAACCCGAACAGTTCTATGATGCTATGATCTGGGCTGATGCAAACACCAGATTCCTCAGCATCTGTCTGATGTTGATTGTGCCCCTGGTTATCAGTAGGCCATTCTCATACTTTCCTCTTTAGGGTTTCTTCCGGTACTTTCACACCCAGCCATTCCCTCACACACTTTCTCCATCCTAGTCTCAGTATAGTATACATAGCTCATAGTATAGTTACATAGCTCAATAAGCAGGAGAACAAACCTAGTCCAAAATGTTATTCTGATGACCATAGCAATGTCTTGGACAGGAAAACTAGCAGCATAAAGCCTGCAGCAACAGTTATGTGCAAGAAGTGGGACTCTCTTAAAATTAAGAAACTAAGCAAAAAGGGGAATTAAGAAATTAAAGGCAGCCAAAAGAGTAAAATATTTACCAATAGCATGGGCATTATGTAAATATGATACTGAAGGGACAGAGTAAATGTACACTCTCTGCCAAAGAGATTCTAGCAGTATTATAGCACATGTTTTTAAAAAGCAAGTATGGGAGCCTGTTGGAAGTAAAGTGATATCTTTGAATAAGCCATAGCCATGTCCAAACAAGGCAAACAGCAAAGAGTGTAAACCTGGGCAAGTGAAATGTAAAACCACAGTCAGACAAGCCAACTTTTTTTTTTTGAGGAACAACCTGCTAAAGGCATAACAACTAACTTTCAAACATGTTTTTTAAGTACACAAAAGATGGTTGCATGCCAAAGAGGCTGGAGTCAATAAACGGTGGAGTACAACAGGAGCAGTCATGGAAGATAAGCTGTAAAGAGAAGTGAGATGAATCCTGCATGTTGTTTTCCCTGCAGAGACACTCAGGGGTTTCCCAGGCTGGACTCTTTCTTCAAAATGAAGAAATTAGATTAGGTCCCTCAAATGGGGATGGCAGTAGAAGAAAATTTCAGAACATGTTAGTTTACATGAATGGAGAGAAAAAATGCCAGGACCTTCACCCAGAGAAATGTCTTCACACAGAGGCTTGGGGAACTCACTGGTGGTGCTGCTGACTAGCAGGGGATCCACGGCATGTGGTGAGCAGTACGTTATGGGGAAGAGTCAGAGTGACTTTGGCAGTGAAATGTGCTCTAAAGACTGAGGTCACCAGCTGAGTCTCAGGGGGAATCCTTTCTGAAGCCAGTGCTGCTGATGGCATTAAAAGCTACAGAATGACCTTATGGTGACAAACGATTGCTGATTAAGTCAGTATGTGTCTGATAATGTCAAAGACAGAGCTGCTCAGGAAACCCCCAGTGCGGGTACGATGGAGTAGGAAAGGACCATTCTACTATCATGTGCTATACTGATTGACCTAGGGCTACAAAGGGAGATTCAACAACAAGGAGTTAAGGAGCACAAGTGATGCCTCATGCCCATTTCCCCCGACTTTGTCCAGTGCCTCTGCCTACCCATGTGCTTTATGACCTGCTCCATGCTCTGCTGCACAGGTGGAGCCGCTCCCTTCCACTATTCTCCTCAGGAATCGGAGATACTGTTTAAAGCTCTCAGGACTGCAGCTGGGAATTTTCCACCGTACTGCTTTGTTTTCTCGGGCTCTGGGGCTTGCTCCAAGATCACAGAGTGGAGCAGAAAGGACAGGGAACTGATGCTTAAAACCTTGGTGGCCCGTCCCAGCAGACAGCGATCCCCAGGAAGGAAGCAGGGACATCCTCAAGGTGTAACACCAGCTCCTGCATGGGGGATGTGTGTGCCTGGGCTTGGTCCAATGAAGTGCACCCACGGGGCGAGCCAAGGGAAGGCTCTGCCCTCACCCCAGGAGCTGGCCCCATGGGGACCCACTGCCCCGTGGGCCACCTGCCCCGAGCACGGGGCACCAGGGCAGCCCCAGTGGTGCTGTCCCACCCCACGGGCAGGGGCCGGGCCCAGGAGCTGCTGGGATGGGGCCGCCGGGAGCCGGGGCAGGGTCTGGGCAAGGGCTCGACTAGGGCACCCAGGGCCTCGGCGGCAGCCAGTAAGAAACCAGTTTTGAGAACCAATCAGCCTCCAGGAGGGGCACCAGCAGCCAATCAGAGCCAAGCTCTCAGCAATGAACCCTCAGGAGAGATGCAAACGGCCAATCGGAGACTGCCTCTCACGGCCACATCTGTGGGAGCAGCAGCTGTGTTCTGATTGGCCCTGGGAGCCAGCCTGTGCTGCACTGGAGCCAATCAGAAGTGCCTACTAATAAAGGGTTACTTGGGGATCAGAAATTCCTGTTGTTGGAAAAAAATGATGTGAGAATGGCTGAAAGTGAAAGGATTGGCCTGTGACATACCTGAAGACACACCTGTGTCTGGCCATCTCCTGGCCCCATCTCTGCTGGGACCCTGTGGCCCTGGACATGGGGATGCAGGGGGACACCTCCCATGGGTGGCTCCCTCCAGAGAGCCCTAAGGTTTGTCTCCTGATCCAGAGATCAGAGGAAGGCTGAGGTTGGAGACACCTCTGGAGGTCACCTGCTCCAACACACCTGCTCAGAGCAGGGTCAGCTAAAAGAGGTTGCCCAGTACTGTGCCCAGATGATGTGTCCACCACTTCTCTGGGTAACCCCTTCCAGGGCTTTCTGTGGTTGTGGGCATGGAGGGCTTTGTGCTACACAGTGCCATGAGCTGCCTCGGAGCAGTTAAGTCTCTGACTGCTCCAGGGATGGGTGGTGGACCCCTATGCATCCCCATGTTGAGTTGCCCCATGTAGGTATGAGACAGTGCAGCACATGCTGCCTTCTCTCAGAAGTCATGGTCTGCCAGCACGCCCCAGCGAGATCTCCATGCAGGAACACCCCTGCCACTGTGCTCCATCATCCACCATCAGAGCTTGCAGAGACTCAGGACAAGGCAGAGGCTCTCCTGAGCTGGGGTGAGACTGTAGGTGAGGACCATTTATCTGCAGCAAAGAGTTGGTGGTGGTGCAGGCTTGGCTGCTGAGTCACCAACCGAGAGAGGGCAGATCCCTGTCCTGCTCCCCCAGCTGTGAAACTGCAGAAATTCCTCGGGGCTCTGGCTCTTGCAGAGCATGACAAGACAGCGAGCAAAGGGAGCTGGTGCAGAGAGGAGGGAAGGCATTTTGGGGATGGGAGGGCTCCTCAGCTGAGGGACCCTGCTGTTTGCAACCTCTGCTTCAGATCTCACGAGACTGTTCAATTTGTTTGTGTGGCCAATGTACCATACTGTCTCCTGTATGAGGGAATTGAGATATCACCGGGGTCTGCACTGGAGATTGACAGACATGGCACTGTCTCCAAGGAGATTATTCCTGGTTGCCATAGAAACTGGGTCGTTCCCCGCCCCCCCCCCTCCATCCCTCACTGTTATGGATACAATAATTGAAATAAAACTTTAGTTGAGACCTTGGAGCTTGCTGGAGGGATGGACATATGCCAGGGGGTGCCGTCTGCCAGAGACCCCTGAGGTGCTGCTGACCAGCTGGGTTCACGCCAGGTACTCGCAGGGTGGTGAGAAGTTGTCAGGGAAGAGCAGGTACTGAATGAGGGGCATTGCGAAACGAGGGCTGCAAGAAGAAGAGGCGCAGGTCTGTGTCCCAGACCCCAGCATGCCCTGCCATGGCCATCTGCTACTCAGCACTGGGAGCATGCGGTAGAATGGTTCTCTGTAGGAAAGGAGCCCATCCCATGCCCTGCTCCCCATACATGGGTGCATGTCTCAGTGTCACCACACTGCACGGTGGTGGCAGCCTGGGGGTGGATGGCAGTCACAGTCACACTGACACCGTTCCTGCCCGCCGTCCGACGGGAGAGGCCGCAGACGGGAGAGGCCGCAGACAGGAGAGTCACGTGAGTGGGAAAACAGGAGAAGCAAAGGACCTGATGGCTTCATTACTGATTTACAGACATGGGTGGCCTTTGGATGTGCTGTGCAGCACCTTCCCCACCTCCCTGGACACCCTCTTACCCCAGGATGGGGGCAAGAGCTTTATATCTTGCAGGATCGGGCAGCCTGCCAGGTTCTGCTGCTGCTGCGGGGAGGCTGCAGGTCAGCCCGAGCCCAGGCAGAGCCGAGGGAGAGCTGCTGCAGGCTGGCCCCGGGAGGGGAAGGGGCATGGGGCTGGGCTGGATGCACATTTAGGGACCTGTTCCTGAGAAGCAGCAGGTGTAAAACCTGCCGTGCCCATGGGTGTACACACCCTGCAGGCAGATATTCCTGGCATGAGGTGGGTAAAGACATTTCTCTTTCGTGTGCAGGCCCTGCCCTCTCTGATGTTCCTGCTAGGGAGCCGGGGCTGCAGAGCAGCCAGGGTGAAGGCTCGGGCACCGGCGGGGAGGAGCCCGGCAGGAGCCCCGAGGGCAGCAAGAGGGGCTGAGCCCTCCCTGGACAGCCAGAGCGGGCGCCGAGAGCGATGCCCAGCAGTAGCCCTGCACAGCCATCCCCACGGGCCCATGGTGCTGGAGAAGCCGGGTCTGCAGCAGCTGCAAGCGCTGCCCAGGTGCCTGCCTTGCCCCTGTCACTGCTCCTGCCAGGCTGTGGACACCAGTTTCTGCCTGTAGTGTGAGCTCCTGCCAGCCTGAGCCTAGCACGGTGACCAAGCAATAAATATCCCGGGGACAATGCAATGACACAGGTCCCTTCCCAGCCGTTGGCGCTGGGAACTGACGTGAATCACACGATGGAAACCAGCCAGCAAAGAGGCCAGCGGGAGACGGGCCCACACGTGGTTTTCTCTGGAGGGCCCAGCATTGCCCAGAGCCAAACTGGGTTAACTGGAAACTGCGTTTTGAGGTTAACTGCTGAAAACTGTTCATTTGCGTGGCGTGACAAAAGGTCCTGGCTGGCCAGGTGTGAGCAGCATTCAGCAGATGATGGCATCACTCTGCAATGCCCTGTACCCAGTGGGCAGGGATCAACACCCTGGTTGAAAGCACCAGAGGTCTCCACTGATGGCTCCTAGGCTTCTATTCTGGGGGTCTCCTTCCCGGGTTTCCAGGCATTTCCAGTTGCAGTGGGTTGCAGTGGCACTGGTGATCCTTGCTGTTGGGTATTCTTCTCCAGCAGTGCTGGCAGCAGCAAAGCTTAGTTCACTTACAGAAGGAAGTGGGGAAATAGATTGATAGGATGAGGGGTAATGGTTTTAAACTGAAAGAGGATAGATTTACTTTAGATATTAGGAAGAAATTCTTTGCTGTGAGGGTGGCGAGACCCTGGCCCAGGTTGCCCAGAGAAGCTGTGGCTGCCCCATCCCAGAGGGGTTCAAGGGCAGGTTGGAGGGGGCTTTGAGCAACCTGGTCTGGTGGGAGATGTCCCTGCCCAGGGCAGGGGGTCGCACTGGATGATTTTTAAGGTCCCTTCCCACACAAACCATTCTGTGATTCCAGCTCATTGCGGAAAGAAATGTTGGTGTTTCTGCTTTTGACCAGCATTTCCCGTCTCAAACTCCACAAGAAGCTGAAATGAAAAAAAAACAATTTGGATCTGCTGTCCTTGGCTTTCGTCTAGGGAAACTTTTCAAAACAGCATATTTTTCTCTAAATGCATCCGTAAGAAGGGACTTGCCTGTCTCTCTCTGTGTCCTGCCCACTCAGGACACGTAACCTGGTAGCTGTCAGAAGGTGGCCGGATGGTTGGGACAGCAATCAGCAGATGGTGTAAGGAAAGAAGGGGAACTTCTGTCTCTTTCCCACATGACATCATGTGGATATAAATGCTCTGATGTGCCACCACCTACATTTGGGTTGGGGTTGTGTTTCAGTGCAACCAGCAGTTTTCAGCTGCCCTCGGATCACGCTCCCAACCTCACTGTGGGTCATCACTTTCCCCTCGGGCAGCGGTAGGGTGCCAGCACCAGCACTGGAGCAGAGACCTGTCCGGAGACTCCTTGCCCAGCTCCCCACCATGAGACAGCGAGGCCAGGGTGGGGACACGGTCCCTCCTCTGCCTGGCTGAGCCTGGCGAGCAGGTTCAGGGCTGAGGAGGATGGGCTGCCCGTCCTGGAAGGCACCAGCTAGCCCGGTCCTGGTAAACACATTGCGAAAGGCTGGGTTTGGCAGAGCCTGAGCCTCACCCCCCATATTGCAGCTGAGTCATCCCATGCTCCAGGCTACTCCCTTCGCTGTCCCACTTGCCAGCCTGCCCTCTCCTCTGCATGGTGGCACCAAGGGGGTCCCCTCCTCCTGCTGGCAACGAAGCATGGTGCAGGGTCCTGGCTCCTCTGCAGCACCGCCTGAAGGTGGGAGTCAGTCACAACCTCTATCCTGCCTCGGATTCCCCACCCAGGTAGGAGGCAGTTGACTCAGTTTACCAACAGCCTGCGAGAGGACAGACACATCAGACACATCCTCTGCAGGGCTGAGCACATCACTCACTGCACCCTGTTGGACAGGCAGCTTCCCAGAGGGGTCTCAGAGCTGGGGACGGTTTCTCCACCCTGCAAAGGGTTGGCAGTACACTCCTCCTGGGTACCCCCAGGATGTGCACCCATACAAAGCTGCTGGGACATTGAAATGCCTCTTACCAAAGTACAGTGCAGATGCAGCTCGCAAAGCAATGCAGGGAAGAAAAAAGTGTAGGCACACTGCCTGCTCTGCCCTGGAGAGTTTGGCTCTACCTCTTTGAGCCAGCAGGCACCGTCTCCCCCCCAGCAGTGCTCAGCTGGTCCCCCTACTCCTTTGTTACAGGGGTCCAGGCTAGGACTGGTGCTGGTAGACCCCCAAGGCCATTTCTACACCTTTCATTACCTCTGAGAAGAACCAGCTGTGCCAAGGTCATGCTAGGGAGGACTTTAGCTCCTTGGCTGTGAAGTGATGCTGTTCCCTGGCATGGACACAAGCCACCATGGCAGTGTGCCACAACAGTGCTGCCACCCATCTGGTGCAGCGTGACACCAGGACTCATGCGCAGGACCCTGGGCTGGCTGCAAGCACTTGGGGAGGAACACAAAGCTGTCCCAGCCCAGCTGCTGCAAGACCCCAGCCGTGGCTCTTCTCCCCAGCACCCCTGGGCAGGCGAAGAGGCAGGGGCTGGTGGGGGTCTCGGCTATCCCCCCTGAGCTGGTAGCTGTGGAGCAGGTGCTGGGGCTCAGCCCTGCCCGTTGTGCAACTCCTGGGCCAGTGTCCTGGGTGCAGCATGGTGTAGGACGCCAGCACCAGGTTTAGGGTGGAAGGCATGAACAGCCTCCAAAGGCAGCAGCAGGGCTCCCTCCTGGCTCACCCCACCACCCATGTTAGGGGAGTGGGGCTGGGGAGAGCTACTGCCTCACTCCCGCGTGCCCAGAGCTGGTCAAGGCTCACCCCCAAGCTTGGAGAGCTGGAGGCGATGGGCAGGCCCAGTTCCCAGGTTGCTGGGAGGTTCTGTCTCAGGCAGGTAAACCCCACACAGCCCTGTCCTCCTCTGCTTGGTTTCCTTGCCGTGGGGATCTCCCCAGCCCTTGGCTAGCACATCACCGGCCAGCTGTGGTGTGCAGCCATGCTCTGCGCATGCTGGTGTGTATCATCCTGCACACTTTCACCCACCGCTTTTCCTAGCGTGGGGCTGCTGTGAGCAGCCTTGCTGAGCATGAACTGTGCTGCCTGGGACCGAACAAGACACCTGTCAGCTTGGAAACCTGCTCCAGACTGGGTGCTCAATGCTGGAAGGTGCCCTGGAGCACGTTCCTCATCAGCCACAAGATCTAAATATGGTCTCAACACCAAGTAAGGGTTTCCATAAACTCCTCTCACTCAGGAGCTGGCAATACTGGAACAGCTGGGGAGAAGGAAATATAGCAAAGGTGCCAGATCCAGCACTTGTCCAGGTGCTCTGAGCTCCCTGCCTGGATTTCCCTGCTTGCCTCTGTGCCATGCTCCCAGGACTCAGCACTGCAGCAGAGCTCTGGCACTCAGGGCTGCATCCCCAGCTCAAGCCAACTCAGCTTTCCCTCAGGGACCAGTGCCAACCCTGTCTTCTGGGCACTTACCATTAATCATCTGCAAAATAACCACCAGCTGGAGGGTGCCAGTAGTGGAGAGCTGTGCTCAGGCTGGCAAAGCTACCACCTGGTAGAGCCTCTTGGGCTACAGGGCCAGTGGTCAGGACCCACAGCCAAGGAGAGCCTGGGCTAGCAGTCCCTCAAGTCTTCTAGGATCCATCTCTCCATGAAACAGTCAAAAATGTCCTGGGCAGCTTAGACTCCTTCCTACCCTTCTGCCTAGCAAAGGGCCTGGAGTACAGTGTAGACCAGGTACTGCCTGTACCTATAGCTCGCCCTTAGTGTCTTCCAGAGACACCTGCATGATCTCATGCCACACTTCAAGGTTGGTCTGTCCCTCTTCTTCTTTGGACCACTTGCTGAAGCTTCAAAAACAGCACTGTTCATACTATGAGTGCAACCCCAGCATCCCTAACAGCCACGTGTGTCCTGATACCATTGCTCAGGCTGTCTCTGCGCTCTTCCACGCTTCATCTACTTCTAATACATTGCTCAAATGTCCCTCCTTGGGACCGTGGAGGCACAAGCTTCCCTGGTTTCAGACACAAAAGAAATTCTGCTCATGATTTTTCCCCATTCTGTAAACGTCCTGCTCCACCATGGGCTGTGCAGGTCTGCAGGGAGTTGGACCTGATGGGCAGCTCAGGGTATCCTGTTCACACACCCCTGTGAACTTTGGCCTTTAGACAGAGTGCTCTTAGGAGCTTGGATCTGGATTACATGAGTCTCTGGATACCGTCAGGATAGGCAGGCTGGTCCGGGAGAGAGATTTACTTCAGCCAGTCCCAGGCTATCTGATACGTTCCGGTCTCAGACCCTGCCTGAAGCCAGCAGACTGAAGGAGAAGGCAGAAGGAGCTCTTAGGGTGGGCTAAGCAACACCTGGCAGAGAGACGAGTGAGGAGATCTTGTGAAGTCCTTGCAATGAGAATCTATGGAGAGAGTAGGACTTGCAGCTCCTGGGTAGGCATAAGCTAATCTCCTTCTCCGTACATGCATCCCGGCAGAGAGCACACAGAGCCAGGAGAACATGCAAACACCTGCAGGCAACTTGGGGCCCCAGCTGCATGCAGACTCCCACCCATTAAGGCACGTACACAGAGGCACACGCATTCATATGCATGCCAAAATGCGCACAGAGCAGCTGCAGTGCCCGACGTACACGGACAGCTTCGTGTCTGCTGTGACATGATCTCCCTTGGATCTCAGCCACCAGTGGAAGAGACACCTTCCTCCTCCAGGGATGTTTCATGTGAAGTGTGGACTGGGACATCTCTACTGAACCAGAAGAGCAATTACCCGGTGCAAACTGGTACATATGGCATGAGTTGATTTGTCCCCGGGCTCCCTTTCTAACACCCCTGCATGCACCAGGTTTGAGTGCAGGACATATATCGTCATGGCCTGAGCATGGGGTGGATACTGGCTGGGAGCAGCCACCAGAAGCCAGTGCGGATCTGACCAGGCTGCAGGTGTGAGTGGAAGATGCTACAGGGAGCATGGTGGACCTTTGAGATTCCTGGAGATATGCAGGGATCCAGTTTGATCCACCTCAGTGCTGCTTAGGGGAGGCAAACAGCTGCTGCGAAATCCTCCACCTGCAGTAGACCCTTTGACTTCTGTTTTGCTGGAGCAACTGGGAGCATCCTTGCCTTGGGGGCTACCACAGGGAGGTGCAAAGTGCAAGAGGGGTTGTAGCAGCTTATGGGCAGCAGGGTTTAAACAAGGCAAGTAGGCAAGTTGCCCTCCAGCCTGCTTACGGAGTAAAGCAGCTCTTGGGCAGCAAGGACACATGCAGAGGCAGAGAAACACGAGTTTTGGCACCATGGAGGCTCTTGGCTCCTTCCTCAGATGGGTGCCAGCAGTGCCTATGCAGTGTTGGATCCTGGGGGTGCTGAGACCGGGTCAGGAGGCCAGCGGCACCCACGGGAGGCCAGCACCCAGGTGGGCATTGCTGTCTGGAGAGTAGGAAAGGCTTAGCGTTCCTGGTGATGCCTTTGTCCTGGTATGGGAGGTATGTGCCAGCACAAGCACACCAGGCTCGGCAGGGGAGATACGCTCCCTGCTGGGGCTGGGTTGCCTAGAGATAGCTCTGCTGGAGCGTGGTGGCGAAAGGGAGCAGTGGGGTGGCATGGAGATGGGCCCCCACATACCACACCCGGCTGACAACAACAGCTTCACGGGGCCAAGCGGAGAGGTTGGACGCTGGCCCTTGGTTGTGCTCTGCTCCCTGGGGAATTTACCTGGCAAATGAGCAGGTGTCCCCGCTTCACTGGCCCTGCACAGCCTAGATTTGCTTTGCAAAACCAGAAAGTGACATCCAGCACACAGAGAGGGCAACAAACGCACCCAGAAACCACACACAAGGGACACTGCTGGCTCTGTATTATCTGTAAATTGATCAGCCTATCGGTCACCATGACCATGGTCTCCACAGCAGCTGCTGCTGTAGGACCTGTGCTCCAGCTTTGGCATGCCCCATCCCACAGTGTCTGCCATGCCTCCATGGGTATAGGCAAGAGGTGGGCTGGTGGAGACAGCTGCTGCTGAAAAATGGAAGATAGTGGCTAACACCCCTGGCTTTCCCAAGGACAACTGATTTCATTCCTCCGGCTAAGAACAGCCACGAGATACTTGGTTCCATCATGGTGTATGGGGATGATAAGCATCACCCAAGCACAGCTCAAAGTGATCAGATTGGACCCAGATGTGCCCTCAATGGATGTCCCCAGAACATTTGTGGAGACACGCTGTTCCCCAGGGTCCAGACCTCAGAGCTCATCCACTCAAAATCTTCCCTTGTACCCCAGGAAAAACTGACTGTAACAAACCAAGAGAAGTTGCACTACCAGTCCCTGTGCCTGCTGCTGGGGAACAATGTGTTGTATTGACAAAGTCAAATGCAGACCACAGTCTCATGCCAGTCTGGGACCCATAGAAGGGTGGAGGTGCAGACCCCCAGGGTAGACAAGGGAGCTGGACAGGCTGCAGCAGGGACAGGAAGGGGAGATGAAGGTGCCCCTGTGTCCTCCTGGGCTGGGGAAGGCTGAAGAGCTAGAAAAGGTACAGAGACAGAACATGTATACCATAAAGATGCTGTTTTCTCATATGATGTTTTTCCTGTTCAGACAAAGTCCCAAAGGGGGACAAGGCCCAACAGGCAGTTGAAAAGCTTCTTCTCCACAAGTCCATCTCTGTTTCTGGTGACCAGCTCTCAGGCTCTGTAGCAGGGCTGTCCGACCAGCAAAGTCCATATTGCTCTGAGAAGTACATGCTTAGGGCTTTCTCCTGCTACTCAGGCACGAGCACAGCCCAGGAGGCTGAGTGCGTAGAGTCTGGAGCTGTGAGGAGCCCCAGGACAGTGCCTGAGGAGCTGCTGATTCAGGGACAATGCCAGGAGCCCTCCCCTCTGATGGCAACATGCAGCAGAGGTGCCCACCCAGCAGTGCGCCACGAGCCCTGAGGTGCCCCAGTGAGACGCTGGGTGCGATGCCCAGGGAAGCACAGAACCCTTCACGTGCAGAAACACTCTGTGTGCCTGCTTGACCCGTCCCAGAGGCTGGATTTTGGGATGTGAAGAAGTTTACTCATAGCGGAGCAGGACGGTTTTGTGGTACATCCTGGGGACGAAAGGCGCTCTCCCTGGATTGTGCACTGAGGGAATTTTACCTCCTGGCACTAGAAGCCTCCCATTTCCCATGGCTGTTGTCGCCCACCCGGAGAAGGAGCTGACCCTGATGAGGGCTTGTACAGTAGCGCATCCTCCCTGCACGCCGGCCCGCTGGGCACGGGGAGGGTCTGGCACACACCACGGCATAAAGAGCTCATTGTTCCCAGATGGAAATGATCATCCTGGTGACCTGGAAACACAGAGCAGCTCTGTCAGCAAAGCTATAGGGTTTCAAAGGCTGAGATCAAAGGCCCCCAGGGTCGGACTCTGCCAGGCCTTCAGAGACACCTGTAATAAAAGGCACCTCCTTCTAATTATTCTCATTTTGCCTGTGACAGCCACCAGGGCCATGGGGTTCGGCACTCGCAGAGGGAGCAGCGGCAGGGACATCATCCCCGCTGTGAGGGGCACAGACAAAGGGCCATTGTGCAGGGAAGGGTAGGCGCGGGGAGGTTTGGCAGAGCAGCATTTGCCCCCCTCTGCCTGCTGTGAGCCCCAGCCATGGTCCTTGGCCTCTCCTGCCTGCCACCATCCCTGGCCAGGCACCTTCCTCTGCATGTCCCCTGGGGATGTACCCCTGTGCCCTGGAGCCACACAGCTGAGCAAGGTGGAGCAGCCAGAGCCGCACAGGACGGGTGGCCAGTGGGGACTGACTTCTCCTGGCATGACCTGGCAGCCCCAGCGCCAAACACTGGGAACATGCTCTGCTCCCTCTGCAGGACCCTGAAATCTCTCCTAGACGCAGCTCACCAGACTGCTTTCCTCAGCCTCTTATCTCCTGGACTTCAGACCCCACCGTCATTATCTGCAGACACACCCCATGCGTGCAGCTATCAGCCTGTAAACACTATATTTCTCTGTCTGCATTAAATTGGCAGAGATGGCCCTGGAAATGCCAGTGCTGTTATGCAACCAGACCACGCTCCCCAGGGCCATATCCTCCGGCCTGGGTCAGTGTGGCTCCTGGCATGGCAGGGAAGCCAAGTCCCCTTGGCTGGTACCTACAGGATAGATCAGGGAGGGATGAGAAGATATTTCAAGCTGTCTTTTGAGAGGTGTAAATGGCTTCCAAAGAGCAAGGCTGGGCACCCACCTGCCCATGGGTCCAGCAGAGAGCAAAAGCACATGGCACATAGGTGATGAGTAGGGTGTTTTCTCAGTAGGTTGGGCTCAGTGGGTGTTAGGAGGAAAATTAGGACTGTCTCTGACCTGAGACATCATATGAGAAATTAGCATGGCTCCCCAGCAAATTGTCATGCTAATTATAGGAGGAGGAGGTGATTTACATCAGAGGCTCCTACAGCCAAGGGTCAGCCAGGTCCTGGACTGATGTGGGGCCAGCTCTGACTGTGGGCTGCAGGTTCCCAAGGAGCTGAGTGTGCATGGTCCCAGCACAACCCTTTTCAGGTCAAATGGGCATCTCCCAGGTGCTGCTGCCTTGGTGAGGGCAACCCGGGCAGGCAGACCCTACAGAGCTCAACCACAAGGCCAGGACAACACACATAAATCCCAGATGGGGACATGAGACCCCACCACTGCCACCCCTGATTTGAACCTGGCTCATCCTTCCCCAGGCAGCGCTGGGGAGACACTTCAACCTTTCCCTTCCCTCTTCTGCATTGGTGTAGCCAAAGGGAGCTGAGAATGGAGGGGGCCAGGCATGCATCACCCCAGCCCCTCTGGCTACAGAGGTGACACCAGCATGGGACATGCCTGGGGCTTAGGGTGCTGCATACGGGTTGGGGGGATGTTGCAGATGGGTCACAGGGTCACTCCCCCACAGTGGGACTGGCCAGTCCAAGTTCTGCTCCTCAGGACAGCGCACAATGGCAAATTTAGCTTGATGGCATCAACAATCCTCCTGCTGGGAACTGTCCCTGGGTCCTCAGGAGCCACCAGTCTCTCTGTCCCTAGGACCTTGGTCCGCCTGGCTGACATGGCACAGTTGTAAATCTGTGCTCTGTGAACATAACTTGGGGCCGAACTGGGGGACACTGTGGGGGATGTAGCAGCCGGAGCCCCGGGGCTGAGGTCAGCCATGCCACAGGTTGTCCAGCTCTCCCCTTGGGACAAGGGGACTGTGCACTGTGCTCAGAGCTGTCTCAGGGAAGGGGTGAGGGGTTAGCAGGGGCCTGGTGTGTCATCAGCTCCGGCTGTGCCCTGGGAACCCCTCGAATCCCACTCATGGCTGCGGGATGCTGCAGGGCTGTGCCAGCCTCTGCCCTCATTTTTGCTTCTTCCGGCAATCGTGTTTGTCTTCACATGGCAGCCGGCACTGAGCAAACAGCACATGGGGAGAGATGAGCAGCTGGCAGGGAGAGCCAGCGCTGGCTGTGTCCTCACTGCCACCTCCCTGTCCTCCCCGCTTTTGCAGGCTTTGCAATAAAAATGCAGATCCAGTTTGAGCTGGGAGGCTGTAGGGTGGGGAGACCTGGCAAGCCATGGCTGCTGGAGTGCGAAGGGTTGTTGTGGGGAATGAGAGAGATCCAGCAACCCTGCTTTCAGGGGCAAGCTGATCTGCTTTACCCCATGGATGCTGTCACCCCTACATGACAGTGGTGGTGATGACACAAGAATTTCTATATGGGAAAGGCAATTTGCCACAACAGGGTGGGTGCTGGGAGGGGGGTGCACTCTGGGTCCATAGCAGTCTAGCCATGAGTTCTGAACCTGCATCATCCTTCCGCTGCACTACTGTTGTCCCAGGGGCAAGGTCTCAGCCATGGCAGGGCTCTGAACTCTTCTTTTTTGCTGTTAGGGTTTGTTATCTCCTGTTTGGTGGCCTGAGCCATGGCTACCTAGGGCTTATAGCCAGGAGAGCTCACAAGTACCCCCATGACCTGAGACCTTGTCCCCAGTGTCGCAGGCTCAGTCAGCAACAGACTCTTCAGGCGCCCCCCAGGCAAGTTCCCATGGGGAAACTGCACCGATCAAATGGATGGGCTGGTTTGCACTGATTCCTCTAAGTCCAGAAGGATAACATGAAGACACCTACAGACCAAAGTCTGCTGACGATAGAACAAAACCACGCCAGTCTCAGTCTGGGGTGAACTCAAGGCAGTAAAGTTATACTGGTCAGTGCTGGTGTCTTTTCTTAGCAGAAACGGGACAGCTGATGTGCTCGGTTATGTCACTTGTGAGCTGGTTTAAGCCAAACTGGAAAAAGCCAGTGCTATACCAGCAAAGAAAAAACAGCCCAGATCTGTGCTGAGGGAATGACCCCTAGGGTTACGTGAGCTCACCAGCTCCACACAGGAGGGGTCCCTCTCAACATACAGTTTGTTACAAGCACTGTCTGAGTGTCCCGTGTGGTCATTGCCCTCCTGTGGCCATTTCCAGGCCAACCAAGTCCAGAACTGCGTTTGTGGACAAGGCTGGAGGTGGTCCAGGCTGGCTCAGGCCACCCCATCACCAGCATGAACTGCGCTCAGAGAAGCAGCCGCAGTAGATTAGCCCTCACCTGCTTCACTGGACCCAGTCCTAGAGCACTGCTGGTGATCAGCTTTTCCTGGTGATTAGCTTAAGTCTCACCTCCTCCCACTGAACCTGTCCCAGTCTTGCTAGACAAAAGGGCCATGACGGTGTGCTGTTGGGACACCACCAGCCAAGCTGCAGCAGGACTGCTGGGCATGACCACACACACTCACACCATCACATCCTACTGCTCATCAGCGCCTGCCTTAAATCCTCCCACAGGATGCCAAGCAGCTGGAGAACTGGAGTGTCCCCAGAACCACCATTCCCCCCCGCAGGTCACTAGCAGAGAAGAATGAGCACATGGCGCTGAAACACCTCGGGGGTCCTGTGGCACTGGAGACCCAGCACCATGTCTCTGGTCCTGACTCAAAAATTCTGCACTTCCCAGATGGAGTCGTATTTGCGGCCATGATCGGCGCAGGATCATCTGGGTGTTACTCTGCCAGGAACTCCCACAAGGATTTGATGATGCTCCTTGATAGAGGAGAAGCAGGGCTGCTGTCCCATCCCCACTGCTGGGGAAGAAGGTGCCCAGGTGGACCAGGCATGCAGTGACCGAAGCAGGAGCCAGGAGCACCATGGTTAGTGGGGTGACACTCACTGATGCAGGATAAACATGAACATCTCAGCAGCTTCCCTCCACAGCCCCAGGTTACACATAGGGGTATAGTTCCCTCAAGCAAATCTACCGGCTTTCCACCTGGCCTGCTCCTCAAAACACACAGATGCTCCTGTTTGTAGCCAGGCTTCACAGGGGAGCAAGCCATACCTTGGGTGGGGGGTGGGTTTGGCCAGCCAAGTTCATGCCATGAAGAGCTTCACTGCTGCCAACCTGGTGGCTCCTGTTCTCCTTCCCTGCTGTCTGCCTCCAGTCCCAGTAGAGGGGTGCTGAGAGACACGGCATCAGCTGTCATGCAAACTGTTTTGCTGCAGCCCAGCAGTGTCTTTGTACGGCCGTGAGCTAAAGGCTCAGGGAGGAGTTGCCCACTGTGGGTGCAGAGCTCCACAGGCTGATCTAGATGTGGGACAAACTTGTGTCAGGGCTGGGGCAGATCTAGACAAGTCCTGAAGGGCTTGATGCGGTGTCTGCATTGGGTCCTGGCCACGGACAGTGCTGCATGGGCCCCTGGCTTGGGGCTTTTGTTTCACTTTGCTGCAGGATCACCCTTCCCGAACAGCCTGCAGGGGGGTCAGAGTGGGTCACCAGCTCTGGTCTGGGGTCTGAGTGACACCTGGGTGCTCTGACCCCTTTCTACCCTCCAGGGCGTGCTGGGGGACACAGTGTGGGTGCCTGGGTTTGGCTGCGGCAGGGTACGGGGCGCAGGCACAGGGGAGGAACAGCTGCCTGCAGTGCCCCGAGGTGCACGTTTTCTTTTCAAACAAGCTGTTAGCATTCACCTCCATAAATAAATAAATACCAGGAGCCTGGCACTCGCCTGCTCACAACCATTACAAAGAGGCCAGTGTTTGCAGCCAGGCTCCTCCTCTGGCACTGTCAGGGCTTGCTCATCCCCAGGGCCGCTGTGGTTTTGCAAAGTCAGGACGTGGGCTCTTCTCCAGGGCCGAGATCCGCTCAGGAGAGTGTGTGGGGCTGGCTGGGGGCAGAGCCCTCGGGATGCCTGGGTGCCGAGGCGGAGCAGGTCCTGGGGATTGGAGGGAGGTGGGGAATTTCCACGGCCAGGCAGCCAGCAGCTGAGCCGAGCCGGCTCCTTGGGAAGCCCAATGACACAGGGAGATGTGTTGGCCAACCCAAGGTCGAACTATGAGTCAGCGGCACGGGTAGCAAGGTGCAGGGCTGGGGACAAGCCTACAAACTCCATGGCACGTGTAGCAGCGTCAGGCAAAGCCTGCAAGGCTGCAGGGCTCCTGCCCAAGGGTGCGATATGAACTACCCTGCTTCTGAGAAGACAGGAGTGAAGTGCAGAAGATCCTGCAGTCCTTCCCCTCCCTGCAAGCCTGTCCTTTCCCTGGGAATGAGGGCAAGCTGCTGCCTTCATCCAGGATAGATATCTCTTCCAGTCCTGTGTTAAAAGGAGTAAGCAGCTCTGCCACGCTTGCTAAGCCCTGGAGCTGTTCAGGGGATGCAGAGGCTCTGCCACAGCAGAGGGCAGAAGGCAGAGGAGCATGGTGCAAGAGCAGGACCACAGGGGTCCAGGCATTTCAAAATGAGGCTTGGTTTGGGGTCTCCACTGCCACTCTTAGTGTTGCTTTTTATTTCTGTGAGGAAAAGATTTGCAGGAAAATTAGTTTCAGGAACAGTACATGTCTGAAAAGAAACAGAGCTCCCCAGAGCCTGCAGCCCCTGCACTGCAGGTCCCATCCATGTGTCACACCTGAGCCAGAGCCAGGCACGGAGCCATCTCTGTGTCCTAAAACCCCCCTGCAGCGAAGATACCTCCTGGAGCTGCCAGAGGAGCGGGGCTGTGACGAAGCTGACACATCTCCGAGGGCTTGGAGGGTCGTCTGTGCCTGGCCACCTGCACCCATCGCTCCTGTCCTGGTGAACCACTTGCTCAGGCTGATGAGGTGTCCAGGGATCTTCCCGTGCCGTGCCTTGATGTCCCTCACTGTAAGACAGCTGGGATGGGAAGGCAGAATAGCAGAGAGTGGCCAAGGACTTCTCCTAAAGCCAGGGCAGGCAGGGACATCTCAGACAGGACATCCAGCCCTGGATTTTGCTGCTGCAGCAAGGAACACGTGGTGCTGGTCACTACGGGTAAGCTGAACTAAAAGCTTAGCCACCCTCAGCAGCCCTAGGAGACCCAGCAAGCTTGCAAGATCTCCAGCTGCCCTAGAGATCTGGGTGGGTGTGGGAAACCTCCTACCTTCCCGCATCTCTGCCTGGAGTCCAGCCAGAAGGCGATGAACCCCAGGTCTACGTGCCCGTTGCTGGGGGCGAGCAGGAATGCAGTCCCAACTGTTACACACCCTCCAGGCACTTGGCTGGGGGAATCCTCAGTCCCAACATGTTTCAGTTTCACATGAGTTGGTGGTGTGCTTTATTTATGCCGGGATAAAGGGGTTTGCTGTGTCCCTCCATCCACCCTCTGTGCCCCACTGCTACTCTGCTCTCCCAGGCTGACCCGGATGAGGGGGGTGCGGTTCAGCCCGGGCGCTGGCAGAACCCACACCTGCCCTTTATGTAGTTCATGACCCAACGTCTGTTTGCAAAATGAATGTCTGGGCGGTGCCGCACCCCTGGCTGACACGACGTCCTCGCTCAGCTCCACGCTTGGGGGCCCTGCCCACACGTACATGCGTGCGCACACACACACAGACCTCCCACAACACAAACAGTGCTTGGGTTACACCAGCCCCGAGTCGGCAGTGGTGGTGTGAGGCTGCAGGTGAGTCCCTATGCTCACCAGGTCAGGCAGGGAGGGACCCAGGGACCCACTCTGGCACTGGCTCCATGGGCCATCATGCAACAGAGTCTATGGCCATATTTTGCCTGGAAAAGAGAAAATTTCCAACCACCATCAAGGCAGGAAGGAGCTGCAATCATTTCCCACACAAGAAGCTGGAGCAAGGAACAGACAAGGTGTTGAGGCAATGCTTGACCTGTCCTCAAGAAGGGGGGCCTGTGGGGTTCCTCAGACCCCGGGGGTAGACATCCCTGCTGGCCCTCTGCCCTGGCCTGGCGATGGAGCCAAAGGCAGCATGGCCAGACTGGCCCTTCACTGGTGTCTGGCTGCTCTGCAACCATGGGGCAGGCCTGGGGCAGCACAGGGTTGGTGGACATGGGAACATCGTCAGCTCTCACAGTGCTTCCCTGGTCCCTCCTCAGTATTCTGGAGTCTCTGGCCAAGGCCAAATCTCTATGTAGACCACATGTGGTACCAGGTTTCCAGCCCTGACTCTTCCAAGGGGACCCTCTGGGTCAGCAGCCAAGACCCTCTCCAATACCCAAACCACAAGCCCAAAGGGTAGAGCAGGGAGAGACATGGATGGGGGGGACATTGTGGTACTTGGGATGCTCCTTTCCTCTCTTTCCCTTAGGTTTTGTTTTCAGAGAAGAGCCTTGGGCTTGCTGAAACCTGCAGACGTGCTTTGAGCTACCCTGCATAGGGCTGGATCCCACCACCCACTCTGGGTCGCATCCCAGGGGGAGAAGATGGGTGTTTGCAGGTTCACTCTTTATGGGATCCCAAAAGCAAAAAAGAGAGAAAAAACAGACGGTCGCAGGGGCTGGCACGTATGTGTGCACACAGGCACACAGAAAAGATGGTTATAAGGATGGGGAGTGTGTGTGCAGGGCTGAGGTGTGCATGAGAGGAGCAAGGGGTCCGTGTGGGCAGATGGGGGTGTATGGTGGAGGGGGTGAGGGGACAGCACTGCAACCTCCCCAGTGGCACATGGGGTGAGCACAGGGTCCTCAGGGGCTATGGCCATGGGATGTCCCAGTGGGACATCCCGCTGTTGGAGAAGCATAGAATCATAGAATGGTTGGAGTTGGAAGGGACCTTAAAGAAGAGGAGAATGAGCTTCCCATAAAGCATCACCAGGTGTCAGAGGTACCAAGGGGGTCCAATGCCTTGGGATGGCAGACCAGAAGGGCCGCTGTGCCTGGTCCCTGTGCCCTGCAGGGTTGTGGCCCCATGAAAAGGGAGTTTGCCCAGTTTTGTGATCAGGTAGCAAAGGATAGCCTGGAGAGGGCAGGAGGGGGCTCCAAGGGCTGTGAAAAATGTTCTGGTCCATCTGGGGACATTTACCACACCGGGTCTCAGGCTGGGGAGATGACAGTGAGGGACACACCTACTGCAAAGGACAGAGATCCTATCCCAAGCAGCAGAGGGATGCTTTCATGCTGCAAAACTCATCACAGAGGTCTCTGTTGATCCCATCCAGGTCAGGTCTCCCAATCTGACCCAAATGTGACCCATCCTGACCCCAAACCGCCTTTTCCGGGTTTGATGATAAATATGCCCTGCAGACTGTTCAGCCTCTCTGCCACACCTTGTAGGCGGGGGTGAAGTCTACCGTTCCCCCCGTCTGTGCCCCGTGGCCGTACTGCAGTGCCTGGCGCTGGGCTCCCGAGCCCCCACCTCTCCGCAGCTCCCATGAGAAGAGGAGGGGGCTGCACCTGCCTGACTGCCCTGCTCCTGCGTCCCCAGACACCCCTGGCTCCCATTCACCTGTGTTTGCCCTGGGCCCTGCAGACCTTGCATAACCTGTTCCCACTCCTCTTGCCTCATGACAAAGCTCCTGGCATGCAGCGAGGAGAGTAACCGCAGCAAAATGAGTTCATCGCCACCCCAGGGACAGCGTGGGACAATCACAGGGTCATGGGAGCTGTGGCCAAGGCCCCCTTCCCCATTCAGCTTTCTCTGCAGCACACCTGTGTTAGGTGCCTGTTTCTTCAGGATAAGTGGGATTTGCTCTCACTGTTTGGGGACGGGGGGCATCAAGCTAGAGACTATTGCAGGCTCTGCATCTGGACTCCCAAAGTGCTATTGTAGATCCAGAGTGAGCATCTTCTCTCCCCACCACCCCGTGCACCAGTAGTTTAGCCTGGGTGTCTGTGCGGTGCCAAGTCACTTCTTGCTATGCTGCACTCTCAGCCTTCCTCACCTCCCAGTTGCAGTCATCTCCTTTGAACGCTGGCCAGTGCGTCTGCCTCATGGTAGACCTGATTGCTGCTTTCATCCAAGTGAACTCCCATCACCCTACCCCTGCTTTCTGGGACCCACATGTTCTGCTCACCCAACAACCCCAGGGATGCTTGGTGGCCTTCTCCTGGGAAAACTGAAATCAATACCAGTCGGTTGATCTGGTCTGTGAACAACCCACTGTGGTCAGCTTGCTGGGGCAGAGGGCTGCCCACCAACCTCTCCACCTGGGCAGCTGCATGGCACTCCCACCCCAGCCTGTGGGGCACACAGGGAGCTGGAAGAGCTTCAACAGCACCCCACGGGACAGGGAGGTGCAGTGTTGGCATGTCAAGCACAGGCTCCATGGGATCTTTGGGTTGCATTTCACAGCAGGAGCAGCAAAAGGAGACAGGACCCACCTGGAGGAGAGGCACAACCCACACCTCTGCATTGTTTTCAAGAGGGTTGTGATGTCTGCAGCCAGCCTGGGAGACCTTGAGCTGTTTGGCTTGTTTGCAAGTGGCTGGACAAGATGCTGAAGGCCTGTTGCCTGGGGCTGGAGTGGCCCAGCCAGATGCTGGTGGCTGTTTGTGACCCTCAGTTATCTGCTGCGATGCTGTGAGTGCTGGAGGTGTCTGACCCAGACAAGTCTGTCCCTAAGCTCAGGTCACTAATAGATCAACGAGGACTGAAACTAGGAAAATAAACACCATGTGATCCCACAGCCCTTGGACACTGCCCAGCCATGCCCCAAACGGGCCCTCGCAGTCCCTGGTGGGGACGTACTGGGTGGATGGGTGCCAGAGCAGGCTGGGTGCTGGCCAGCACTCCCACAGGTGCAGGCCTGGCATTGCCTCCTTTTGCCAAAATACCCAGGGATGGAGGCGAGCCCACCCATGATCTGCTTGCATCTTCACCAGGCAGGGCTGGGGGTTGGGTCCTGACTGTTGGGGGTTCCTGCTGCCCCAAACAGGGAACACTCACCCTGCATCCTCACGTGCCTTTGCCTGTTGCTTCCAGCTGGCCCAGGGCTGGAGCAGGGCATGACACATCACTGTGACTCCTTGGCCCCATCAGCAAATCGCAGGGATTTCAGCCCATCCCAAAGCCCTCCCCAGCCCAGAGATCTGGGGGCAAGAAGACAGGCTGGGGAGTGATCAACTGACACAGCAGGGCTTGAGGGGCACCTGGGCATCTTCTGTGGGTGGTGGGAATGGGACACAGGTGTGTCTTGGGCTGCCACCATGCTGGGTGCAGCCTGTCCAAGGGGACATGTGTGCTCTTGGGTGAGGAGTTGTGTGGGGACTTGTGTGAGTAACTGCATGTGAATAACCATGTTAACTGCTTACATGCCTGAGGAATGCAGTGTGTAACTTTGTGCATACACCTGCAACACACACTGCGTGTGCAATGCACTGTGTGTATGTGTGCAACTGTGTCCATAACTATCACGCTGTGCATGCATGTATTGTGTAATTGCGATTGTGACTACCAGGGTGGCACACTCTGCACGCAGCTATATGCATCCATAACTGTATGTCTGCAAGCGTGTCTGTTGCTGTGTAACCCACTGTGCATATGCTCACACATGTGCAACTGAGTGTGCTTGTGGGCAACATGCCATGGTGCAGGATACCTCTGCCCAGCAATGAGTTGCCTCCCGACATCCCTCTGTGCCAGGGGCAGATCCTGCGGGCCCTGGCACTGCTCCTCCTGCCCCTGGCAGCGGGGCCACCCCTGGCAGGGCCCCGGCAGGTTGGGGCAGGCAGTAGGTGCCAGCAGCTGCCACCACCCTCGCTCTACCTGTCAGACAGGTGGGGCTGGCCGCCTGCCACTGCCTGCCACCGTCACTTCTGGGAAGGGAGGATGCAGGAGGGATGGGTCTCAGCACAAAGGCTGGGGACATGCACGCAGATAGATAACCCTTGGAACCTGCTCCCTGAAGTGGCTTGAGAAGAGTTCCCAGCACCAGGGACCCCAGAAAGCCTCAGGGCTGGAGTGTGCCCAAGGAGAGGGGACTGCAGCCAACACACACTCAGCCCCTCCATGTGCCCATCTCCTCCACTGCTGTGCTCAAAGAACCCCTGAGCAACGTCCTGGGACCCCTCCTCTCAGTCCAATGGCTGGAGCAGGGTTTCCTGCACTTGGGTCCCATCACGTTGTTGGGGTGGGGAAGGTAAAGGGCTTCCCCTGTGTGTCCTGGGGAAGTCAGTGCCCATCAGCCCCTATAGATCCTACCCAGACCATCCTGGCCAGAAGCTGACTTGGGGCCAGGGCCAGACACTTTCTGTCCATCCTGATGGACCTGCTGCCTGCTCTGACCCTGGCTCCTGAGAAGGCCAGCACCCCAGAAAGGCACCATTTGGTGCCTGGTGCCAGACAGAGGCAGGTCTTGCTGTGCTCAGCTGGGTACACTAGGAATTTACAGGGAAGAAAACTGGGACACTCAGCAGCTCTGGCATCTCCACATATGGAAGCCTGATCTACAGATCACCTGATGGGCAACAGCCACACTGTAGCCACTGTATCAGTTGCAGCTCATGCACCAGAAAGTGCTTGGTGCCACTAAAGTAGAGGCAGGTGCAGGTACAGAGATTGCCCCAGTGGGATACGGCTCTGGGGCATGCAGGTCTCATTGGGACAGTGTAGGTGGTGGGCATGGTCTATGGTGTCATCCTGCAGGACCTTGTCCCAAAGTCCCCATCCCCCCTTAAGCTCAGTACCACCTCCCAGGCTTCTTACCAGTTCAAACTGCTGGCGCCCTAAAACATGTCTCATGTAATGGCAGTGGTGGAGGTAGCTCCTCCAGTGCTCTGAAACTCAGCTCCTTTTAGAAAGGCCTGGAGCAATGAGATCCTCTTGTAGGACCCACCCTTTGCCTGAAAGCAGTCTCAGGCCTGGACTTGCTTGCCTGCAAGCAAGGCAGAAGGCAAAACCTAGAGGAGTGCGAGCTCTCTGGAGGGCCTGAAGATCCCACAGGAGCTGCCACCATGTTACTCCATGATGACAGCACCTCGGCTGGCTGGATGTGCCCCAGATGAGATGTGTCTGTGGCCTGCACACTGTGGCCACAGGAGCTTGCCAGCAGATGGGGGGGGTCACATTGCCTGGCATATGTTGTGACAGCAAAGACCCTGTTGCCCTAGGGGTCACTCTCCTGAATTAAGAAAGCTTAGCCAAGGGGATTTGCCCCCCAGCCAGGTCAATGTGAAGGGACATCCTCGAAGAATTTGTCTTGGGATGACCAGAAGAACTAGATCCTCAGCTTATTTCAGTGAAGGTCTTCATCTCCCTGGCTCACCCTGTCCTTTGGAGATGGAGGGAGTTCTGCCACCTCCACCCCAAGCAGACTTTTGCCCTGGGGCTCTGGAGGAGCGCATAGTTGACGTAAGAGCGTGTCTCGTGCTCAGCGGGTGTGCCTGCAGTTCAGGAGGGCACCGCCATGCCCGTCGTTGCATGCTGACACACCGGGCAGCTGGAAATTTCTGATGTTTGTGGCCAATGACAGGATACATCACTTGGGCCTGTGAGGGTCACCCTGCCCTGCAGCACAGCTATGCTCTCTGGTGCTGTACTCTTCTAGGAGCTCTGGAAGAGGTTGAGCTGAGCAGTGTCACCACTGGTCCAGCCATCAACTTCAGGGGCCAGCAGGCTGGGAAATCTGGCAAATACAGTACAGCTGGCTGGACATTTCATTATACATGTCTTCCATCTCTGCTTGCTGACCCCTTGAGCCCTGCTGGAAATAGACACAGGAGGGGTGTGACGCTCTTGCCATGGCAGTCCTGACCTCCCTGGCCCACCACAGAGTGACACACTGACTGTGTGATGGTTTCCATGTGTCCCCCCCCAGTGCTTTTCTCACATTGCAACAGCAACCCTTGTGCCATACCTGGTGCTGGAGGCCATGAACCCCTCAGAATTCTTCATGGAGCACCCAAAGAGACTGCAGTCTCCATCCAGGCCTGATGAGCAGAATAAAATGTTCAGCAAATGGTTCCCCACGTGTCTGGATTCTTTAGATACCCAGGAACACGGAATTGCAGGGGGGTGGTCAGCTTCTGTCTTCCAGCTCCCATCACTCCCTTGCATCTTCTCTCAGGTGTTTTGGACACCTGTACTCCTCATCTTCCTTCCCTCTCCATCACCTCATTCCCCTCTTTCTTCCTCTCTGACTGCATGTCTTCATGTGCTCTGTCACGGGGTGCTGGGGTACTTCAGCGGGGGAGGCAGGGAGCTGGGACAGCCTTGTTCATAGACCTCTATGCTGCAGCATAGGCAGGTCAGTCCTGGCCGTGCTTTCAAAGCTGCGGCTTTCAAAGAGTAGCTCAATGACTAGTGCCTTGCTGAACTGGGGTCAGGATGTATCCAAAATGCTTTGGTGGACTCAAACACCTTAATTTACTACCTGGATTCTCAGCTGAAAACTTAAAGGTGAGCATGTAGCCACGCCTGGGGAGGAAGGTGAGCAATGAATGGAGGAAATCAGGGCTACTGGAGACCTCACTGTGAAATGAGTCTGCAGAAGCTAGAGGAAAGAAAATATGAGCTGGGAGCTGCAGCCCATGAGTTAACACAGCTCTGTCCCCCCCCCCCCCCATCCCCAGCTGCAATGTCTGCAACTGTCCCCGTCCCCATCCCCATATGCACTCATCACCTGGCACATCATGCCAGGAAGAAGCCTTTCCAGGACACAGGGCTTTCAGGACTGCACATCTTGTTGGTTTGACAGAGGTTTCTGGGTTTGTTTCAGCATGGCCTGCTCAGCAGGAAGTGGGGAGAAGAGCTAGAGGTGTGTGGTCGTCTGTGAGAAGGTTAGACCTCAGGAGGCGTTGGTCCATTGAAGTGAAATGTGTGTGTGATGGGACTCTGGGCAGCCTCTTCAGCATCTGCCACCCTGCCGCTGATGCCATGAGCTCGGCTGGGACCTTCGGTTCATGCTCTCTTGTTCCTGGGCTTTCCAACTCACACCCAGTGACTCCATTTGCAAGCTGGTGCAGTGCCAGGCTCTGTGCCCTGTTTGATGGATAACAAAGGGTAGAGCTGGCCAGGAAACAAGAATGTGATTAACATTTCTTTTTGTTTCACAATGAAACAGGACTGGGATTTTTGGTGGCAGTGGTGGAGGGAGGGGAAGGAAAGAAGCTGGAAAGACCCAAGGAGACTCATCAGTGCCACCCTTTTGAGGATGCCAGAGACCAAAAGCTGAACATCTACCCTCACCTGGGCAGTCCAGGATGTGGTGTTTTCTGCAAGAGGGGAAGCACCTGTGCAGGGAACACAGGCTGGGGAAGATGAAGAGACGCAACTTTGTCAGACCTAGGTAGGAATAAAGCTTTGGACTGGGAGCAGGTCCCCAGGTCTCTTCTTGAGGAGCACATACCAACTTATGTGGCCAGCTTGAGCCACACACGTGCAGCATGGCCAAGCCACAGCCAGAACCCTGGTCCCAGAGAAGCAGCAAGCACAGGACAGGACAGATGGGGCTAGTGCTATCCTTCCCCATGGGAGGTGACATGGTAGCTTCTTCTTTACTCCCAGGCTGTGGGGAAAATGTCTGGTGCTGAATCACCATGGGGGCAACCAGGAACACACTGCTTGGGGAACCTCAACATCCTGGATGTGCTGGCGTGCCAGGGAGACAAGCAGAGCACCTCCTAGTGCAGACCTCTAGGAGCTCTGGCTGGAGACAAGGGATGGTGGGATGCAGAAGCCTGGATGCAGTGCTGGCCATAGGGAAAGGGGAAGATGGGCATGAGCAGGCAGAGGCATGTGGCATGCCCCAGGGTGGTACCCCGTGCTCTGCAGGTGCTCCCCGGAGTGTGCAGCCCACTGGCCACCTGCTGTCTCTAGTTCCAGGCAGCCACTGCAGTGGCTTCCCCGTTCCTACAGCAGGAACAGCCACACTCTTGTTTAACAACCAAACAGCCCAGGGTTTTAACAGATGAGCGGGTAGCTCTCCTGGACAAGCCAGACACCCCCAGGGCAGCTACTGCTGAAAGCAATTATCAAAGAAACTGTTGGGCTACGAGGCAGGGGGGAACATTTCCTGGGAGCCCAGGTAACTGCTGTTGCCCCAGGGAAGAGGGACGCAGTCCTGGGGGGCCTGCCCAGCCCCAGGCATGCCCGCCCAGCCTAGCCCTGAAACTGGGCTGGGTTTGAGCCTGCCGTGGCAGCACCCTGCTACAACCCCTGGCAGCACCGTCCTTCCCAGCTCCTATGTGATATGTACCCTCTGGGCAATAACTCTGCCCTGCTTATCGCACCTGAGCATCAACCCTCCCCTCATATAATTCAGCTTCCAGAGGTGCAGGTATAAAACACCCCCATCCCTTACAGCATGTTCTCCAGCACAATTCACCTTCCTGTCCCCAGCACAGCCCCTAAAGAGACCCCATGAGGCCCTGCCCAGGACCACAACCTGCAGCCCTGCAACCTGCCCCACAGCCTTTACTCCCCCGGTGCAGTGTGGAGATCCCCCCCTAGGCAATGCCCTTGGTCGCCAAGGGGTACCTTGTTCCCTGCTCAGCGGGTGTGTGTCCCCAGAGCACAGTGCCCCCTGCAATGGTGGTGCCCCTGCTCTGCCACCCCTGCTCACTAACCACGGCTGCTCCCAGGTTGGCTCAGGGCTATGCAGACGGGATGCCCCATCAGGAGGATTCTTCTCCAGGTATATTTATACCAGCTGATTGCTGATCTGCTGGAAAAGCACCCAGAACATTTGGGCAGCTTAAACTGTCTGACACTGCTGCTTCTCTAACAATTTCTGTGTCAGAGTCTGGGTATCCTGGAGTTCGGTTCTGTCCATGCCAAATCCTGCAGACCTCCTCCAGGTACAGCCAGTCAAGAAACCTAGGAGATACTAGCCTGCGTGGCATGAAGCAAACCTGGGGCTGCTCAGGGACTGGCCAGGGCAGTGCCAGGTGAAATCCAGCAGGGAAAGGGTTGCTTTGTCACAGCTGCAGAAGTCCAGCTGCAATATATGTCTCCCACAGGCTTCTAAGGTTTTTTCCCCCTAGGTGTTTTTAGGAGGACCAGACCCAGCAACTTACTTTCCTTCTTTCTGCAAGCTTCTTCCCAGAGTCTGAAGGGCTGATTCCCATCTGGACCAGGTACCCCAGGAAGAAACACACCAAAGAAATGCCCCACCAAATAAATGTTTCCCCTGAAGATTGAAGACATGGGATATTTTGAGCCAACCTTCATTTTGGTTCAGGTGCTGTCCTGGCCCCACACTTGAGCTCTCTCTTCAGGCCCCTCTCTGTGGAGTTGGGGTTGGCTTCCATCCTTGTTCTACTGGGAGCTCCCTTACACATGGCAATGGGAAGGCAGATGGGACCCCACATACCCAGTAACTCCCAGTATGGGGTTCAGTCCTGCTCCTCCATCCTGCTGAGCCAGAGGCAGGAGGGTAAGATAGGGTGAAAGCCAGTAGGGACTGCAGGGAGCTTGAAGAAAAGGCAGTGATGGTGGGAGGGAGAGCAGGAGGTCCCAGGGAGATGGTCTCTGCCTCCTGCAGACTGTCCCCATCCCCGCCACATTCCCATCTACCCTGATCCGCTGCAGGGATGGCCACAGTCTGGCTCAGCTGGAAAATTGGGTCACACCGTTGTGCTCAGGGGCAGTTTGTGGTCTGGCATGTGTGATGTTGAACACCTTCTCACCGGCCCAGCTGAAACCTCTCCCTTCGCCCCATTGCTCTGCTCCCATTTGCCACATTTCAGCCACAGCAGCCTGCTTTGACTCCATGGGTACAAAGCAAGTACTGCCCAGGGCAAGCTGCCCTCCTCTTCCCTAACTGGTACCAGGGATCAGCAATAGCCCATATGTCGCTTTGGGGGGGCCTTGGCGGAGAGAAAAACCACTTTAATTCTCAAACTTGAAGGGCAACCAAGATATTTCTATGGCAACTCTGTGGCAGAAACACGTTCAGCCAGGAACCACCTGGAGGGAAAGGTCTCCCAGCAGACCCCAGTGTAAATCATAGAATGACAGAATGATTTAGATGGATAGGAACCTTAAAGATCATCTAGTTCCAGCCCCCACCCCAGCCCTGAGCAGGGACACCAGGTTTCTCAAAGCCCTGTCCAACCTGGCCTTGAACCCCTCCAGGGATGGGGCAGCCACTGGGTAACCTGTTCCACCCTCACAGTAAAGAATTTCTTCCTAATATATAATCTAAATCCGCTCTCAGTTTAAAACCGTTGCCCCTCATCCTGTCACTAATCACAGAATCACAGAATCACAGAATCTTCTAGGTTGGAAGGGGTGTGAGGGGAAGTTGTTTTGAAGGAAAATCCTGGTTTTGTGCATTTTCTGCCATGATTTGCCACAGCCATAAAATC
>JAOXNO010000014.1:92418-132257 GCA_028565335.1 Limnodromus scolopaceus | reverse complement strand
GTGTGAGGGGAAGTTGTTTTGAAGGAAAATCCTGGTTTTGTGCATTTTCTGCCATGATTTGCCACAGCCATAAAATCCAGGCACCTCCAAAGAGATTAAAAAAACAAGTAAATAATGTCTTTTTGGTGCCAGTGTGCTGGGAGGCTCTGCTGGATTGGTTCAATGCGGGCTTGGAGGTCTCTGTGGGGATTACCCTGTGTGTGTGTCGGTGTGTGCACACGCGCGTGTGTGTGTGTGCCTGGCTTTGCTCACCCTCCTCCAGGTCTCCCTGGCTCTTCGCCCCACAGACCCACACAGCCTTCATGGCAGACTCCAGGATCTTGTCCCCCTGTCCATGCCTGCACACCTCTGCCCCTTTCTCCTCCTCTGGCACAGAGTGCCCACGCAGCTGAGGGCACTATGGGCTTCCCGCCGCTGCCCCCAGCCTCCCAGCTGGCGTGGCCCCCCCATGGCAATGGCAGTGGTGTGGTGGTGGCAGGTGCTGGGGACACCGGGGGCATGGGAGGGGAGGCAGACAGGTTCCCTGCTGCTGCCGGAGCTGGTTAAACATTGTCCCAGGCCAGTTAGGTAACACAAACCGCAGCGGGAAAGAAACGAAACTGCTTGAGCAAACAAGGTGTGCTTGGCAGGGCAACAGGCTGTGTGACAAAGTGCTCCCCTCTCCCTGCCAGCCTGCCAGGGTTATCTATTGATGGAGAATAAACACCTCACCCACAACCCCAAACTCAGAGGGATGGTAGCCAGGAGCACAGACGGCTCCTGCGAGACCTGGCCTGGGGCTGAGCTTGCCCTGCTCACCATGTCCCTTACCTGGACACGCTGACTGCCACCAAGCACCGTGCCAGCCCTCTCCCACACTTGTGTGAGCAACCCAAGCATCTCGGCATTGTCCCTCCAGCCACCCTGTCCAGCCTGCTCCTTGAGGCAGCTCCAGGAGGTCAGGGATGGGCCTGGAGCATACTTCGCTCGCTGGAGCCAGCAGATGCCAGCTGGGAAAACCTGTTCCCTGGGGAGGGTTACGCAAGGAATGTGACGGAGGTCTGGCTGCAGCCCAGACCACGGACTGGCTCCTGGTTCACACCCGGGGACTGGGACCTTTTCTTGCACCACAGGGTAACCCTCATGGCCTCATCTCAGCATGTGGATCTGGGAGCAGTACAACTGCAGCCTAGCCCATCAGGAGGCGAGGGATGGAGCTTTTTCCATATGATTTTGTCATCCCTGGGATTTTGCATGACTGCAGACCCCCTCTTACTGTCTTGCCGAATTGTCAGCGTGGGCATAGCATGGCATGGCCACAGGAGACCAGGCATCCCAGCTGGACCAGTAAGGTAACTCCTCATGTAAACAGCAGTTGAATCCACCCAAAAGAGGCTGGATCTGGCCCATGGGCACCTTCTGCCACTGGCAAAGCAAATGGGCCATGCCCTTGCAGTGTCTCCAGGAGGTCCTTCAACTGCCACTGAGCGCACAGCCTGGGGGCTGCCAGCAGAGAAGTAGGCCAAGTAGGGCCATCACCACTGGGAGCTTGGAAGTGAAATAAGACTTGCAGCCAGGTCTATGGTTCCCCCAGCCCCTGGAACCATCTCTTGTTATCCATTTTCTGGTGAAGCAGGAGCTTGGGGTTCCCCAGGCAGCACAGTGGTTTGGCAGCAGGGATGCTCCAAGCCACCAGCTTCACACTTGAGCTGAGGCCAGACTGAGATCAGTTCCAGCTGCTGCAGCCAGGACAGTCCAGGGGAGACAGCACCGATGGTAAGATCTTGCTTGAAGGACTTATTTCTCTCTCTCTTTTGCATTGGGTCACTCTTGCAAGTGCAGGATGGGTGATTTTTAACTGTACCGTGTCTCCAGCAGTAATGAAGGGCAGTCAGGGAACAATGGCTGGGTCCTCCTGCCAAAAAGGCATCTCAGGCTTTGCAGGGCACCCTCACTGCCAAGCACATCCCAAGAACTCCCCTCACCTACCCCACACCCCTCCCTGCCACTGGTGGGCTGGCTCCCCTCCTTAGTCACTCCAGGCACTAGTTGAAACCATTTAGAAGGATGTGACATTGCATTTTCCTGCATATCCCAGACCTGGTCAAGCTCCAGGCTCAGAGGAGGGGTCACAGGGTCTTTCCCCTTGAGGGTAAACAGGACCTGAGCAGTGCTATCGCCTGCAGGGTCCTATGCACCAGCAAGAGGTTAGGGTGGCAACAAGACCCTTTGGTGCCCAGCAGTATTCAGAAATACTTGTCATGAAATGCAGGCAAGGCGTGCCAACCAGGAGCAATGCGTGGCCCACTGGTTGCCAGGCTCACAGTAAAAAGAGATCTGAGAACCTGCTTGGCCTCCAGTCCCATGAATTCCTTCTTACTGCCCCACAGACATATCCCGTGGGTTGGACAGATCCTCCCAGCACCCCTGGGGCACCCTCCCTGCCCTCTCATGACTGGGCTAACTAGGGACAGCTGGTGTTGCCATTGAGCAAGAAGGGGCAGATGATGTGTCTGGGCTGTCCCCATTGCCAGGCCTGAGCAATTCCCCTCCTGAAGATGTGGTCCTTGAGAGGCACCCAGGTCTGAGGAGGGGTTCCCAAATATCCAGACTGGAAAATGAGCAAGCCTCAAACATATTGCAGTGCCAGTGCTTCTCCTTGATGTTCATTCACAGCTCAGAGGAGAGCAGCGGCCAGAGAGGAGCTGGAGGTCCTCTTGCAGCTTGTGACCCCCAGCCAGGCTGGCACTTTAATGTGGAGGGAGCTGAGAGAGAACCCCCCGCAACTGGACCATGGCAGACTGGGCTCTGGGACCAGAAATTTGCTTCCCAGCAGCCTGTGACTGACCAAGCTCTGGCTATGAGCTAGTGCTCCAGGAAAGCCCTCCTGCAAAGGTGAGTGCCAAGGCTGAGTTTCTGGAGGGTCCTCAGAAGGTCCAAGGTTTGGGAGCAGGTGTGAGATGCCCCTGCAATGGCTGGCTTTGAGACAAAGCCTCCAGATCTCACTCCCAGCAGCCTAAGGACAAGCAGCCCACTTCATCCTCAGGAAAACCCTGTGACCCTGTGCCAGGATGACCAGGCAAGTCCAGGCCACAGCAGGCAGGAAGGATGGTGGTAGATGGGGTTCATGCAATGGGACATCCCAGGTAACATGAGTCTGATCCTCACTGTGTCTTTAAGTAAAACAAACAAAATGACAGAGAGGTACAAAAAAAACCAACCAAACAATTTATTCCTCTTATGTTCGCATTTGAAAAGGAGGAAACCACACGCACCGGCTGGGAGCCTGGCTGGGCTGGCATCCCCCTCCTGTGGCTGACACAGAGCCAGTCTGTGCCCCCGTGACATTGCTTCAGTCCAGCTGAGCATCACCACCTGCCACAAGACACGTGTGTGTCCTACCATGCACTCTCACAAGGGAACGTCTTACTCATGAAAAAATATATCTGTACATTCATTCATTTTTTGGTCTTACATAAATTAGAAGCTACTTTTGGGGAAAAGGACTGCTTCTAGATACAGGAAACTAGGCTGGAAATGAAATGCGGAGTGGCCTTGCTGTGCCAAGTCCTCTCCCCGCCTGAGGCCTCTCCATGTGAAGCTCCACATTGTTCCCATCTTCTCTCAGCAGGTGCCACACTGAGAAGCTGCTGCGCAGGGGGCTTCACCCATCCCACACGGAGCAAACAGGACGGTGGGCACCTTCGGCATGGCAGGAGCAAGGATGAGAGAGGACCCCATAGCTGGGACAAGGTCTGCTTGGTCACAGGTGAGACAGTGGTGCTGGCCCTCCACCCAGGCAGGAGGTGGGTGACAGCAGGAGACCTGGGCTCTCCCTGCAGTGCCATCTGCCACTGGAACTTCTTTTCCCCTGTGTGTTTGTCCAGGCTTTGAAACAGCCAAAGTCACTGCAACTCCAGTTGGAGGTACAAATCCAGCGAGGGAAATAACGGTTTACAATAACCTACTGGAGCCAAAGTATTAGCTTTAAACACCTCAGTGCCAGCGGTCACCAGCACACACAAGTGTGCCAATGCAAGAGTCAGTTTCACACGCTGCACAGGGCAGCAGGCTCCAGATACAGCTGCAGGCAACATTTCCTGCCAAAGAGCCCAGCTCGGGGCTGGACCTGAGGGGCTTGTCAGACCCCAGCTCATCCAGGACTCCTACAGCTCCTTGTTCCTGTTAAGCACCTCCTCCTCCTTCCAGCCACTGGAATTCTTCCCAAACTTGTACACCAGCCGTCGCCCATCGACTCTCTCCAGGATCTCTCGTTTGTAGTAATATCTGGAGATGGAGGTGGAGTCACAGCTCTGGATGCAGACCCACGTGCTGGGGAGCTGCTGTGGGGGTTCAGGGCTGAACCCTGGTGGGCCTGACCCAGCCCTGTGGGGCAGGTCCCCGCCAGGGACAGAGTAGGGCACTCACCGCATGGCTCGGCTCAGCTTCTCGTAGGTCATGCTGCTGTTTTTCTTCTTCTGGCCCCAGAGCTGAGCCACCGCTTCCGAGCGCAGGAACTTGAAGACACCCTCCTGCCGGTCTTCCCACTTCATCAGCCCCTCATTCAGCTCAGGGTGGATCAGGATGTCCCGGATGAACTCCCACAGGTGGGTACCTCTTGGGGCTGGAAGAGGAAAGCAAGCTGTAGAGACAAGATCCTGCACTTTGGGTCTCCCTAAACTCCCCTGCCAAGGGGCACGGCCAGCAGACATGGCCCTCCCTCCCATCTCCCCACTATGCAGCCACGTTGCGGGAGGCAGTCCAAGCTCCTGGACTAGAGGATCCACGTACAGTGCTTGCTCTTCCGGCTCTCCAGGCAGTCTCTGCTCTCCTTGCTGAGTTTTCGGGGCCGTCCCCGTTTCCGTTTGCCATGTTTGCTGTCCCCTTTCTTGCTTCCTGCGAAGCCATCTGTGCACACAGACAAGGGGAGATGTTTCACCGTGCGGATCCCACTGGGTTGCAGGCTCTCTCAATGGAGAGAAACAGACCCAGGGCACACAGAAAATCAACCCTCTCCCTCCTTCCCAGTGTGACAATGGATGTTCAGGTGTTGGCCCTAAATCATTGCCAGATGGGGTGTGCTCTGCAGCTGCTGGAAGCACCTGGGAGCACACCCTCCTATCCCAGCTCCAGGCAGGAAGCAAACAACTCACCATCAGGGAAGAGCTTTGCTTCCATGGGGTCGAGGTCGAGGTCACTTCCACCGGAGTCCTGGGAGTTGGGGCTGTGGGACATCGCAGGCCCTGAGAGGCAAAGGGACAGTGCTCAGACCGCCAGCTACTGGCATCTGGAGATGCCTCCCCCACCACCCTGCCCCAGGCCCCAGCAGACAGCCTGGTGCAAGACCCAAACCCCAGCTTTTCACTGGGCAAATCGCTGACCTGAGACATCAGAGCTGCCTGGGGACATGGCACCAGGCAAGCAGGTGAAGTCTGTGGCTAAGAAAGGGTTTGTGGGCTTCATGTCCTCCAGGGAGTCCTTGGCACAGGGATTTCCCAGCTCTGGAAGGGGCAGAGAAGGGAAGAAAGGGTTAGCCCTGCCTGCATCAGCATGTGGTCCCTGGGGAAGAGGCTTGGCCGGGGCCCCTCTCTTACCCAAGTGGCTGGAGTTCAGGAAAGTCTCCTGGGAAGTCGCATCCTCTTTTTCCAGCAAGTCAATGATCCAGTTCAGCTCATCAGAGGCTGCAGGGGTGGGGGGACTAGGATTAGCGATTCCTGTTTGGTGTGGAGGGGAATGGTGCATACTGGGAGCTGAGCCCAGCCCTGCCTGGACTCTGGCCTGTGCCCCCATGTCCCCCTGTGCAGCCCACCCAGTGAAACCTCCCCCACGCAGCCCTCTGCAGTGCCAGGGAAGCAGATGGTCCTAGGCTGGTGAGGGGGGTCTCAGCTTTATTCTTCAAGCTGTCAGACCTGGGGACGAAGGGGACATTGGGACACTCACTGATCTCATGCAGGCGGTCATAGAGCTCATCCCCCAGGGGCCCAAAGATGAGGCGCATCTGGTCCCTGGTGCAGTGGCAGAGGGCATGCCCATCCATGTTGCAGCAGGAGAAGTCGATGGAGCTGGCATCATACTTGTTCTTCTCTACGTGGTAGCTGATCCACTCCAGCACCTGCACCTTGGTCCAGAAGTACGGGAGCTCACTGAACCACTCCGGCTTGTCTGCAAGGGACAGAGACCAGGGCTCAGCGGCAGGGTGCCGTGTGCCACACATGGGCTGCCAGCTGCAGCTGGGCACCGGGTCCGGTCCTGTGGCAATCATGTCAGGCACAGCGGGCCCTGCACTTGAAGGGCTATGGGACTGACAGACACTTAGTGCCTGCTCCCAGGTCACCTCGCTCTGCCCTGCTCCTGTCCCGGGGGACAGCAAGGACCTGACGCTCCCCCCGCCGTTGGTTACGGTGTCATTTGTCCCATCCATGCTGGGATCCACCCTGCTCTGCTGGTGTGTTCCCTGTGCCTCCCATGAGAGTCCCACTGGTGGAGTGGGGATCCCCATCACCAGGCCTGTACTTCCAAGCTGCTCTCCTGGTGACCCCTGGCAGCTGATCCCCTGGGACATGCTGGGGGAGGAGGGCAATGATTCCTTCATCCTCTGTATGCATCTGATGTGCTTCAAGCAGTTGCACCTTGTGCCACCCAGGGTCTCCTACAGCACCCTTTTAGCTAACACACCCCTGGGGAAACTGAGGCATGTTGGGACCTGTTGACCTGCCCCAGCGGGACAAGGACCTTGTAATGCTTTTCCGAGCCTTGTGTGCTGGCTCCCCTGGGCAGCCACCGCTGCTCCCCTTGTCCTACCTGTGCTCTGTGCTGGGGGCTGGCTGGCGGGGAGGCTCAGCCCCAGGCTGCTGTCATCCCCAGGGTGTCCCAGCATCTCCAAGGTTGGCTGCACCTCATCTGGCTGGTACATGGCGCTGATGTAGTTAGAGAAGACATTGCTGATGTCACAAGATCCCGCCATCAAGCCCTGTGCCGAGAGATGACAGTGAGTCCCCCCATGGATGCAGGGGGATTTGAGCCTGCAGTGCCCGCAGCACCCCAGGACCAGGCTGGGTGAGGCCGGGCTCTCCCTCCCTCCACCTGTCGTCACCACTCAGGTCACTTCTGCAGAAACACCCGCCCAGCACCCACCGGCCGGGGCTGGAGCCTGACTCACCACCGCCCCGGGGGCTGGGAGTGAGGGAGGCTGAGCCGGAGGAAACCAGGGACACAGAGTCACCCTGGCTGCAGAATAGCCCTGTCCCCAGCTGCCCGACCTCACCAGCCCCACTGGCATCCACAGCAAGCAGGTGGCTCACAGAGACTGGCACGGCACAGCCCCTCCGTGGGGACGGGCGTTGCAGGGCACTCATCCAATACTCCCCCAGAGCACAGCAGTGCTCGGGCTGGCACAGAACCTGCCCCGCTGCCTGCTGCAAGGACTCCAGTGCCAGCAGCTCCAGTCCTCTCAACCAGTTGCAAGAAGCACATCCCAGTAACTCCACAGCCAGGAGGGGACCAAGCCTCTGCCCAGCCTTTGTGGAAGAACCAAATCTTGCTGTCCACTTGACAAAACCTGGGGGCCGGAGGGGCGCCCCTCCAGACTGCCGTCTCGCTGGCCTCTTGAAATGTCTGGGAGAACAGGCATGCAGCAAGAAAAGACCAAGCACATCCCCCAGCAAGAGCGAAGATGCACAGGGAGGAGAGCAAAGCAGCCATCCTGGGCTGGGGGACATCAACAGGCCCCAGACAAAAAAGCTTTGGTACCTTCTGCGATGGCAATCCTGGGGACGGCAGCTAATCCAGAAAGCAGTGAGGGGAGATGGGGCACCCTGCTCAGCCGCTAGCCACTGCTCATGGGCCCTGGGAGGCTGGTGCCGATGGGCAAGCCCTGCCCTCCTCTCCTCTTTTATAGCACGGGCGGCGTAACGCGATCTGGCGGCCCGAGGGGAATTCCAGCCTGAAACGTTCATGCTCCCAGATCCAGGTGATTTGCATAACATGAACCACCGGGTCCCAGCCCAGCGCTGCCTTGCCGGGAAATCTGGGTTGGCCAGTTTAATCATTGTCAGAGCCCTTGCCCTGCCGGTGCCCAGAGTTTCACCCACACCGGCTTCACGGGGTGTTTTCTTCACTGCCTTTTGCCCGACTCATATTTGTTTGCTCGCAGCAGCAGAGCAGCGGGTTCCCTTGGCCCCTGGTGCCAAGCAAACACACCCAGCAGGGCTGGCGCAGGCCCGGGGACTGGGCATCCCTCCCCGGGGGCTCTGCTGACAACAGAGGGACCCTGGGTGCCCACCTGGCCATATGGCATCCCCCTGCGCCAGAGGGCTGCCAGGCCCTTACACCCAGCGTGTACCGTGGCCATGCTGGGAGCTCAGGCTCGGTCCCCCCCCAGCCTGGCACAGGCACAGCTTCTCCCAAAGCGGGAGGAAGGGCTCGGTGACCCAGCTGGGCAGATGCTGGGAAGAGAGTCAGGTGGGGACGGGTGGTCTGCGTGGGGGTGGAGCAGAGAGCAGGCAGGTGCCTGAGTGTTGCTGCTCTCTGTTAGGAGGGGTCAATTTTTGCCAAGGGGGGAGGTCTGGGACAGGCTGCAGAGCTGTCACAGCCCATTCCCTGCCATTTCACAATGGCACAGGCACACACGTACACTCACCAGGGGCATGTGCCAAGGGGCAATGCAGGGTTGTGGGATGGATTTGGAGAATTTTCTGGTGGCTCTTGCCCCTCTGGCTCTTGGAACGGGCGCATAGGACCCTGTCTGGATATGTTCATGCTGATTTTAGCCGTGTGCCGGGAGAGGAGCCCAGGCCAGTCCAAACCAACACCTTGGCACTCATTTGCCTGGTGCTGGTACTTTGCTGAGCCAGCCACATCCATGCCACACATTGGCTGGTGCAAACCCAGGGCACTTGTGTGAGCAAGGCACACTGGCATCACACAGCCAACTCGAGGTCCTTGTCACTTCAAACCGGTGCCTGGCAGGAAACCTTCTCGTGTGACAGGGTGCTGACAAGAGTGTTGTAAACATGGATGCTCTACTTCGGCCCACAGGCCAGCGAGAGAAGGGTGGCTGTGTGCCCCATCCCCCTTGTCATGTCACCCTGGCCTGCCATGCCATGGTGTGGCCCCGGGGCAGGCAGGGCCAGCGTGCCAGCCAGGAGGCACCGAGTCACGTTACCTGATCACCTGCCCCAGCTTCATTCCTCCACAGCACAGTCACGAATGCCGGGTGCTGCCAGACCCTTTTGTTTCCTGGGCAGAGCTTCCCAGAGTGCACAGGGATGTCACCGTGCCCAGGAGCAGCCCCCGTAGGGCAAGCCAAGACCATCGGGGAAAACACTGGTGCCGGGCAGCTACAGAGCCTTCAGACACAGAGCTGAACCCAGGGCTCCACTGTGCCCGGGGACCTGTCTGCCCGCCTGGGCTTCCAGTGCTTGTGGTTAGAAACCTGCCCCTAGGAAAGCTTTTTCTACCCACTGCTGAAATGCAGGTGTCTCTGGATCAGAGTGGGACATGACAGCTCTGTACCATGTCCAGGGCCACAGGCCAAGGGGGTATGGGGAGGGCATGTAGTATTTAGGAGTCTCCTGACCAAGTTCTGCCCAGCCCAGCCATGGCTCTCCCCTGCCCTGGGGGATCTGATCGGATGCCTGATAGCACACTCTGGCATGGACCGCATTGAGAATTCCCTTTCCCATGTCTCCCTTCTCTGTAGACCCACAGCACTGCAGAAGTGTCATGGTCAGTCCATGCACCTGGGCTATGCCACTGACGGGAGAGGTACCCTCAGGGGGTGACATCCTCACAGCCCTTGACATGCTGGGAGCCCTCTGGGTCCTCCTGGGGCCCAGCCTGTCCCCTTCCTTCCCCTTGAGTTTGGGAGCCAGGAGGCCAGTGGACCTGAGCAATCCTCCCCAACTCCCTGCAGGCACCCTCCAGCTTTACTGACCTGGAGAAATGGCCTTGTTGCCCATCTACCTGATTGATGTGCCACAACCCAGGCCCTATAATGGGCTACGGGGAGAAGATCACAGTGGGGGACACTCTCTGGATAGGCTGAGACACTGTGCCAGGAGCATGGGGAAGCATAAGCCTCTCCTGGGGTGTCCTCGTGCCCTCCCCAAAGCCACAGTGCAGCAGCAAGCTGCTGGATGGTGCCCATGGGACCCTCCTCAGCTGAGGAGCAGCCGCAGCACTGATGGGCTGAGGGCAACTCCTCCTTGAGCCTGGGCGTGTGTGGCAGAGGGCTGCCACAATCCCATCACCAGAGCCGGTGAGTCCCAATAATGTGCCCCTGCTGTCCCTTTGCTGGTGGTCTAAACTCCAGGGGCACCTTCAGGTATGTGGGGAGCGTGGCACAGGGTGCTCCCAGCCACAGCTTTGTGTCTTGCTGGAGCAGGAAAAAGGTTGTCATGAGTTTGGAGTGAGTTGGTGACACGAGGGCCAGCAAGAAAAGGTGTCTGTGGTGCAGTGACTGGCTGGGGCACCAGGTGGGAGGGAGATGTTACTCCTGTCACCTGCCCTGCCAGGAGTAATTGGGCCTGTGATACCTCCACATTTGTTGCCCCCACAGATGCTGTTTCCCGTGGCAGCACCAAGATAAGCCATGACACGGGGTGATGCAGGACACAGTACTGGGGACTGGTATGGCTTTGGGCACTACCAGCCCTCCGGAGACACTGTTAGGACCAAGCTGGCCCCAGTCTCGGGCCAAGAACTGCAAGGTGTGTTGAGCGCAGGGCCAGCGCCCCCAGCTCTCTCCCTGCAGTGGCAGCAGGGTGTGGGGTGCCCCAGGCGGGGAGTGGGGTGCGGGCCAGGAGGAACCACATCCGGGGTGGTCAGTGTGGGCACAGCCCACAGCTGGAGGCTCCCCACTCAGCTGCTCCATCCGACCAGTTTAACCAGTGCTGGCTGGCTGGGAAAGAGAAAGTGGAGGTTGCTGGGGCTGAGGCCCTGCCCTGCGGAGTTGGGGGTACAGCTTGCTGCCTCCCTCCCTGCCCTGCAGAACCTGGGGCTAGGGCAAGCTGGTTGCCCAGTGCCTTGGGGGGCACAGGCTGGTGCCAGCATCGGTCACCCCCGGGCACTCAGCAGGCACCACACGCTGGGACCAGGGTCTCCTCCCCTCCACGGCCACCTGCCGCCCCACCTTTCGGCGGGTCACCCTGCTGCCCCAGCTCCGGCAGCTCTGCCGAGCCCCGGGCCCCGCCGTCCCGCAGCCGGGGCTGCCACCTGCCGGCTGTCCCCAAGGCCACCGCTTCCCTCAGCCAGCCGGGCTGCTCCCCAGCAATGGGATAGGCAGGTGCCCGGTGTCCCCAGGGAGCCCCCAAGCCCCCAGCCGCAGGAGAGCCGGCCGCACTGAGGGCAATCACTCGAGCCCCTGTCCCACAGCACCTTTGCACAGTCCCGGGGCCCTGCCAGCCTGGGGACCCCTGCCTCAGGGTGGTGATGTGATAACGCAGGGTTGGGGATGCTCTGACTCCTGGGGGGGTTGGCTGCCACTTGGGACCGCCTGGCAGGACTTCTTCCTCCCCTCCTCGCCAGGAGAGAGGGGCAGAGCCAGCTGGGCTCAGTCTGTGCTTCCTCCACCTCCCTGTGCAATCACATCTGCCCTGTCTGCCTGAGGACTCGGTGCCTGTAAGGACGCAGATCACCTTCTCACACCACCCAAGGCAGGGCCAGAAGAGCTGTAGCAGAGGCAGCCTCTCCCCCCGCCCCTTTGCCAGGTGCATCAGGGTGGGACAAGCGGCTCCCAGCTGTGCTCTTCCCCTCTTCAAAGCCATCTCTGCTCCATCACTTCATTTTAGTACATTTTATTTGTGAAGACAAAAAGGCAAGAAACAAACACAGCCATCAAAAAAACCATGTACATCATGAGACCAAAATAACTTACACTATTTACAGGAACACATCAAGGTATAAAATATATGTACACGCCCTGTCTTCTGACAAACCCAGACCACTGGGCTGGGCTGCACAACCCAGCAGAGAAAAAAAAAGCCTTCACAGGAATAGGCCACTAGAAAACAGCTCCAAGCAAGAAAAGGCACCTGCTATTTGTGATGCTTGTGCAGCGGGAAGGGGTGATGGAGCAGGTGACACAACGCTGCAGCTGCCAAAGCCCTGCCGCAGGGCTGGACCGGAGGATCCTGGGTGGTCCCAGGACATGGGGGATGCAGAAGAGCTAGCAGGTACCAAGGGCAGAACTGTTGTGGACGAGGGGACAAGCCCCTGGGGGCGGGAGGAAGGCGCAGGGCTGTGCTTTTCTCAGGGTTAGGCGCAGGAAGGCAGGACAGGGCCTGGAGGGTCAGGGATGTACTGGTGTCCCTCCCAGTTAGAGCTGGAGCATGATGCAGCACATGGAGAGTCCAGGGCTTTGGGTCCCCTTCCCTCCCCAAGAGAGTGAAGGGGACTCAGGGAGGGTGCACAGCCTGCAAGATGGAGCAAAGCTCCAGTGAGTTTGCTGAAAAGCAAGCGGGACCCCTGTGCTTTGCAGGGATTGTACCTGGACCCCATCCAGCATGGGACAGGGAAAGGACTGGGATAGGGGCACCAGGAGAGCACCCTGGGGAGCAGGCACTGGTTCTGCAGCACCAAGGCAGGAGGCAGCATCCAAGACCCCAACGTTGCTATGCTGGGAGGTGCTGGAGAGGAACAACATACCTGGGGCGGGCAGGACTTGCTGCTCCAGCTTCTCACAGCTGGCCAGCCTGGGAGACGCACTGCCAGCCTGTCTTTTTGTGCAATAAGAGCTGTGGGTGCCAGGGAGGGGGCACTGCCCAGCCTCTCCGGGTGGCCTCACAGTGGTTTGGGAGCCCAGTTCTTTCAGGCTCCTGAGTCATCTCTGCCCCTTGTGTGCAAAGCTCAGCTCCGGGCCAGCACTGCACCTTCAGCAGAGGCTGGAGCTGGGCCCTGTGTGCTGGAGGGAGGTGACCCATGGAGCAAGAGTCAGGGCCAGAGGACAAAAGCAGCACCCAGCAATTTGAGGAAGGGAAGGACTTCCCTGGACTTCAGGTATCATCACACCCTTGGCACAAACCAAGGCACCTAAGGGTGAAGGAAAATGAGTTGCATGGCGCGAAAGCAGCTCCAAACTGTCCTTGCAATGGAGTGGCTGGCAGAGGGGCTCAGAGACCATAAGAATAGACTTAAGCTATGCAGCAGTGCAAGTCCTGAGCCCCAGGGGAGCACCCCAGCACAATGCAAAAGGATGAAACAGCTCAAACGCTTCCTCCATCAGGCAAACAGCCCTCACCATCATCCCTAGCCCCACCTCCACCTTGGTTGTCCAAGCCTGTGGTCGCACTCTGAGCTCTGAAGGACCCGAGTCCAAGGGGCCACCCTTGCTAGACCACCTACATGTTGGGACCTTGTGCTTTAGTGTTTGGGGGAACCTGTCCCCCTAAACTGACAGTGTGGCTCAGAGCTGTTAGCCCCTTCCCAAACCCGATTGTGGCTGGGGAGCAGGGTACGGCCCTGTGGAACCTGCCCACCCCCAAGGAGGGAGCAATCTGGGGACTCCAGGGTTACCCTGGTTTATGTTCAGTGCCTGGGACAGGATCTGGATTCAACTATGTTTTGGGGGTGAAAAATCAAACATCACACATGAGAATCAGCTTCTCTCACAGACTGCCCCCACGCACAGAGGCTCTTACAGCACTGGTTCCCTGCTGCTCCGGGCTGCCAGCAAATTACAGCAGGGTCTGGAAAATGGAGCCTAGGACCCATCATTCCAGTGATGTGCTTTGCATGACATTTTTCCAGACAAAGAAGGGCTTTATTGCATCCACAGAGAATATCTGTGAGAGCAGTGACAGGAATACAGGCTGAGCTGAGCCTTTCAGAGCTCTCTTTCCATCCTTCAAAGGGACAAGAGGGACCACTTCCAAGCTGCAGATCAACCCAATAACTAACAGCAACACCACCGAGCCTCAGTCGAAGCATCCCAACAGCAACGGGAGTGTTGCGACTCAACTGGCGATTCCATTGCAAAGGTGAGAACTGGGAGCACAGGAGAGAGCAGGATGATGGTCCTGCTGCACTGCCTGGGAGGAGGCAGAGAGGGGGCCATGAGGGGTGGCTCAGACATGCAATGAGGTGGGGTGGAGGCCACGTGTCCCCCAGATGAATCCAAGTGTCAAAACCATAACAATAACTAAAAGGAAAAACTAAAACCACAAACTCCCCCCATCATCCCCAAAACAAAACCCAGTGACGACAGCACCCAACCAGCACCATGAGGTAGCTAAACCAGATCAACACCCAAGAAACGTTCTCCTGCGTGGGAAATACCAACCCACCCAGATACTAAAATGTACACACACACAGAGCTATGAGATCACAGTCTCTCCTTGCTTCAAAGACACCCCCCCCCCTCCAGACACTTGTTGCTGTGCCACAGAACCCAGCTCCCTCCACTTGCAGGCTGCTGGATGTAGCAGAGAGGCGGATGCTCAGGATCAGGATTGGCCACAGCCCTGGAAAATCAAGGAGGCACTTGCAGCCGACACACAGGAAAAAACTGGAGGAGAGAGGCAAGGCAGGCCTGACCCAAAGCCTCCCCCTGAGCAGGTCCCTTCACTGACTGGGAACAGTGAGAGGTTTCAGGTCAGTCACAGGCAGATCTTGGTGCAGATACTGATGTACGCGGTACACCTGGCTACAGACAGTCAAACGCATGCACACACGATGCAGCTGCTGGTCCCAGGCTGTGCAAGGCTCGGTGATGACCATGAGGGACTGGTTCCTGGGCATGGTCACACCCACACATGCCATCACACTCTCCCTCAAGGCAAGTCAGCAGGCTGGCATTTTTTTTTTCCCCCAAAAGGCAAAAATCCCATGAAATCAATAGAGATGCTCCTGCCTTTCAGGACACGGAGGTACTCCCACACTCCAGCTGAAATGGTTTTAAGGAGGGCTGCTGGCAAATAACGTGGGGCTGGTCCATGAGTTGCCATGCTTGGAGAAAGCAGAGGGGAAAACAGCCTGTGCTTTATGGGGCAGGTCTTGGAGCCACCGGCCTCCAAGATCCCAGTTCAGTGCTAATGGGACCACGTGAAGAAATCCTTAAACTTGAGTTCAAATGCTGCTTCTTCTGTGACAGAGGGGAAGTGAGAGCACGCGAGGCAAGGGTCTCCTCAGCTATCCCACAACAAGCGCTGCCTGGCCCAGGGCAGGACAGAGTAGGGGATGGTCCTGTGAACCATGGGAGAGATGGAGGAAAATGTGAGACCAGGGCCTTGCCAGACGCTTGCACAGAAGAGAGGATGGAGAGAGCCTGGAGAAGTTGTTGTGTCCTTGGGGACACACTCCTGGACAAAGTGCCCAGCCTTTCATGGAGGTTGGATTGTGCAAGATCTTCCACTGCAGGATTCAAGCGTGGGGTGAAATCCGGGGACTTGTGCGAGACCAGTGTGTGCAACCCCTTCCTCACCCCACTCCTGGCACAGTCAGCTCCACCCTGGCCCGAACTCTGGCTGCTCAGATCCTTGCTGGGCCCCCTCTGGCTCCGGATCCATAGGAGCCAACAGGCCAAACCCCAGTTAGCCCCTTCCCTTGCAGAAGGCTGAGAGCAGAGCCCAGAGAAAGGAGTTAGAGCTTCCAGCTCCCAGTGATGGCAAAACAAGATGGGCCACAGGGGTTGGGGAAGACAAATCCAGCCTTGGCTTCTTTCCCCTGTAACCTCCATTCCTGCCTCGTTTCTCCATCTCAAGGGGGTTAACATGCTGCAGGAACCCAGCACAAAACCCCTGCTTTGGGCCAAAGTGTCAAAAGCAGGGCTAAGTAGCCCTTCTGCCCCCCACTTCAGAGCAGGGTGGGCATGTGGGGACGAGCCCAGGATCCACAGGCCAGCTGAGTTTATGACTGGGGTTTGGAGAACATTGAAGGGAACCGCAGAGGGTTTGTTTGGAAGTTGGCTGACGGAGATGTCCCTCCATAGCTGGAACATGGCAAAGGAGCTCATCTCCAGTTACTAAGGACAGATAAACGAAGGATGGGGAATGATGGGATTACGTGGAAATCCTTCTTCAGGCCCCCCACAGCAGAGAGGCTGTCCCATGAGTAGTATCTCCAAAGAAGCAGCCCCTCTATGCTATGGTCCTGGCCAGACACCAAATATCCTCATGGCCGCGAAGTGGAGAAAGACTCCTGCAGAAACCAGCCCCGGAGCCAACAGAGACAGAAGAAGCGCGTCATGGTGGAGGCCACATGAGCCCACAGTAGCAGGAGGGAACTGGGTGTCTCTGAAAGAAGCCAAGGAGGTCTGACCCCGAGAAGTCCCGGCGAGCGTTGCAGCAGGAGACGAAACACTTCCTGGTCATTGGAAAACCATCAAGAAACCTCAGCAGGAGGGAAGGTGGAGCTGATGGTGCCCCACAAAGCTGCCTTCTCACAGGAGTTGGAAGTGCTCAAAGTACCAGATGGGACATCATCCACCCCCTTGGGTCAGGCACAAAGAAAACCCTATCCCTGGGCTGAACTTGTAGATGACAGGGTCTTGATAGCAAGGGGGAGGTACCCTGACCTTCACCCTCCTGTCATGTCTTCCAGTTGTTTTGCAGTTCCTAGTTTGACCCTGCAGGCAACCTCCTCCCGCTCCAGAGCTTCACTGTCAAGTCACTGAGAAACAAAGGTGAGAGGGACAGTGTGACCCATGGGTTCCCGCAGGAGCCCCACAGACATGCTGTGGAGAGGCACCGCAAGGAGAAATGCTCCCCACCCCCAGCCCATGGCAGCATGCAGCCCACAAGACTTCCAGGCTCTTTTCTCTTGGCAGGAGGTTGGCAGTCCATTTTGGGGAGCAGGCAGGCCCAGTGGGGCTCAGCCTCCAGCTCACCCCACTGGCAGCAACTGGGGACAAAGGGAGATGGTGACCTCCAGGGCTGACCCTGACAGCAGGACTCCTGCACCCCTTGAATGAGCTCTAACTAGGTGACACCACAGGGAGCTGCTGTGCTTGGTCTCCCCAGGGCATGGGCTGCTTTGGGGGTGGCTGCTGAGTCCCACCCCACCATCCATGCAAGCCACAGCTTCCACAGAGCTGACACAGTAGATGTGGGCACTCGGCAAGGAAAAAAAAAAAAAAAAAAGTCAAACCAGAACAATGTAGGGGTATGGCTGGGTCAAAGGGGCAAGTCACTTCTAACAAAGATTTATAAAGTGGAGAAAAACGCAAAATAGTTTCATACCGTGAAGAAGCAGCTCAGACCAGAGAGAAAGAAAGAAAAAGAGAGAGAGGAGCTAAAGCAAGCAACAGAGAGAAAGACAGAGGCAGAAGGAGATGAAGAAAAAGAGAAAAGGAAAGAAAAGACAGAAGAAGAGTGCATGAGCAAGAGAGTCAGAAAGAGCAGGAGAGTCAAGGCAGACTAGTAGCACGGCCCTTTATGGCAAGGACGCGTCGTGGAAGGCAAGGGGTGAGCCCAGGCACGTAATTCCATAACTTTACCCGGCAGTCACTGTGGCACAGATGGGAGGTGGGGCGGAGGAGAGACAGAGAGAGACAGAGAAAAAAGAAGGGAGAAAAGGGACATGGTGGAAAAGAAGACATCAGAGTCTTGCTGCCAAAGAGCTCCCCGAGAACAGCAGAGGATGCCCAGCCCCAGGGGAGAGGCGTCCCTGCATGGGGAATAACCCGAGGCATCACCAGAGCATGGGCAAGGCATGGCTGGGGGAAGAGCTCTTGCCGCTGCTGCGGGCAGGCCGTGTCACAGGGCAGGCTAAGGTCAGCACGATGAGATGAAGGACTGGAGGGACTAGAAAGCTGCGAGACTCCCTCCTTCCCTCCCCTCCCTGCCCCCTGTCCACTCAGCGCAATCCCACCCGGGGATGACAGTTCAACCCAAGGGTCTCCCACCTCCCAGAGGCTCTGGGAAGCAGAAAGCCTGGGGCTCACCTGGAGGCAGTGAAGATATGCTTTGAGTTGGTGCAGATGGCGTTGATGGGGCTGTCGTGCCCTTTTATCTCCCCAACTGGGGTGAAGGTGTCCACGTTCCAGACCTTCATCATTCCTCCTCGGCAGGCACTCAGCACCATGGGGCGGCCAGGGATGAAGGCTAGGGCACAGACCCAATCTTTGTGGGCATTGGGGATTTGCTGTAGGTATAAGCAAAGAGCGCACATCGTGACAAACCTCATCTGCAGCAGCACCAGCAGTCTCATGCACCCAGTCCTTGAGGCTCAGATCCTCACTGTTGCCTCCGGCTGATGTGGATCATGAGGCTAGTGATGCAAAGTTAGGAGGCCAAGGGGATGGATTCAAAAGTGGGGGCTTGATTTGTCCCTTGGGCAGAAGACAACAGACCTGTCTTCAGAAAGGAACACAACACCTGGCACTGCAATTGATGTTGCAGCCTGTGTGCCAGGGGAGCTGGCAATCTTGAGTGCTCTGAAGCACAAACTTATGGGGTTACAGAGCCACCTCACACATGCACTGCCAGATTCCCAGGAACAGGAGTTGCCCATTAGCTCAGTGCAGGACCCCAGCAGCAACATTCCTCTGCCCCATGTTACCCCAAGGACCTGTACTGTACACTCCCCTCCAGACCTGGATAAGTTCTTGCTGCTCCAGATCCCACTTCTTTATGCCGTTGTCCCTGGAGCCGCTGAAGAGGATGTCTCCCTGGATGGCCAGGCACTCAATGCCATCATAGTGAGGGGGCTCAAAGTTGTGAGTGGGGCCAATATTGCCCACCATGCCCTCAGCAATCTCAAACACCTGAGGGAAAAACAGTGGTTGAGAGACGCCAGATGCCTCTGGAAACACAGCTGAACCTCTCTTGGAGAACATGGCTATCACCCTGTTTCCTAGGCTCAGGGAACCCAGAGTGATGCTGGAAAGGGGAGTGGGTATTGGCCAGTGGAGGCTTTTTTGTGGCTGAGGTCTCTCCAGGGGTCCTGCCACCATCAGGGGAGGTCTTCCACCAGAGACAATCCCCATTCTGCTGCATTTTACTCATGGTGAGCTTTCACACACCTCCATGAGACAACCTAACAGCTTGCGGCTGTTGGAAGAGTGGGAACCTACCTCCCTCATCATCTCACCATCCCTCTTCACTCCCCTGATGCCAGTTGCAATTCAATCTGCTAAAAACCAGCAAAAACCTAAAAGGGAGGGGCAAACTCTTGCTGTGCTGGGACTGTGAAGGAGCAAGTGCAAAGCATCTGTATCAGGGAGGAGAATCAAGCAGAACAGGGCAAGCTGCTAATCTGGGTCAGCCATAACATGCAGGTACCAGACAGGGATGCAAATCCATCTCCAGAGGTGCATTTGTACTGTGGACCAAGCAAAAGGCAAGATTTGGGGGGAGGAGATATGAAAAAATGTCACATGCAGAGGTGAAAACAGAAATCGGGGCTCTGATTTCAGGAGAAGAGACCTTAGGGGTTGCCAACATCTGAGCATCCCTATGGGACACACGGCTCTGGTCTCCGAAAAGAGTACCTTGACGTAATGATCTTTGGAGCCTGTCACCACCAGATCATGGTTGCTGGACGTCTGATTTACTGTGAGACACATCACAGGCCCGATGTGGCCACTCAGCTTCCCGATGGGCTGCAACCTGAGTTCAATAACATGGGTCAGTCAACCCCTTCCTGGGTGCCGAAGCACCTCCATGGGGCTCTCCCTGACAGGGCCCTCACAGACCTGGAGCTCCCCAGTACGGGTTGTTCCCTTTGGGGGACTGTGAGCAGGGACACCCCTCTTCCCAGTGACGCCAGGGGAGGAAGGCAGCCTCAGGGCAAACCAACATCTGGCTACAGAGCCTAGGCTGCGGCATGGAGGCAGCAGCCCAGGGCCCACCTGGCAGGGAGGCAGGCAAGGGTAAAACCAGGGGGCTATTGCTGCTCATCTCATGTGTCCTTCCCCTTCTCCTAAGCTTTGCCCACCTCACAGACAAACCTGCCACCGCAACCAGCTCCATTGCTGCTCATCACCCCTTGAGTCCCATAGGAAAGAGTCCTGAAAGTCTTTATTCCAGATAACTTCCATTGCTAAAAGGGTTTTCACTTTCCTTGGGGGGAGTAATTTCAGGTCCCTCTAAGCAGACAATATCCACTCAGCATCCACAAGCTGTCCTGCCCACCCCAGCACTACCCTCTTACCTGCTCAGCTCCCAGATGCGGACAGAGTTACCAGTGGCAGCATAAAGCATGGTGCCAGCAGGGTTGAGAGCAATCTGGTTGATCTGGTGCTCCCCCTGCACACTGGTGACAGTGCGGGTGGTGGTTCCAGCACATGCATCCCCAGAGATCACCTGTCCAGAAGATCTAAGGGAGAGAGGTCAAAGGATGAGCAGAGATCAGTCACCAAGGAGGAACCACACGGGGCTGTTGGCTCCAGGCTGGCACAGGTGGGTTCCACATCAGGGAAAGGTCCTACAAGTATCACCATCTCTCTAGTGGGATCAACAAGACCTCTGTCCCCTAGGCCCGTGCCCTGCTTGCAGAGGGAGACAAGGATGTCAGGTGTGTGCGTGATATGGAGCAGCCTGCCCTGGTTTCCATTTGAGAGCTGCTCTTCTCCCATTCCTCTTTGCTTCCTGCAGGAAGAGCTGGCTAGTGCTGGCAGTCAGCACGGGGAGGCAGAGGTATTTGTCCTCTGCACCAGGGGAGAAGCACCTTCAGGCCAAGGTAGATGAGCTGGGGCTGGATGGAGAAAGGAGTTCTATGCTGGAGCGAGCTGGTAACTCTGGCCTGCCGTACTCTACTAACATTTCAGCCCTGCTCCAGACTGGCAGACTACAGCTACAGCCTGTCCAAGCTCCTTTCTGGTCCTCAAACTCCTCATAAAGATTTGAGTTTTCCAATGGAGAGCTTGTGGTTTACACAGCCACGATGTTGTTAGGGGGTGTGACTCCTCTACAGAGCTGCTGCCTCTCTTGGCCACCCCCAGAAGTAGCTGCAAATCTCTTCAAAGCTCTTTACCCAGAGCCTTTGCTGCAGGAGGTCCCCATGAGTCCCTCACCCCAAGCTCCCTGTTCCCTAAGGATGGAGTGATGCAAACTGGCACTAAAGCAGCTGGTACTTGGCCCTGTCCACAGTCCCAGTAGGTCCTGGGACTGGCTTCTGCAAAGCCAGAGATGCCCAGAATACCCAGGGTCCCCCACAGCTGCTCCCATCTGCCACATACGTGAGCGTGCGGATGCACCGGGCCGAGTCACGGATGTCCCACACTTTGATGTACGACGTGGACACAGTGAACACAAGCCCTGTGTGGCTGCAGTACTTGATGGAAACCACGTTGTTTGGATGACCCTTGAGGGAAGCAATTTCTTGGCCCGTCACCAGGTTCCACATTTTGCAGCTCCGGTCTGTGGGAGGAGTAATGTGCCCAAGAGTGTCAGGCTGGTGGCAACACCCCTTCTGAGCGTTGCCTCCCCCTACCCACAGGGCCAGAGGAAAGGAGCCAGCCAGTCCCAGCACCAGGGCACTGCAGGGTAAGGTTCAACGTTGAGGACAGAAGAGAGGTCAAGGAGTGGCCTCTCCACCATCCCCATTGCACCCAGTGCGTCACGTATTCCCCTGTGCTGACCTGCTCCCATTGTGTCACCCAGCAAGCACCCCCATGTCCTCTCTGTCCACCACGCACCTTTGGACCCAGTGAAAAGCAGCTCATCGGTAGCATCCAGGCAGAGTACAGGCTTGGTGTGTCCTTCTGCCACGGAGACGCACTGCAGCGGGGCTGTCCGGGCATTCTTGGTGCCACCCACTGGGTTAATGATGCCCCTTGCATGGGAAAGAAAGAAGCAGCATGGCAGGGGCTATGTGTGGAAAGGCACCACGCTACACAGGGCATGGGAGAGCAAGAACTGCTTCACCCCAACCATCTTCCACTGTGTGGTGGGTGATGGGCCCCTCCATCTGAACCCGGCATTCTGAGCAAAGGTCTTCATGGAAACCCTGGGAACCTGCCTAGGAACAGCCCCTGTCCTCTGCCTCTGCCCCAGCAATACAGATTGGGAAAGAGGGAGTGCCCAGTGGCCTCTGCTGTCCTGCCGAACCTCTCATGTCTGGCCATGCCTGGCTCAAGCAGCCAGGAGACTCAGCTTATTGGTCCTCAGGTCAGTTTGTGACAAACTACACCTTCTCCAGCCTGAAGCTCTGCTGGGATAAGTGTTTCAGAGTCCCAGTATAGAGCACCACAGCTCCTTGGAGGGCTTCAGTCTGTGACTGGTGACATTTACATGGACCTGTTGGAGCAGGGCCAGAGGAGGCCACAGAGATGCTGGGAGGGCTGGAGCCCCTCTGCTGTGAGGACAGGCTGAAAGAGTTGGGGGGGTTCAGCCTGGAGAAGGCTCCAGGGAGACCTTGGAGCCCCTTCCAGTTCCTAAAGGGGCTCCAGGAAAGCTGGGGAGGAACCCTTTATTGGGGAGTGTAGTGATGGGATGAGGGGGAATGGTTTTAAACTGAAAGAGGGAAAATTTAGATTAGATACGAGGAAGAAATTCTTTGCTGTGAGGGTAGTGAAACACTGGCCCAGGTTGCCCAGAGAAGTTGTGGATGCCCAGGTTGGATGGGGCTTTGAGCAACCTGGTCTAGTGGGAGCTGTGCCTGCCCAGGGCAGGGGGTTGAAAATAGATGGTCTTTAAGGTCCCTTCCAACCCAAATTATTGTATGATTCTGTAATTTGGAGACAGGGCCCTGCTCCTATACATAAGGCCACAAGGGTGACAGGACAGCACTGGCATTTGCACCCAGCAGCTGTGTTGCGATGGCTGTGGAAGTTCCACACTCACCACTGGCTCTGAGCAGGAGAGGACCTGTCCCTGGCAAACCTTCCTCCAAGGGACACCTGCTGTCAATCCCTCTGGCCACAGCATCTGCCAATCCGCTCCACCTTAGCAGTGCTCAGGATGCTGAGGACCAACAGCCCTACCCTTCCAGACCCTAGCATGCATGGCCACCAACAGTTCTTCCCAGTTGATGTCCCAAAGAACAGCCCCCACCCAGCCATGGGGCACTGGGTTGTGCTAATCTCTTCTAGAAGCAGGGAAACTGAGGCGTGGGGCTGGAGAAGGGCAGGCCTGAGGCCACATAAGCTTTGCATTAGTCATGAGGATGAAACACAGGCTCATTAATTTGGGTTTGGAAATCACTACATGTGAGCTTTCTTTCTCAGTCAGCAGCTGCACTTAAAACTCAAATTAAACAGCCCTCCCCTGACCCCTAGTGTTTCTACCGCTCTCGAAGTGACACTGAATCTAAATGGAAATCCTGGCTCCCCAGGGCGAGATGTTATTGATGGACTTTGGTTGCTGCCTGACTGCAAACTGCCCAAGGTGACACAGCACAGACATGTTTGATGCCACCTCCCCAGTGACTGTGGGAACTCAGGGCATGGGCAACGCATGGGGACACTGGGGTGCTGGAGAGCTGTTGTTCCTAAAGGATGGGGGAAAGGTGGCCCCCGTGTTGGGAAATCTCTGTAGGCAGGAGGGTGCAGTGGGACAAGCACAGGAGCACCTCAACCCCAACGCTGAGCTCTGCACCACAATCTGACTTGGTTTCTTTGGGAAAAAGACCTACCCACCCACAACCCAGCACTAGGGAAGCACAAGCAGGTGTGTGGAGCACCTGGAGATATTCGCCTGGAAGATGCTTGCAAGAAGGACACACTAGGAGTGCCCAGGGTTGCTTGCCCCCTTCCCCAGCATCACACCATCCTGCTGGAGAGCTGGGGGACAGGATGGGACATGGTGATGTCATGCTGATGACGATCCATCAGAGATGAAGAAGAACATGCTGCCACCCCAAACCAGCCAGTGCCCGCAGATGAGCCCAGTGCCAAGTTTCCAAGGGCTGATCAGAGCACAAAGAGTTCAAGTTCGTAATCAAGAGGACAGGGTCAGACACTAGAGGTGGCATGCCAGGAGGGGACAGTACACACAAGCTGGGAGATGAGGGAGGGCAGAAAAGAGCAGGTGGAGCATGCAGGGACAAGGGAGAGGAAACTCGTGAGACAGAGAGAAGGAGGAAGAGGATAATAAATAGAAAGTTGTCTATACCTCAGCACCTCCGAGACAGAGGAATCGCTGTCATCAGACCTAGGGGCAGAAAATTAGCAGGATTATGGGAGAGAAAACCCAGACTAGAAGAGGCAGCAGAGGAGTCAGAGATGGAGGATTGTTATTGCATCCAAGCCAGTGTAGGACAGAGAGAAGGAGGAGGGGAGAGAGGGAGAAAGAGAAGCACACATGGAGAACCAGGGGAGAGGGCAGAGGAGCAGGAGGGCATGTGAGGATCAGACAGCAGGTCTCCATCAGGGAACGTCAGTGCTGCTAGCAATGCTCCGAGACAAGGGCAGCTGCCCGACCTGCTGCAGGGGGAGGCTGGAGCAGCATTTGTGCGTTGATGCCAGTCCTTCAGATTCCTGCAAGCCCCCATCCTGCCTCACCCCATCCTGCTCCACAGCCTTTTCCAGGGGGTTCAAGTCTGGCAATGCCGTGTCTCCAAGCAGAGCTTAGCCAGAGGCCAGAACTGTGAACTCCTGAAAGCAGCCAGCTCAAAGGTGACACACAACAGGCGGGACAGGGCAGGGTCCAGGACGGCTCTTGTAGAGCATCTGCTCCCTCATGAAGAGGAGCAGGGAGCAAAAATGGTGGCAGGAGGCTGGCTGAAGCCAACTCAGGTCCTTTGCTCCTACCATGGGACTGGGTATTTGCCATTTGTTATGGTATGGGTCCCTCTCCCTCAGACCCTGCCCGCCCCACCAGGACTTACTTATCCAAGGCAGACCCCTGACTCTGGTTGCTCGTGAGACGAGAGAAGACATTGCGGTCATTGCGTGGACGGGTAGGTGGAGATGAGGGAGGCGTGAAGCCAACATCTGGAGGCCTGAGCCAGGAAGGATGAGAGGGGCACATGACTTGGGAATTACTCATTTAGCAGCTGCCTGGCATACCACAGCCCAGCAAGAGCTGGCCCACCCAGCATCTCTTCGCACTTGTCTGGGCCACCCACCCTCTCCCTGCCCAGGTGCCCATTTCTCCAGCTCCCAAGCTCACCTGGCGGGTTGCCCACGGTCATAGGATTTCCTCCTGGTCAGAGGTGAAGTGTCTGAGCCACGAGATTGCCTGGGACTAAAGCAAGTGAAACAGAGCACAGTGGGTGCCTGCTCCCCCTGCTCAGATCCTTCCATGCTGAACATCCATGTCCTTCCCCAGCAGAGCAAAGGAGAAATTGGGCTGCCCTGGAGTCACAATCACGAGATCAGAGGGTGCCTTGAGCCATCTCATGAGTGGCAAAGGCTTTTGGCAATGCAAGAAGCCTCTAAGAAGGCTAAAAACCCCAGGCAGCGAGCCAGGGACCCTTGCATGCCTCCTCCTGGAGTACCGATCTCTCCATCTGCAGAGGATATACTGCAACATACTCCTAGGCACTTTCCAAGGCCCGTTGGAGAAACCTACCACTACTTGCTGCAGACCAGCCTGGAAAGACGCAGAATTGGTCTCACCCTCACCGCTCTGCAACTCCACAGCCTGGCACAGCTTCCCACCTACTGGCCCATGCATCCACAAACCTCCCAATGCCCAGAGACCCATCACCCCATGCTCACAAGGTGCTTCCTCGTGTTGGCAGGCTGATGGTGCGTGACACCTTCTCCTTGTAATAGGCGTCTCGGACGGAGAAGCTGATCCCATCCTCTTTGATCTCCATGAGGGATGCCAAGGACTTGGTGATATTCTTGGTGGAGACATCCAGAGTGGGTCCTAGACACTCAGCTGACACTGCCTTCATCTGCCCTGAGAGCTTGGGCTCACCCTAGAGCAGGTCAGAGGGCTTAGGCACAGGCAGCATGGGGGGAAGACAGCAAGAGCAGAGAGAGAGCTGTGGGGTGGAGCAGCTCATGCTCTCTGGCCACAGGAGGTTGAGTTCCCCCTGCATCATACTGGGAGGCTCATCACAGTGCTGGCTCTCTGTATTCTAAGCAAACGTGCAGAACAACAGGTGCTTTCCTCCACCTTTGCCCACAATGGATGCAGCGCTGCACAGGAACCTCCTTGGTGCCCACTCAAATCTGGAGGCCAGTGTTGTGGATGTTTCCCAAGTCTCTGATGCTTCAGAGGACCACAGGACCAGGAGGCCTGGGTTCCACCTCGCCTAGAGCTGACCCCACCCAAACACCAGCCATACTGCCTTATGCCAAGCCTGGCTCTCCAAGAGTCAGACTATGGAGCAGAGACCCAGAGCATTGCTGAACAATGTGCCCCTCCATTCCTCCTCCCATTCCCTGTGACAGGGCCACACAGAAAGGTCAACTAACCTTGAACTTGAAGTCATCCTGGCTCGCTGAGCCCTTCATGGTGAAAGACTGAGAAATGCTGTAAGGGGAAGGGACCAAAGATGGATTTTCACTGCCAAACCCCTTTCAGAGAGCCGGTTGCCACCAGCCCACCAAACTCCTTGGGTCACCCCCTGCTCTCCAGCACCCGTTCTCCAAGGGATGACCTAGTTTTCACTCCCTGCTGATGTCTAAGAGATTTCTTTGCTCTCCTCCCAAAGAGCTGGGCACCACAGGAAAGCTTAGGTGGGGCTTTGTTCATCCATGTCCATCTGCAAGGTTTCATGGATGGCACCAAACCTCCCACTCCACCCCTGGCCCCCCCAGCCACCACCAGCTCAGGCAGGGCTGAGCTGGGCACTCACCTCCCATCTGAAGCCAGGCTGAACTCTGAGACCTCCTCGTCCGTGCTGGTGTAGCCATTCTCTGTCCAGGAGGGAGAGAGCACATCAGCAGTTCAGAGGGTACCCCATTGTACTGAGTCCCATCTGAACCGCATGGTGGAAGTGACAGCTCGGGCAGTTGGGGGGTGCGGTATGGCCGGTGTTCAACCCTGTTGTGTGGTGGCCAGAGCACATGCCCCCACCCAGCATCACCCTTGGGAGAGCCCTGGGCACGCTGGTCCCAGCCATGGAACCTCCATGTGCTTCTTTGGGGGCTGGCTTGGGTGGGCACCTCGCCCTCCAGGCAGCACACCTGGCGCAAGGATGTGCCAGCCCTGGGTCCCACCTTGCTGGACGTTGTGGATCAGAGCCTGCAGCTCGGGGTGCGACTCGGCCTTCTCCCGCAGGGCATCCAGGATGGCGTGGTTCTGCAAAGCACCGGTCATGTCCGTCTGCCGCAGGCGCCCCTCCAGCAGGCGGATCTGGGCCTCCTTCTGTGCCACCTGCAGCCCCTGGGGAAGACCACGCCGGGCCTCAAGTGAGTGTCTTGGGTCCCCACCAGCAGGTACCCACCCTGACACCCTCCTCCCGTCCCCAGCTGCAGGAAACCCCATCTGGGGAAATGCATCTGGGTCCACACCAATGGACCAAATGCTTGGCTCCACACCTTGTCAATGGAGGCCTTCAGGAAGTTGTCCAGCAGGAGACGGGCTTCGGCCAGGGAGCAGGAGCTGATCACGACTGAGGTGTCTGTGGAGTCCAGCTCTTCCTGAAATGTGGAAGGACAGGCGTTGGATGCAGCAGGGGAGCTTTGCCTCTGGGTGTGGGATGGACAGAATGGGCACTGCGGCCAGTACAGCACCTCCACCGCCCCACCAGTGCTCCCCAGTCCTGATGTTTGCTCTCCTCAATCTGCCCAAGTGGGTACTGGGGAGATCCAGCCATGAAGACAGCCAACGCAACCTGAAGGGCTTCTGGGTTGCTACAGGAATCCTGGTGCCGACACTTAATTAGACACTAATCTGCAGACACTAACCTCACCCGAATCCACAGCAGGTCAGGTCACCAGTCCAAAAGCTACTGTGAATTAAAAACAGCCCCTTCTTCCCTGACAAGCTGTGTGACAGCAGGGGACAGCACACAGCCTTCACCTCAGGCTACAGCCACTAGACGAGAGCCAGGAGCTGCACAGCGTCTCTGTGGCCTGCCCAGTGTCTAAACTGGACACAACACTGCAGAGTTTCTGCTAGAAAAAAAGGCAATCCTCCTCGGGATGTTTCCAGCACATAACACTCCCCGGGTAGGTTGGGGGCCGCAGCTTCCCTACATCCCAGCACGGTGGGGCGTGGGGCATCAGCAGTGGGTCCATGGACCTGCAAGGACCTGGCAGCACTCCCCTCCACAATTAACCACCTAATGAGGAGCAACTGCGTGAGTGAAGCCCCATGGAGTGTGTGGCATCACAGGATGCCCACCCTGACCATTCCCAAGGACACCCTCGCCTCCCAGGGATGGTCCTACTCTCTCTTTACCAGCTGGCCCCAGTCCATTCGCCCACCTTGGTCTCTTCGATCTGCATGATGGTGGCCTGGCAGTCAGAAATACTATCGTTGATGTAGTCGATGTTGGCCCCCAGCACCTCGATCTCCTCGTTCAGCTCCTGCAGCCCCTTCTGCTCCTTGGGGCCCTCTGCCTGCAGTTTCGCCCTCTTGCCCAGCAACACTTCCTGCAGCAATGCCAGCTCCTCACGTTTCTGGGGGAAAGAGGCAGATTGGCACAGTCAGCGTGCTCTACCCCTGCCCCACACCCACCAGCCAGCCTTCACTGTCCCCAGTGCCACTGTCACCTTGATAAGCCGCTCCATGTCAGCCTCCAAGTTGACGATGGTCATCCTCTGCATGACGATGTCGAAGATGCGCCGCTCCAGCGACTGCCACTTGAGGCGGGCGGCTTTGCTGAAGGTCTGGCTTGCCCCCTTCTTGGGGAACTTCTTCCTACAGCCAGAGGGCAGAAGACGCACATGGGTGACTGGCCCGGCAAACTGTGCTTGCCCCAAAAGGATGCTTGGCCTCTGGCTAGCCAGGAGTGGAGGAGGCATCTGCATAATTACTGGATTGCCCAACTTTTCCATTGCCCCTTAGCAAAGAGAGGAACAAGAGATGAGCCCAGCAGGCTTTGTGCCGTGGTGTTTAATGCTTGTGGAAGGCCAGCACTGGGCTCAAGCCCAGGGGACAATCAGTCACGCTGCCAGCACAGCCTGTCACTGGGTCAGTGGTTTAACGTGGGCCAAAGGCACAGTAAGAAGCTGGCATTCAACCTCCATCATCAGCCAGGCATGGGAACCCTGGGATGCCTCATCACACAGCCCCTCCCTGACCTGGTGGGTCGAGTCCCATTCACAGGGGATGAGGGGTCTCCCAGGAAATTGTTGATTTTCCTGTTCCACTGTCGCACAATGCTGGAGACGGAGCGAGCACCGGACTCAGGCTCAGAGGAGGTGGTACTGGCTGAGACCTCTGCACCTGAATCCAGCATGGCCGGCTTCTGGCTCGTCCTGCCTGCGACCCGGTCTGACATGGGCTTGGCGAGACGGCGCAGTGCTGAAACCTGCTCAGAGGAGAGGCAGAGCAAGAGAGTGTCAGACAGCCCAAACCTGTCACTGTCACTTCCAGGTCCCCATGGGATCAAGAGCGGCACCTCTGGAGACCTTAAACCCCAGGGCCATTTGTGCCCCATGGGTTTCCCCCTTCTCCCTCATAGCCCATCCCTTGCTGCCAGGCTCAGCTGCCCCAGGAGATGGGCAATTGTCTCTTGCCTGCAACCATCTCCCACCTGGTTACTGAGCCATAAAAATCCTCCCACCCTTTTGATAAACCCACTTCCAGAGCTGGCACTGTCTGGAGGACGACGTGTCTGAGCCAAGCACTGGGGCCAGGACCACCATGGAGGCTGGGGGCTACATGGAGGCAAAACCACTCTTCTGCCCCTTACCTCCTGGGTTTTCCTCCGCAGCACTATTTCCTGCTGCCTCTTCTGAGACTCCAGAGCCCGGATCTGAAACTGCACGGGAAAGAGAGAGACTCCTGGGGTCCTGCCCAGGCACCCCAGTGATGGTCACAGCCCCAAGACTCCCATCGCCAAAGCTTGGAGCAGGTACTTTGCCATGAACAGCCTCACTTCTGATTTTAACAGCAAGCAGGTTTCCAGCCTTGAGGCTCTTGAGGCTGACCCTGATGGCACACTGCTCCCTGAGCATGGGCAGGGAGCTCACAGCATCTCCCACAACCACACTAGGAGCTGTGGGAAGCCCTTGAGAGCCACTCATCTGGGGCTGTGTGGCCCTGGTGAGGCCATAGGTGTAGCCATAGGCCCCGAGCTTCACCAACAGGTATTTATGAGCACCTCAGAGTGTCAGGGTAGGACAAACATCCACTCCCAGCCAGCCCAGTTCCCCCCCTGCGTAGGGACACCCAGGGCCATGTGGGCAGACTGGGCTCTCACCTCCTGCCGGCGCTGCTCCTTCTTGAGCTCTGCAATCTCCCGATTCCTCTTCGTCTCCACCAGCCGCCTCCGCTGCTGCTCCTCCCGCATCTGCTTCATCAGGGCAACCTGGAACAGGAAGGTACCGCGTGTCAGTGCAGGCACCTGTCCCAGACAGACAGATGCTCTGCACTTGCTACCACGGGTGGAAAACATCGCTTCTGAGCAGGAAGCCAGACTTGACTGGGGTATGCCCTTCCTGCCCTGGCATGTCCAGGTACCTTTGCCTTCTTCATCTCGGCCACTTCTGCCTGCAGCTTCCTCAGCTCCCGCTCGTAGCGGGACTGGTTCTTGAGCAGGCGAGCATGCTCCTTCTGGGCTGCCTGGAGCTTCTGCAGATCCCTGTTCATCTCCTTCAGCCGCTTCTCATAGTCTGCTTTGATCTTGTTGGCTTTCTCCTCTGTGTAGCACTCCATGGTGCCTGGCAGAGCGAGGAGAGAGCTTGTGATGGCCATGCACCCCAGGCCTGCACCTACACCTTCATGCCTGGAGGCGCCAGGCACTGTTCCCTCCTCATCCCTCACCCCTCTGCTCTGGCCCCATCACAGGCTGGGATCTATCTGGGAGCACCCACTGGGTTCGGGCTCAGTGCAGGGTGTGAAAAGTGGGTTACAGCACAGTTGCTGGGCTGAGAGGAGTTACAGATCTAGACCTACAGCCATGAGCTTGTGTGATCCTGCCCTGTGAACCTAGAGATGAGCTACATCACTAGGTCTTTGGGGTCTTCATGTGCCCCTCAGCACCTCAGTTTCCCAACGTATTCCCACATCCCATGAAGTGGTGTTCAAGGCTAGAAGCTTTGCCTCACTGTCCTTTCCAGCCACCTCTCCAGCACCAGTGTGATTAGGAGCTCTTCAGCTGACTAGTCCCGCTCCCACAGCAAGACAAGCAGGGTCTTGGGAGTCCCAGAGGCTCAAGCAGAGGCAGGGGGGGTGGCAAAGCCAGAGCCAGCATTGTGTGCAGGGGGTGGATGATTTGGGTCTGAGTGAGCTGGGCAGGAGCAGGGACTGGGGACCCATGCTGCAGGGATGGGATGCCACGGGTGAGGTTATTCTCACTGAGGTTCTGTAGGACCCGGTCCCGCTCCAGCTGTGTGTCGCGGATCTTGTTCTGCAGCAGGATCAGCTTCTCCTCATACTGGTGCTTGAGGGTCTGCAGACGCCGCTGACTATTCTCCAGCTCATCAATCAACTTCTGCTTGATCTCTATCTCACAAGTCAGATCCGCCAGGTCGGCCTGGAAATTCACGGCTGGAGGGCAGTGGCAAACAGTCAGACTGGGAGGGATGGGGGAGCATCGCTCCCACGGTCCCTCTGAGCCACAGCACACAGAAACGGCAGAGGGAGGCAACGAGAACCCTCTTTGGGAGCAGCAGCACCCCAAAGAGCATAGAGACTCCCTGCAGCAACCCTGGTGCTTTTCCAAGCCCCCGTGGCCAGGGTGTCCCTTCCAGTAGCAGAACTCAGGCCCAGGAGACACCAGCAAATGCACACCCATACCCTGGGCTGCATGCGTGGCTCTGCACTTTACCCTTCTCCTCTGCATCCGAGTCTGAGTCCACCAGGCTCTCCTCACTGCCTGAGTCCTCATCTTCATCCTCACGACCATCCTCTTCTTCACAGCCGCTCTCGTCCAGTTCCTCCTCCTCCTAAGAGACAAGTGCCTAACCTCAGCCTGCAGCACGGCCTTGCCCTTCTCTCTACAGCTCTTCCCTCCTCTAAGCCTGAGCTGCAGCACCCACCATGGGCCTCAGCCTCCCACACAGGATGCCTGGGGGCTGCAGCACTCTTTCTGCCCTCCTGGTGTTGAGAGGAGCAGCTCTGAGCACCATCCATCCCCTCCCAGCTGAGTAGCACTGCATTGCCCAACGCCCTTCACCTACATTTGTTGAAACCAAGCCCAAAAAGAAGTGGGCTTCTTTCTCCACAGCGGGGCTGGCTGGGGAGCATCCAACTGTCCCCTACTCAATGATGCAGTCCTTGGCTCGTCAACCCCCCTAGCCTGCTTGCAGGGCCAGGCTGGGCTTGGACCCTCTCCCACGTGGGGCGATGACAATGCTCCAACAACCCCCTCTGGATGAGCACGAAACCTGCTCACCTCTTCCACTTCATTCTCATCTGTTTCCTCCCCATTGTCCTGCTGCAGTTTCTGCCGCTTCTTAAACGCTTCCTTCTCCGGGCTGGGGCAGAACAGAAGTGCTGGTGAGTCCCAGCGTGGGGAAGCCCAAGGATGGGTCCTGCCAGAGTCCCCTCACCACCTGCTTTTGGACCCTTTGGGGAAAACAGCCTCCGGGATCACGTGGTGGGTGACCAGGAGGCCAACGGCAACACAGTGCTGGGAGGGGAACGCAGGCGTATGGGCTCTGCGTTAGCATGGGTGGGGGAAGAAGCAGGATACCCAACCCCATGAGTGCAGACAGGGATTGACAGACAGGCTCCCCTTCCCAACATCTCACAGCAGCTGCCTTCACCTTTTCCTCCGCTGCCTCCTCTCTTTCTTTTTCAAGCGCTCCAGGTCCTGCTTGGCCCGTCGGAGGACATCGGAGGCCTCCATCTCCACTGGAGCAGCAGGGCTGCACGGACCAGCCAAGCCGGGTGCTGGGGACGAACTCATGGAGTAGGGGGGCCGAGTAGAGATACGCGAGAGGCTGCGACGCAGAGACTCATTCATGGACTCGCTCTCCAGGAGCTTTGTCCTAGGGAGTGGAGAAAGGATGTGGTCAAAGAGGGGACATCCCACTATCCCTGGAGGAGGGGACCTTGCCTGATTTTAGAATGGTGTGAGCCAGGGACAGAGTCACCACAAACCCATTCCTATTCATGTTGGGTTAGAAGGTCAGGATGCTGCAAGACAGGGTCCAAGGACCACACAAGAGACTGGGACAGACCCAGCTTTGGGGGGCCAGCAGTCCCTGGAAGACATCACACACTTCTGCCAGGATCTTCTGCTCCATCAATGGCCACAAAAAGGACAACACTGACCAAAGCACTGCCCGGCACCAAGCAGCCCCAGTGGTCTCAGCTGCTACTCCATCAGGGCTGACAACTCACCCCAGTGATGCTGGAGACTTGGAGCTGTGAGCCACACCTGGACTCAGACCCCATCATGGCACCCTTTGGCCTGGGGATCCAGGTGACTCACCAGCCCCCATGCCTGGCTCACCTCAGCTCTTCAATCTCTCGGATGTAGTTCTGGATGAGGGCACCAATGGCTTCATTACCATCACCTGGAGGAGCAGAGGTGTGGGTGGATCAAGGCAAGACATAAGCTGTACCATAGCACTCATCCCAGCTACGCTGGCTGGGCTGACCCACCATGCCACGCACTAGCCCAGCCTCACCTGCCTTGGCCAGCATCAGATTAGCCTCCTGGCTCATGAGGTGGGTGACCCTGCTGTTGATAGCATCGATGGCCTCCTGCATGGCCTTCACCCGCATGCGCAGGGCACTGTTCTCCTTCTGCAGCATGGCGTTCTCGCGGAAAAGATCACTGTAACCCTCCGAGCCATCCTCCCCAATGACCCTCTTGCCCTGTGCGGACAGGAGGGGAATCCCTGAGCATAGGGCAAGCTGGGACATGGATGTCTACCACTGCATCTCTGGGGGCATCCCTAGCCACCAGAACAGGGACAGGGAGAAATCTAAGGAGCAGAAAGGCCTGAGCTCAACAGGCAGAGGGCGAGAGATTCTTCAAGGCTGCTCCCTGCCTCGACATCCCCAAGAGACTTGCCCAACGTCCTGTGCCAGGGCAGGAGCTGAGTCCTCGTCTCTTAAGCCTCCTGACCTCTCCCAGCAATTACCCCTATTAATAGGGGCAGAGCCTGGTAAGCAGGAGGGACTTTCCCACTAAAATTGCCCCAATTAAAACACGAGGAGGAGGCTTTGTGCTTCTGTATCCATCCCACCTCTGCAGTCTTGCTCGGCCACTCACCGCCTTGTACTCCATCAGCTCCATCTGCAGGCGGGCAATCTCAGCCCGCAGGGCACTGATCTGCTGACTTGTCTTGTCCTGGTTCACCACCACCTTGTTCTTGATGTTGCGAGCTCGGTTGGCATACTTGAGTGTGTTCAGGGTCTCCATGAAGTCCCGGTCAGATGGGCTCACGCAGGCAATCATGATGGTTTGGCTTGGGGAGGTGAAGGTCAGGGTGAAGAAATGGTTTCCTACACCCTGTGCCAACTTGACAAATGGACATCTGAGACCCATCACAGGCCACATACCCCCCAGACACCCATCCTAGACCCTTTTATGTTTTATAACCAAGGTATAAACTGCGTTCAGTCCCTCCCAGAGCCAGAGCACTGGCAGGACCCCATGAGCAACGTATCACGTGGCACTGAGCAAAGCCAACCTCCACCAGCCAGCCCACGTGCACCAGGACTGCTGGGGAAGAATGGGTTCTTCAGACAAGTACCCCCAAAGCAGGCAGGGAATTCAATCCATCTCGTGCTGGGCAACACCACCTGCTAAGTCCCAGATCTGCAAGGGCTCCAGAGTGTTTTGCACCAGCTAATTCTGTCAAAGCTGGCTAATCATATCTGGGCCTCATGAGAAGCCAAGGTCTTTACATCTGCAAAGTCATGCACTACCTACCAGGCGACGTTCTCTCCCCACCAGGCAACCCAGGAGGCATCGGAGTCCTGAAACATGGCTCCATAGACCCTCAGCTCTATTTGCCCTGCAGTCCTCTCCCAGGGCTCAGCCCTAGCCTGGAACCTCCTTACCTGTTGCCCCCAAGGGAATCCTGCAGCAGGCGGGTGAGCTTGGAGTCGCGGTAGGGCACATGCACAACTTTCTTGCTCTGGTCTCCAAGGGCACTGATGACGTTCCCCAAAGCCAGCTACCAACAAAAAAGAAAGGCAACCCTGAAATTCAGCCCCTGCTGAGAATACAGCTGTCATGTAGCCAGCACGTCAGACCTGGGGTGTGTGCCGCAGCACAGCTTTGGGGTGCAAGAGGCATGGGGCTTCCCTTGGCAGTCTCAGCACCTGCCCCTTCCCTGGGCTGTGCCTCTCTCCCGCATGCACCAAGGAGCAGCATCGAGCCCTGGAGATTTTTTTTCAAGCTCAAGTTAGCAGACCTTCACCTTCTGGGGACTTGCACCCTTGTGCCCAGCTCTACCCCTTCCTGCCCTGAGCAGCAGGGCTGTGCCTTCATCACTGGCATTTTGGATTGTGCATATTCTTTCCTACAGGGCCAGGCAGCATAAACCCCAGCAGAGACAGCAGCAACCCCAACAGCCCCGAGCAGCTCCAAGCAGCACACAAAGGTGTCCCAGGTTCGCCCAGGCAAACCCTGCCTCCCCTCTCCCCTTGCACGCCGGTGGTCTACCAGCCCACAGTTGATGGAGATGCCCTCCTTTGCTCTCTCGCCGGTAGCTCCAGTTCGCTTCAGCCTCTCTGAGCCAGCCAGGTCTACGAAGTGAAACTTGGCCGTGAGGGTCTCATACTCGGTGGTGGGTTGGGTTCCGTCCAGGAGACTGGTCACTTCCCCATTCACCTGCAGCCAGGCATACATGGAGAGGGTCACCATCAAGGATCCAGAGCAGGCAGAAGCTCCCTCAGATGTTAGCAACAGTCTGAGCCTTCATGCTCTGCATCCCACCCCTCAAGGATAGGGGAGAGGGTCCCAGCAGCATCTTGCTCTGGACCATCCCTTGGGCCAGACCATCCCTGCCTTGCAGGCATCTCACCAGCTCCGCGCGGGTGCACACTCTCATCTGGCACAGGTGAATGGTGAAGATGGCGTGGGACCGGGAGCTCTGCACATTCATCTGGGTGCTGGCGGTGGTGCGGGAAAGAGCCCCCTGTTTTAGGCACTGGATCAGCTACAGTGAGACAGGACAGGGAAGAACAAAACCTTGAAGCACCCTTCTAGGGAGCGAGGACAGCACCCTGCTGCAGCCCAGCAGGCACACCAACCTCTCCCTGTATGACTCCAGGGCTGCTCTGTCCCATCCCAGGTGAGATTCCGCCCCCCTTGCCTGGCTGTCCCCACATAGCACATCCCTTGGCAGTGGGCACCCAGCTGCCATCCCTCCTCCATGTATGTCCCACCTCATCCTGCGAGCTGATGAAGCGCGATGTGACCCCTGTGGTGTAGATATTCCCGCTGGCATCCTCATGGATTTTGATGTTGGATTTGCGGTGGCGTGCGTCAGGGTCACGGGCACTGTCAAACAGGTCCAGGATCTCCTCGTTGTAGAGCTGAGCAGGATTGGAAGTAGGTGTGGGGTGAGTAGTAGCAAGCAGGAGGCTGCTAGAGCCTGGCACAGCAGGACCAACAGGATCTGCCCTCTGCCATCCTGCTGCTGCAGTCCCAGGAGCCAGGAGGACAGGCTGCACAGCTGGGGGTGTGCGTGTGCTCACACATACATCCAAGAGGTATATGCTTAGGCAGGGCTGAGCAGGACAGCTGGTCTGCATGCAAGTGTAGGAGAGGACACACAAGTGTGTGCATGCAGATAGGAGATGATGGATGGGCAAGCTCTGACTTGCATGCATGGGCACCCAGCCACTGACAGGGTGCCCAGAAGGAATGGTGTGTGTGTGTGCACGTGTGTACGCAGGTGTGCATACATGTGCCTGACTGCCCCATGAAGCTCTGAGCTGAAGTCTGGGTTGGTTCCACCTGCCTGACCCTGACCTGTGCCTGCCCCACAGAAGCAGCTGTGCGGGAACCTTTGACACTTTCAGAGCCCTGTCCCCAGAGCAGTCACCCAGGAGCTGTGCTTCCCCCCAGCCTTCCCTGCTCACTGACCCCCCGACCACATGAGCCAGTGGAGCCCCTCTCCCAGCACAGCTCCCTGCGGTCACCTCCTCCAGGTGGAAAGGGGACAAGGTGGACCAGGGAGTGCTGGATGAGCAGGAAAACCCCTGAGGGCCTAGAGCTGACAGAGGGTGCCCCCATCCATATCTGGACCCTGCAGCATCCTCTCTCGCCCTGGGGCTGAGGGACACCCCTGCCCATCTGTCCCACCACCACGCAGTGCCACATGTCACCTTCTCGCACCCACGTCCCCGTGCAGAGTGGGGTCACCCGAGGACTGCAAGCTCCTGGCCAGCAGACCGGATCAGGCTAATCCGTCCCTGGCTGTCCTAGGTGCAGAGGGGGTCCCCAAAAGGTTAGCCCTGCTCTGACAGCCTGCTCCCAGGAGGAGAGTCACAGGACAGGGATCAACAGGGCCAAATCCTGTACCACTGCCGGGACAGCAGGGTTGGCAACCAGCATCTGATGTGGCCATGTGCCCACACTGGCACGGGAGAGCCATTACACAAAACCCTGCAGGGGCATTGCACAGCAGCAGAAGAGCTCCTGATCTGACATTCATGCCTGCAGGGTGGACCAGTGGGCAAAGCCCTTGGCAGTGTCAAATGGGCTTGGTCACCATGCCAACAGGCAACGAATGGGTTTTTATTTTTCCCACACATAACAGAGCCCTTTGAAAGCCTTCATGCCCCCTGAGCTGGCAGATGCCCCCACCCCACCCTGGGGCTGCCAGTGTCCCACTGGGCACAGCTGCAATGGGGAACATGACCATGAGTGGCTTTGAAACACAGCAGAGGAAGCCTTGCTCCCATCCTCCACCACAGCCACTGGACATACATCTCTGGGGCTATTTTGAGAGCCAAAACCACCAGGGGTCAAAGGTGGTGAAGGCAGAGAAAGACTACAGGAAATCCCCACGGCAGCTGGTGAGACCCCATGCAGAGCCACTGTTCCATCACCCCAAGGTGCCTCTGGGGTTGCACTGGATCTCTTGGACTGCAGAGATGCTTCCTAGGATGGCTTGGGATGGAGGCAGCACAGGCATAGGCATCCCCTCCCCAGCGTTCATTCTTCATATGTCCCAACCCCAGCTAACAAGTCACCCAGCTCCTTGGGGCAGTATTGGGTCATCCCAACCTGAGTGGGAGAAGTTGAGGCAAGAGAAACTAGAGCTGGACAGACAGCAGAGGATCTCCTAGAGGGCAGATACCAAGGCTGAGAGGGAAGGGAAAATGTCGCACAGGGTCAGGGGACGCACTGATGCTGGCTGAAGGTCAGTATCCAATCCGATAGCCCAGGAAAGGCAGGACTATGCCCCAATCCCAACAGAGTTAGGGGACACTCTAGCAGGTGAGAAAGCCCAACAAGGTTCATCCCTCAGAAGGACTTTGGAACAGGCAGGAAAGTGTCCCCATTTCCAACCCAGCCCATGGTTTCCCCAGAGCAGAGCCCCACCAGGCCAAAGATGCCTGGGAAGGCAGTCAGGAGCTTGGACAAGGTTAAGTGGTGGGGAAGGAAAGATGTGGCTGGACACAACAGCACCATGGGAGCTAAAAAGGGCTCTGTGGATGGAAAGCTGATTGGGAAGGATTTCTCCAGCAAGCAGGTCAGCCCACCAGCCTAGGAGGTGACTTTGAGCACTGCTTCTGCTCTCCAGGCAGAACTTCTGGAGGAATCCAGATGTGACGGCCACCAAAGCCATGTGAAAGCAAGATCACAACATGAGGCCTGTATCTCTGCCTGCCTGTCTTCTCTGGGCTGTACCCCAGATCAGCACACCAACCAGACGAAGCTTGTTCAGGAGCTCAGCTTTGCTCAGCATCACCCTATGTTTTCTCACCAGGGCCTTAAACCAGTTCCCACCTTGAAACCGTTTGCACTTTTACCCCAGGACCCGCCACAGGGAAACTACTGCAGACACACAAGGTCCACAGGCTTTCTGGGACAAACCTCTCCAGGGAAAGAAGCAGTTACTAAAGATGCTTTTTAAATGGAAAGGCTAAGGCAGATGCAGGAGAGGAATCAAAAATGCAACAAAATACATGGGAAATAACACAGCCCTTCCTCAAATCCCCACAAGAATGGCACTTCTTCCTCTCCTTGTTTCACAGGGAACACTGGTCCAGCTCCGGGGGAGCAGGTGTGCCACTATCCTCAACCTCAAACAGGAGTTAGTGAGCCCAGAGCCCCTGAACCTCCAGAGAACCAAGGCATAAGCTCCTCTCCCATGGGGGTAGCTCTCTCCAGCCAAGAAAGTGCCACTTCAGTTTGTGCCCATGTTGAGGTCAACAACATTCTGGTGCTTTGAGTCTCCTCTGCCTAGACGTGTTCCCGGCCACACGCCTGCTGTGGGGTCCAGCTCAGCCAGGGAACAGCCAGGACATGGAAGATTCAAGGAGCCCAGGACATGGGAGCTAAGCAAAGGACAGGGCAGTGCCACAATGTCACCCAGATGTACTGTCACCAACCTCCAGGAACTGGGCGCTGACTTTGAATTCAGGTGCCGCTATGCCCTGACTTTGCGCCGCTTGCTTGCGCTCCTCGATGCCGCTGAAGAGGTGGCCAATAGCCCGTGGGATGATGCCCTGCTCATCCTCAGAGATGTTCATGTCGAAGCCGGTGCCCATGGTGTATGTCTTCCCTGCGCCAGTCTGCGAAGAGAATCATAGAATCATAGAATTGTCTAGGTTGCAAGAGACCCTTGGGATCATCGAGTCCAACCATCTACCCTACTCTACAAAGTTCTCCCCTGCACTACATCCCCCAACACCACATCTAAATGGCTCTTAAACACAGCCAGGGATGGTGACTCAACCCCCTCCCTGAGCAGCCTATTCCAATGCCCAATCACTCTTTCTGTGAAAAATTCTTTCCTAATGTTCAGTCTAAACCTACCCTGTTGG
>JAOXNO010000014.1:64934-74950 GCA_028565335.1 Limnodromus scolopaceus | reverse complement strand
CAACTCTCCAGCCTGTCCAGGTCTCGCTGGATGGTGGCACAGCCTTCTGGGGTGTCAGCCACCCCTCCCAGTTTTGTATCATCAGCAAACTTGCTGAGGGGACATTCCATCCCTTCATCCAGGTCATTGATGAATATATTGGAGAGGACTGGACCCAGTCCTGACCCCTGGGGAACACCGCTGGTTACGATCCTCCAACCAGATTCTGGGCCACTAATAATGACCCTCTGAGCTCTGTCTTTCAGCCAGTTCTCAATCCACCTCACTGTCCATTCCTCTAACTCACACTTTGCTTACCTGTGAGGATGCTGTGGGAGACTGCGTCAAAAGCCTTGCTGTCCCCGAGCCTCTGCCTGCCACCCAGCTCCTCTGTCCCCAGCTGCAAACCGGGGAGGCTGGCAACCAGCCTCATTGGCCTGGGGGCTGCTGTGGGGGGGCATTGGAGCTCTCCCTGTTCCTGCCTATCGGGACACAAGGAGGGGCACGATGTCCCTGTGACAGCCCCACCCCGCTGGCATGCAGCTTTTGGGCCGCTCCCAGCCCCCCCTACTGGACAAACACAGGGGCATTGTGGTGGGGGGCTGGCAGAGGCATCCCATCTGCAGTGGGGCAGCCTGTGTGTAGCCGAGGGTGCAGGTGCTGCTGGGTGTGCACACAGGCAGAGGCAGGGGTGCTGAGCACAGCTGTCACCCCACACACTGTCCCCAGCCACCTACCGCTGATGAGACCACCTTACGCTGAGGAGGGACACCCCTTCCCACAAAGGCGTTAATGCCAGCCCTGGCTGGTTGCCGGCCCAAACCCTCCAGCCCCGTGGAGCTGATAAAGGATGTCTGCAGCCTGCTTTGGGGTGCAGGGACTTGGTTTGGGACAAGGGACAGAAACCAGGACCCTGCATGTCCCTGCCCCTGCAAGCAGCAGTGCCTGGAGGAGGACAGAGGTGAATGACCAACTCCAGTGCTTTTCTTCCCACATGCTTGGCATCACTCAAACACCTCCATGGCTTTATCTGGTCACATCCTGGGGCTCTGCAGCAGGGGGAGGGTGACACCATGGAGCAGCAGCAGCCAGCGCAGGGCAGTGGGCAGTGGTGAGCTGGGTGCTCCTGCCAGAGCCACTGGGACTGGGGGGGCTGGTAATCCTGTGGGTTGCCCAAGGCTGTGGTGCGAGCTTGTCCCAAGAGGACAGGGGAAGAGGCTGATGGCATGGGCAAGAGGAGAGTGCCCAGGTGTCAACACAGCTCTCTAGTGTGGCTGTGGGGGCCAAGCAGGAAGCTGGGCACCCATGCAGCAGAGTGGTGCCCACAGGGCAACTGGCTCCATCCTATGAGCTGCTCCCAGGAGGCTAGTGAGGAGAACACGCCCACGGCCCATTATGGAGCAGGACGGGGGACAGACAGGTGCCAAGGAGCTCAGGAAGTCCTGTCCTGGCTTCCTTCAGTTGCCTTCACATTGCTGGGGCTGATGCCAGATGGCCATGCTGCCCTGTGCAGGCAGAGCCTGTGCTGCCCAGGAACACAGGGAGCTTCTGGCTCAGCAGGAAAAAGCATCCCCAGCTTCATGCAGGTGTGAGACCTCCAGGGGAACCCCAGCTCTGCAGGTCAGGGTTGATGTCAGGGTGAACAGCGATGGAGTGCGAGGCGAAACTGAGGCATGCTGAGGTTTGCTTTGAGAAGCCCAGACTGTGTCCTGGGAGAGGCTGCCCATCTGCTCTGGGACAGCCAAGACACGCCAGCATTGGTGGCTGATAGCTAACGAGTCAGAGATGTGCCCAGCATCTACCCTTTGCTCTGGGGTCTGGATGCCTTCACCTCAAGAGCACTGTCCCTTCACGCACGCCCTCCCTCGAGGGGAGCGCCTCGAGGCTCCCCAGGTGCTAGGGCTACGTGCCATGTGTCCACAGAGCTCTGCACCCTGGGGGAGCTGGCTTGGCATCTGCTGGGATGGTTAAGTTCCAGGGAACCTCATGCTGGTTCCAGCATAGTGGGGACGAGCAGGATACAGCCCGTCTGTTGTCCTGCAAGGATGTAAGGAGATGGCTTTTCTCCTCTTTCATCCCTGGGGGCTATGTTTGCAAGGCCACCTGGGCCGGCGGGAACTTCCCACCCTGAGCTGCCATTTTTTTTTTGAGGCTGGACCATTCCCCACCAAAGCTCCAGATGGAGAGGGGCGGTGACCATGCTGTGGTGTTGCTGGTCCCGTCTTCCTACTCCCACCCTTGTGCCAGCCATGTTACAAGCCAGATCTATCCCCCAATTCAATTAGAAATCAACTCAATACAGACTCCCCCGTAGATGCTAGTTTGGGGCAAATCAGCCCCTGTGCAGCCCCAGACCCCAGGAGAGGGTGCAGAGGCACTGTCCCATCACTGCACTATGTCTGTCGGGTTCTCACACCACCATAGCATCACTCTTTATGTTTGGAGTCCCCAGTGAGCACCCACCTGCTGTGGAAAGTGGCACATGCAGTCCCACACCACACTAAAGGGATCAGGAAACCATCTCCATTCACCTTGGAACTAACAAGGCACGTCCTCGACATCCCCCTGGCAGAGCAGATGCCAGAGTCTCACTGGCAACCACCCTGTGTCCCTTCCATGAGAGCAGGTGGACATGTTTGTGAGCGTGTGCATGTGTGTAAGGGGGTGTACATCCTGCTCCAGAGCAGTGAAGCAAGAGCAAGGGATGCAGTGGCTGCTCCTACGCCATCCCTGCTGCTTGTCTGCATCCCCTCAGGGGAAAGCTGTCTGTGCTGTCGTGTCCCCAGTACAAGCTGAGCTCTCAGGCTGCAGCTGGAGCTCAGCAACAGCCATTTCTCTGTTATTAACTTAACAAATAAATGCCCTGCTGGAGAGCAGGCAAGCTCTATTGATTCAGCACCTCCCCTGGGACCTATCAGTTTGCTGCATTTTAATATAAATTAGGCAAGGCAGAGCTCTGCGTTGCCCAGTTGGCTGGGCTGTGGGCCCTCTGGAGCAAGACCCCGGCAAAGAGATGGCTGGTGGAGCTGGGGCTGCCCCAGTGCTCGCTCGGCACCCAGACCCCACTGGGGCACTGTCTATAAAGTGAAACCCCTGGACAGACCCGTTCCTGGAGAGGAACCTCACCTGCTCCATGCCACCAGGCAGCAGGCAGCGCTGGCACCACCACTCAGCAAGCGCTGTGCTCCCTGCGCTCTGCTGGATGGGGCAGCTCCAGCCTGTCCCCAGCAGAGCAGTGAAGCTGGATGAGACCCTCCTGTGGGCCAGGCTGAGTGGTGGGTGCCCAAGCCTGAGAGTGCTGTTTGCATACCTGAAGTGAATACCTCTTGGTTAGTCCCAGGGCTGCTGCACTGACCTGGACATGCTCTCATGCTTCTGCTTCATCCCCTTTTTCTTACCCAGCTGGGAGAGTGAGCCAAGAAGCTCCCAGGCCCCACTCTGGTGCAAAGCTGTCTGCTGTCCCAGCCCAAGGTAGATCTGCCCAAGCCACTTGTTCTCCTCCCTGCAGGACAGGCTTGGGTGCAAGCAGGAGAAATAGGCTCCAGCAGAGACATAAGGATGCTGGTTCCAGATGCTGGGATACCAGGAGACCCTCAGAGCTTGACACACTCAACATGGCTGGCTGACGCATGAGCCTCAAGGACAGACCTCCCTCAGCACGGGGACTGGAGGCTGCCACATGAACCACTGCCAGCTCTGGTTACATGTGGTCTTGCCTGCACAGCCTCCTCCCCAGGCTGGGTTAGACAGAGCAGCCATGGGCACAGGCTGTGCAGGCAGGGTGGCAGAGGAAGGAGGAGACAGGGGGATCCACAGAGTCACACAGAAAGAACACTTTAATGACCTGTCCAGCTCTCGCAAGACCCTGCTGGGACAGCATTATCCTGTCCTGCACCAGCATCCTGGAGACCATGCCCAAACATCCTCCTGCAGCTGGACAGAGCGCACCAGGACCGCAGGCAGAGAGGGGGAGCAGTTTGGCATCGCTCCAGTAACCCCCCTGCAAGCTCCTGCAGGGACCATGCCCGCTGGGCTCCATCGGCAGGTGGCTCACAGGCGAGTAGCAGCCATCGTCTTCTTGGAGGGGGCTGCGCTGAGCCCTGGGGAGCTGGCTCGTGATGTGGCCGAGGTGCACTGGGGGGCAGAGCCTATTTTTGTGGCCTGCAGTGTTTCTCTTCCCTTTAGCAGCTCCACAGCTGCTTTCTCCACTTCATCCATCTCCAGCTGGGTGCTGGCCACCATCTCATCCCTGGTCACTGCTATGAAGGATGGGTCACGAGCCAGAGCCACAAGGCCCCCGGAGATCAGAGCCTACAGCAGAGGATGCAGTCACAGACCAATATGTGCTCACTCGGTAGAAGTGTCCCTGGCTGCAGGCAGCCCACCCTCACCTCCTCCTCCCTGCTGCCCTCTGCGCTGACACATACCTGCTCCTCATCCTTGTAGCTAAGCTTTGCCCTCCAACCTCCCACCTTGGCATGAGCATGGCATCCCTGCCAGCCCCTTTCACTCGCTGGCAGCTCTGCCTTTCCCCCTGCTGAGCTGTGCCCCTGCCTTACCTCCTGAATGAGGAAGGTGATGGCCGGGGTGGAGGATGTGCTCGGGTCACCGTTTTCATCTTTGAGGTAGCCTGAGCTGGATGCTGGTCTCATCACAGTGGCATCCTCTCCAGGCAGCTAGGTGAAAGGAGCAAAGAGCTGCAGTCCTGGGCTTGGGCAATGCTCCCAGGTTAATGTGGGGGCTGTAGGTACTGTACCCAGCCTGGGCATGCACTCACATCCTGATAAAGCTCTTGGGTCCAGGACACCCCCCATAATGGGACCAGCAGGGCCATGTAGGCAGAGAGAGCTGGGAACCACCCATTATCTCTTGCTCTGGCACTTGCCAGGTGATGAGGCACTGCCCCGAGCCCAGGGCAGCCAGGGGAGTGCGGGAGCAAACCTGAAGCACTTCTATTTTCTACCCTGGCTCTGAAGGCAGCTGCAGAGCCAGAGAGATGAGCATCCCATGCCCACTGCAGCAGTGGGGTAGGGGCTTGGCTCCTTCCCTGGGCTGCTCAGAAAGAACAGCTCCAGCAAAGCTCCCCTTCATTGTGGGGAGCCCTAGAGACGAGCTCCAACCCAACATGGCTGTGACAGCCCTTCCCAGAAGGAGAGGGAGGCTCACCCATGTCCTCCACTTTGCTGCCTCAGGACATACATTGTCCCCTTTACCTCCTCGGAGAGAAGATGCAGCCCTGATGATGGGTGACCCCCAGAAGTGGCCCCTTGCCTCTTCTTCAGCCTCCTCTGAAGCCTCTCCATGGGTAAGGGGTGGTTGTGCTCTGGGAGAAGGAAAGGTGAGGGAACATCAGATAGGCACAAGAACAAAGACACCACTGCCACCCAGAGCAGGGGGTTAACTAGACTGGGAGAACCAAAGGGGTTAGGGATTCAGGAACAGTCAAAGTCCCAGTGCCTGTCCACTGCCCCGTGCTGCCTCCTCACTCCCAGCTGGGAAGGAGAAGTTCCTGTTCATAGAAACAAATATGGTCTTGTGGCCCTGCTGCCCAGGGGTGGCCAGTCTTCCCCCAGCCTGAGGCACTGGCTTCATGCTCCATCACCCCCAAGGGTAGGAAGGTGGGAAAAGGGACTCCTGCAGCTTCCCAGACAGGTTCTGCTGTGCTCAGAGCTCTCAGCTAATCTCCAAGTTTTCGGGGTCTGCGTCTCCTCCTCCTGCCTGCCAATATCAGCCCCTGTTGTAAGAGGACTGCCCTGGTCCTTGGGCCGGCCTAGGTCCCCCAGAAGAGGAATAATGCTGAGACTCACCCCTTGCTGGTCGCCTGGGTGCTGCTGGCACCGTCTTTCTCAGCACCTCATCCTCGTACTCCATCCTGGCAAGGACAAGCAGGTGGGTCAGCCTGAACAGGGACCACATGAGGAGACCAGCTCTACCAAGGGATGCAACCCTCCCCACCTTCTCCACCCTGGGGAATGCCGCTGGGGGGGAGGGAGAGGTGGCACCTGGGACAGATGAACAGGGCGGAGACCCTAAAAAGTAGGATTAAGTACATCCTCTTACATTGGTAACCCTTGTCCCTTCTACCTGTGCCCAGGCAGGTGCTGGTGGCCCCTAACTGAGCCTTGGCACTCAGAGATCGGCAGGGAAGCGGGAAGGGTCATTTCTGAGATGCCTAGAGCCCTGCTGTCCATCCCAGTCCTCAAGGCATCTAGACAGAGTGATGGGAAGAACAAGAAGGGCGGTTAGGAAGTCTGACGTGTGGAGCTACACACCAGCCCTGGAGCTACCCTGCATGTTCTGGGAACATCTCTGGGAGTGCCAGGCTGGGGTGTCTGCCCTTCCTGTCCCCTTGCCTGGGCCCTGGCTCATACCCCAAGGGCAGAAGCTCCTGTGTCCATGGAGACATTTCCATGGCCAGTGCTTGATTTCTCCCCTACTCTGCAGGGGCCTCGCTTCTGCAACTCCGCCACTTCTCCAGACCTTACCCATCCACGAAGAGCCCTGGGCTTCTCCAGACCTTACCCATCCATGAAGAGCCGCTGTGCAAGACCAACATGCAGCCAGCTGCCAGCACAGCTCCACTAAGAGTCACCAGGCACGGCCCAGCTCTGCCCCTCCTCGCCTGCCCATGCGAGGCTCACCAGCCCTTACCCCTCCAGCCGGCCACTGCTGTTGGCATTGTTGACGTTGCTGTTGCCTTCCTGGGGGAAGTCATCGAGGAAGACGGGGGAATCAAGGTCCTCATTGCCCACCTCCGTGAACTGCAGGGGCCTCTGGCTGGCCACGTGGGGCTGCAGGGGGCTGCTAGGCTCCAGGAAACTGTCAACCTGGCCAAACAAGCCACCCGTCCTCTGCAAGCAACAGGGAGGGCATCAGGGGAGGTCTGGAGCTCTGGGGCTGTTCCCATGGGAGGAGACATATGGGGGTGAGTGTGAGAGCAGTAATCTCTCTTCTCATCTCTCTGCTCGGGCCTCACAGATTGCACGGTTCCAAGTGCCTCACTGCCCAGCTGGGAAAACTGAGGCACTGAGAGGGGACCCAGGAGCACTGGGACAAGAGCCAGCCCTGTGCATGACAAAATCCTGCCACCTCCACGGGACAGCCTGAGCAGGTGGCACCTCTGGACACAGCAGGAGTAACAACCCTGCAGCAGCACAGCTGCCCAGGCTGTCTCAAAGACTCCCAGCAGTGGGAAATGAATCTGTTCCTGCTCTGGTGATGATGACACCTGAGCTGTCCTGCCTTAGCCTGGCAGAAGGTGTCAGTGGGACCCTCCAAACCTGTGGGTAAACATTCAGCACACCCCTGCCAGGCAAATGAGCAGGGTCCTTTTGCAAAGGAGAAATTGAGGCAGAGAGCAGGTTGCCCAGGATGACTCCACCAGGATGTCCTCATGCTCAGGGACAGGAAAGAAGTGCTGTGGTGCCTTGTGGTCCACATTGCCTGTGAAGGTCAGGCTCACCTCTGCAGACTGTCTTCCAGCTGCTGGTAGCCATGCTGACCCACCATCCATACACTGAAATGGGGGCTCTGTGGGACCACCACCGCCACCTGTTGTGCCCTGAAAGCTGCACTCACCCTGTATATCCCTTCCTCGATGGCAGCCTCCACCATTGCTCTTTCCAGCTCTTCCTCAGCAGTCAGGTCCCCAGAAATGGCCCGATGTATTTCAGAAGCAGCTTCTTCTTCAATGCTCCTCAGCCCAGCCTGGTGGGGATGAGAAGGGCTTTGGAGGGGGAAACATGATGAAGCATGCTCACCTGGTAAGCCATGCTGCCCTGCATGGTCTCCTACCAGGGACAGGACCTGGGTCACCCTGCAACTGGCTGGCTCTGTGCTGGGTGAAACAGCTTCTGGGCTAATGCTATCCCACAGAAAGCTATGTTAAGGGCAGTCTGACAAAGGGAGATTCCCGAGGGATAGCTGTGCCTTTGTCCCTGATCTCGAGCTAACTGAGCTGGGGCCTGGCTCTTTTCCTTGCCTTGCACCTTTGGGACCTGGTCTTTCATCTCTACAAAGTGAGGAGAGGCTGAGGACATCCCAGCTGCTCTGGCCAGGCACTCAAATCCTCTCCCATCCCACCCTGACAGCATCCTTCAGGGCTACTCTGCAGGCTTCTCTGACTGCAGCGGTCCTGCTCAAGGTCAGGCACATTGCTCCCTCTCCACCCGATGTTGCACTAGGCAATGAGAGATGATACAGAGAGCACTAGGCACACAGAACTATCTGCAACTCTGCTAAGGTGAGGAAAGGAAGAAGGTCCTAGGAATGGAGAAGAGTAGGTCAATAAGTAGGTCAATAGCATTTCACCCAGATATTGGTCTGTGGTGGAGTTTTCCAGGTCTTAAAGCTGCCTGGTAAGGCATCAGACTGCTGAGTTCTCTGCAGCCCAAGTCAGTGGGTCAGAGAGTCAAAAATTTCCTTTGTTTCCAGAGTCACGGGCACCACGGAGACTAAGGTCACCCTCAGCAGTGGAGGGCTCATTGCCAGTTCAGTGCTGGTTCTCCTGGAGCCACTTCATTTCCAGAGCCTAAGGCACAGAGGTCCCTATGTGTCATTGCAGCTCTGTCTCTCTAAGTCACCCTGGACTTTCCTGAGCTGGGGGAAGCCTCTTCCCTGATCTGCAGAGCCACCACAACCTGCCCGCCCCCAAGGAAGGGCCGCCCTTCCAGCACCTTCTACACACTACCAACCTGGATCTCCACAGTGTTCTTCTTGGGCCGGTACCCATAATACTCCTCCTGGCGCTTCATGAACTTCCTGAAATGCTCTTGGATGAGGAAAGTAGCATAGAATTTGCCTACTGTCACTTCATCATCTACAGGGAAAGATATGAAGCTGACAATGCTGCCTATCACAAGGCCCCAAGTTGTCAGAGCAGCTGAGACCCTGACCAGGTGTCGATCTGCCCCTCTCAGAAACACGACCAGGTGACACACCTCCAATAGGTGGGATGACCTGGTCCAAAAGCTTCATACTTGTTCGCTTCCAGATTTTTTTGATAATGGCTCTGAGCTCCTCATTGGCCTGCTCAAAGTTACCTGTGAGAAAAGAGAGCAGGACAGAGTGGTTCATTCCCAGGGGAATATGAAAATGAGTTAAGACAAAGCATGTGAAAACCTGGCCAGACTCTTCCAGGGTGTGACAGCTCCTCTTCAGCCTCTGCACCCAACAAAAATGAGCTTTGTAAGAATGAGGCTTTCATTTTAGCAAAAAACCTTTAACTATAGAGTGAGTTAGACCTGGTAAACAGGCGGAACGTTACTGCCACCACCTCTGTTCTGGTGATAAACAACCTCCCCTTTGGTGCTCTCACAGGCTTTACCATTCCTGCTTGCCTGCAATCCCAGTCTGTCCCCATGTATGCTCCAAGATCTCCCATGCTCCTCACAGGCCTCCCTGCGCTGTGCTTGAGGCCATGTTCGCCACCCCAGCTGGTGGGAAGGCACCCGTGCCACACTGCTGAAAGACGCCAGCCCCAGTAGCCCACCACTGCCCAGCCTCACCTCCCACCAGAGCTGGCTGCCCCAGCCCAGCCAGAACTGCTCATGTGATACCGCCTAACCCACCGGCAACAAGCTGCTGTGGCATCTTCCCAAAGAAGGGCTTTGCAAACTATGCTGCTGGCAAGGAATAGGTTGAATGCAACTCCACTCCAGCACTGCTAAGTTCAAAGCGGACCCATCCCCTTCCAGTGCAGTCTGAGATCATAAATACATGGGGGAATCACGGAATCATGGAATTGTCAGAGTTGGAAGGGACCTCTAGAGATCATCTTGTCCAACTCCCCTGCTAAAGCAGGGCTGCCCAGAGCACATCACTCAGGACGGCATCTAGGTGGGGCTTGAAGACCTCCAGAGAAGGGGACTCCACACCCTCCCTGGGCAACCTCTTCCAGGGCTCTGCCACCCTCACCCGAAAGGTTTTCCTCGTATTTGAGTGGAACTTCCCACGTTCCAACTTGTGCCCGTTGCCCCTCGTCCTGTCACTGGGAACCACTGAAAAGAGTCCGGCTCCATCCTCCTTCAAACCACCCT
>JAOXNO010000014.1:27690-64834 GCA_028565335.1 Limnodromus scolopaceus | reverse complement strand
CTCCTAAGGGAGATGCTCCAATCCCTCAGTCATTGTTGCCCTACGCTGGACTCTCTCCAGTAGTTCCCTGTCCCTCTCGAACTGGGGAGCCCAGAACTGGACGCAGTATTGCAGTTGTGGCCTCCCCAGTGCAGAGCAGAGGGGGAGAATGACCTCCCTCCATCTACTGGCCACACTCTTCCCTACGCAGCCCAGGATCCCATTGGCCCTTTTGGAAGGAATGAATGGAATGTCATTTCTTGGGGAAATGAAACTGAAGCAGGTGGTGCAATGCTGGGGCAGGGGGAGATCAGAATACACTCAACAGTGCAGGAAGGGAGGCTGCAGGCTGTGCATTAGGTAGGGGCTGGGAACCTGGTCAGAATCACTCTCGAGCTGCTCAGGGTGAAGTTAAGCAGCTGGGGTAGCATTGGTTCACTCTTCAGGGCTGCAACACCTGTGCCTGCAACTAATAATGTCCTCCAGGCTTAGCCTGAGCAGCCCTATCCATGTGTCCGTGGTCTCTGGTCCAATGAGATAATTAATATCATGAAGCCAAAGGTTGCACCAGAGGATCTAGCCCCATAGACAAGTGCCCTGAAGTACGCGGACAGAGTGGGAGAGCGGTGTTTAACTGGCACCCTGCAGCACAAGGAGACAGCCCCCCCCATCAGCCACAGACAGGATCATCACTTACCTTCTGTCTTGATCTTGAGGGCTGTCCTCACCAGCGCAAAGAGGGTTGCATTGAAGGTGACGGTGCCATCGCTGTTCAGGGGCATGTTCATGCACACTAGACGCTACACAGCAAACCAACAACTGTCACCCCAGGTGGCAGGGTAGGCTGGTAGCTCCCTGCAAAGACACAGCCTGTCCTGGCCAGAGAGCAGTCATGCTGGCAGGGCAGAGGTTCTGCTTGGGGCACTGAGCTGCTGGCCAAGGAGTCCTCCCACCTCTACTCACCCCGCCCAGGTCCACGGGCTCTGCACCACTTAGTGGCACATGGGCCAGGGGCAGCCACATCACCCATCCTAATCAGGATCAGCTAAAACAGATCAAGCTGAGGGGAGAGCCAGGTCAGAGATGTGGAAATAACCCAACCTATGGGGCAATGGTGTCATGGAAGAAAATGATAGAATCACAGAATCATTTAGGTTGGAAAAGACCTTTAAGATCATCGAGTCCAACTGTAAACCTAACACTGCCAAGTCCACCACTAAACCATATCCCTCAGCACCACATCTACTCGTCTTTTAAATACCTCCATGGATGATGGTAATCACTGCCCTGGGCAGCCTGTTCCAGTGCTGGACAAACCCTTTCTGCGAAGAAATTTTTCCTAATATCCAATCTAAATCTCCTCTGGTGCAACTTGAGGCCGTTTCCTCCCATCCTATCACTTGCTAATTGGGAAAAGAGACCAGCCCCCACCTCGCTACAATCTCCTTTCAGGCAGTTGTAGAGAGCAATAAGATCTCCCCTCAGCCTCTGTTTCTCCAGGCTGAACAACCAGGCAGCAAGAGACACAACACTGCTCTCAAGGAGATCGGAATCATTCTGTCTTGCGCTCCACCCTGCTGCCACAAGGGATTTGGGGATCAAACCTCCTAATGAGTTTGCCCAAGACCCACAATGTTTTACACCAGTGCCTGAGCCCCTGCCTCTGTGGTTTACAGATGAGCCTCACACAGGCAGAAGGAGCTGTTACCAGCTCCCTCAGTGCTATCACAGAATCACAGAATATTCATGGTTGGAAGGGACCTTTGAGATCATCAAGTCCAACCACAAAAAAAAAAAAAAAGCCAACAAAACCACCCCACACCCACCCACAAACAGACACAACCCAACAATCCCGGGCACTAGAGCATGCCCTGAAGTGCCATGTCTACACATTTCTTAAATACCTCCAGGGATGGTGACTCCACCACCTCCCTGGGCAGGCTATTCCAGTGCCTGACCACTCTCTCAGTAAAGTAATTCTTCCTCCTATCTAATCTCAACCTCCCCTGCCGCAACGTCAGACCATTTCCTCTGCTCCTGTCATTATTCCCTTGGGAGAAGAGGCCAACCCCCACCTCTCTCCCTTGGGAGAAGAGGCCAACCCCCACCTCTCTCCAACCTCCTTTCAGGTTGTTGTAGAGGGCAATGAGGTCCCCCCTCAGCCTCCTCTTCTCCAAACTAAACATGCCCAGTTCCCTCAGCCTCTCCTCGTGTGACTTGTTCTCCAGACCCCTCACCAGCTTGGTGGCTCTCCTCTGGACACGCTCCAGCACCTCAATGTTCTTCCCGTATTGAGGGGCCCAGAACTGAACACAGCACTGGAGGTGAGGCTCTTGGCTCTTACCTTACAAGCTACACGGTGCGGGCAGAACTTCCCGAAGCCCAGGGGAGGCTGGATACGTCTCAGCAGAGTAACTACATCCAAGTGTTTGATTCTGCCCCTGTAAAGGCAACAAACTGCATCAGCAATGTGGTGGCAGGCATGGCAGTGGTTCAGGCAGGGGCTGGGTGGGTTCATCCCTGTGGCCCATCCTGTGGTCCTGTGGTGCGCAAATCCCTAAACTTCCCTATGCTCCCCTTGTGGAAAGCAGCTGTTCCCTGTGGCACCGGACAGCAGATAAAGGGGTGCAGTGGCATGGGAAGAGTTGGCAGCTTTGTCTGGGTTGGATGAGGAGAGGACTGCAAGTCTTGTGTCCCCAGACAACCTGATCGCTTGTATCAGCCCTGGAATATGCTGGCAAGTCCACATCCACCTCTGAGATGCTGGGATCTAACTCTTTGACAGTGCCAGAGCTCACACTGCCATGTCTGTCTCAGGGGAGCCCACCCCATGGACCATCCCCTGCGTGCCACTCACCCCCTGTCACTCACTTGGCATCAGGGTCGTACTCAGCCCAGATCCGTTTGAACTCATCCAGGTGATGGGGCCCAAGGATGGACCAGTCACGTGTGAGGTAGTCAAAGTTGTCCATGATGACGGCCACAAAGAGGTTAATGATCTGAGAGCAGAGCAGAAGGTGTGAAGTACCTAAGTTAGGGCTGGGCCAAGCATTCAGTAGGTCCCAGCAGAGAAACAGGGAAGCACGGAGCAGGGCAAAGGCCATGGGAGAACGCAGGCAGACGTGTTCGGGAGGAGAAGGGGCTTGGGTTCCCCTGAAGCCAGGGGATGCTGTGCGTCACCCCATAGAGGGAAGGGCCTCCAACCCAAGGAGATCATGTGAAACGCTGCAGCAGGGACAGGACATCTCTTCCCTCTCCACCCTTGCAAGAGCCAACACAGACACATCTGCACATGGCAGGTGTGGGAAGGAACTAGGGGTAGATCCTGGACCCCACAGGAGCGCAGTGCCAGTTTTACAGCATCGATGGGTAGACGAGCTGATGCCCCGAGGAAGAGGATGCTGTGGGCTCAGCCCCATGAGATGCAAGGCTAACTCAACACCAGGGGCTGCCTAGGGCCAGGACAGAGGTGCCAAAGGGAGCCCCATGAGAGCCGGCATACCAGGAAGGCACAGAGCATGTAGAAGCTGATGAAATAGAAGTAGGCGAAGCCCGTGCCGCAGGTATACTCCTCGCCCTCAGCAAAGTCTGACTCAGGGTCGCACTGCTTGCCATAGCTGCAGTCCAGCAGGATCTCCTGCCAGGCCTCGCCGGTCGCACACCTGGGGAGAGGGATGCCTGCTAGTCCCTGCCTGTCCTGAACACGAGCTGGGCACGCAGGGAGGGCTGCGGCCAGCCCAGTGCACAGGGGAATGGGGAGCCACTGGGAAAGGAACAGTCAGGATCCTGGGCTTGCTGTGCTGCTGTGGGGAGTCTATTGAAAGCTCCAAAATGAAGTGTTTGGTGTCAAGGAAACCCTTGAGCTGAGTTCTTTGCTTCCCCTTGAGCTTCCTCACAATTCACAAATTAAAATCCAGTCTGGGCAAGAAGCATTCAGAATAGGAACCCCAAAGTGCCCCTCTCTCCTGCAGCCCAGCCACACCAGGCAAACAGACAGCCACTCCTGAAGTGCTTCCTCTGCTGCAAGAGATTTTTCTGTAGGACAAAAAAGAAAGGAACTACAGAAATGCTGGTCTCCCTCACTTCAAGCTGGTGGGCTCCCCTGCTGACTCTAAGCCCAGCTCCCTTCTGGAGCTGCTCGCTTGCCAAGACAATACTGACCTGAAAAGCAGCAGCACAGCTTGTGGAAAGGTCTGGAAATTGTTGTTCCGGTTGATTTGGGTCCCGTCCACCATGGCGATCTTCCCAAACATCTGTAAATCACACTGTCAGGTCTCCAGCATGCTTTCTCGGGCATTGACCACCCACCAGGTCACCCCTGTCTCTCAGTTCCTCTTCCTCTTGTTTTTTCTTGGCTTTGGGTGTCCCCAAAAGAGACTAGAGAATGGGGTGTGGGTGATCTGGGGCTCATGAGCTCCTTGGACATTCTTGCCTATGCTGAAAATGCCCCTGTCTACACTGCACTTCATCTGGGCCAAAGAGACAAGGTCTTATGAACCAGGTGCAAGCACTCATGACCGTGTGTCTAGGTTCTGACGTTGACTCTGGAAGTGCTATTTACTGCACGTTTCAGTTGCCCTAGCTGCAGTCTGGGGATTCAGCTAGGGTTCGTGTTAGGGGGAGGCTGCTAGGGCTGTAAGTATCCTTGGAGAGCAGGGTAAAATGACGTCATCATGTGCAAAGTCCCAGGCAGCAGCTGGCAGAGGACCTAGTCCCTCTCCAACCCATCTCCCCAGATGCTATCAGGCTCAGGGCATCTGCTCAAGACCAAATCCCACCCCTGTGCCTCTCACCTGCATCCCGATCACAGCATAGATGAAAAAGAGCATCACAATCAGCAGGGCTACGTATGGCAGAGCCTGTGACAAAAGGACCATGGCTTGTGTGAGACACCGGCTCAGCATCAATGCAACCCAGGGACAGGAGGCTGGATCTGGGAACTTCTACATGAGGCCAGCATCCAGGCCTCCATGTGGGGAGGGGACAGCTTATTTTCTGCCTGCCCCTCTCACCACCCTCCCACTAGCCCCACTCTCCAGTTCTCCTGCATGGGAGTCTTATCCCAACCTCCAATGGAGCACTGGGTCTCTGCAGACGGGACAAAGGCTGACCACAACCTGGGGGTGCCCAGGGCTGAGGGAGCTGCCCAGGCTCAGGGACTGTGTGCTGAAAAGGTGCAGCATGCCCTTGAGTTTGGTGCAAGCTTTGCACCATGGTGCAAGCTTTGCTGGGACCAGGGCTGACAGGCCCGGGCAGGACCTGCCTGCTCGCTCAGCCCAGCTCTAACACATGGCTGTGTCAGCCAGAGAGATCCCCAACATCCTCCCACCCATACGAGCAATGTTGTCCTACATAGCACAAGTCCCTGGTCCAGTCTGAGGCCAGCAGCCTGCCAGCACTGCCTCTTCTGCCTGGTGAGGACAGACTGCTCAGCTGGCCAGCCCAAGGATCAAAACTTGTTGCCAGCCCAGGGCATGTGCTTGTCTGGGAAGGGAACACTGTTCCTCACATACCTGGAAGGACTTGATGAAGGTCCACAGGAGGGTCCTGACACCCTCCCCCCGGCTCAGCAGTTTCACCAGCCGCATCACCCGGAATAGTCGGAAGAAAGTGATGGAGACACGGGAGTTGTCATCAGAGTCCTGCAGGCAGAGCACAACACTTGAAGGGCAGTGCGTGTTGATGCCTCCAGGCAGACAAGGGGGTGTCCAGGTCCTGGGGGGTGTAGGGTAACGAGATTTCCCTTTCCAGGCACCAGTCATGATCCCCACAGCCATTGCCTGCATGGAGGACCAGACTGCAAAGGGGATCTACTGGCACCTTCCCTCTAGCCTTTGCAATGAGTTCGTCTCCCCAGCCCCACTGTATCACATCTCTGCCCGCCAGGCTGCTCAGGATGCCTGGTTATGAGAGCAATCCCGTTAACCAGGGGGATGGGACACTGCAGGGAGAAAGGCATGCGGCAATGCAGGCTGGGAGAGCTGTGCTGTTTGCTGCAAGCCAGACAGGGCCAACCAAAGATAGGCTCAGGTTCCTTCAGGCTCTTGCCCAGCACGTACCATATGGGATGCTCCCACCTCAGGGCCCATTGATAAGGTGAGCTGTAGGCCAGGCACCGGGCACAGGAAGCATTAATGATGGCTGTTTAAGAACAGAAGCATTGGTTTGAGAATGTCCCAGCAGGGCTTTCGTGGACCAAAGGAGGAACTGGAGGCAGGGTGGCTCTGTGGGGGGGCTGCGCAGTGTCACTCCTACCTGCAGTGATGCCTACTGTCTTGGGGTGGCTGTAAAGAGCCACGTCCCAGGGCTGGGGACTCCTGGTTCAGGGCAGAATGGGCAGGCAGGAGGGGAGCCAGCAGGCACAGCTCCTGGGCTCAAACGGCCAGGTTTTGTCTGGGAGCACCTGAGACATTGGCAGTTGGAGGTGCTGGAGGCTTGGTCATTTGCTCCCTTGGTTGCTCCAACATGGTATAGCCTCAGCCACAGCCTCTGCCACCACGAAACATAAGGAAACCTTCCTGGCCTTTTCCAGGCACTGTCCATCCTGACTCCATCACCGCTTGGGATGCCTTTCCCACTGCCTTCCAGACCTTTACTGCTGCCACTGGATTCCCCCCACTCCCATTATCCAGCCCACCCGCTCCCAGCTATTTCAGGGCAACAAAACCCAGCTGTCAACACCCCTCCCAGGAGCTCTGTCTTCCCCAGTCTGGCATTTCTGGGTTCCCAGGGCTGCACTGGAAAACACCATCTCCTCTCCCCACTCCTATTTCTTTTGCCTTTCACTCTCCCAGTTCCTAACACCTGCCCAGCGAGCATGGTGGGCAGGAACATCTCATCAGCTCCCATGCACCATGTCCCCACCAGTGCCCAGCAAAGGCCAGCTTGCCCTCTGCAGTTCCCAACACTGCGCCCCTGGGAGCCCCGAGAAGAGGTTCCAGTGCATGGGACCCTGCAGCCAGACTCTGCCCATTTTCAGAGCTGCTTTGAGAGCTCCTATGGGCCAACCCAGGGCACCTCCACCCCACTGCACCCCTATGGTGGTCTCAGCTACCAGCCCAGGACACAGCCAGCTAGCTCCCTGGGGGAAAGCATGGTACAAGAGTCATCCCTCTAACCATTTCTCTGGCTAACAGTGTCAGAGGCTGCATTCACGAAAGGAAAATCACTTCAGGCCTTACACAGAAAGGGTGATGATCAGAGGAAACAAGGCCAACTGTCCTGCCCTCAACATCCAGGACCACCTTTGTTAGATGCTCCGTTCAGGTCAGATATTGCATTGCTGGGGGGTGGCACGGTGGAGCGCAGGGCTGGGCCAGCAGATTGACCCCGGAGGGCTGGGGAACAGACAGCACATCTGAGGGGTGGGAAGGGGTGTCTGTGTGTGGTGCGTCTCATCCCAAGCCCTTCTCAGCAAGGGGAGAGCTAGACCCTGGAGAGAGCAGCTGGATCTAGTGTGTCTTCATGACATGCAGGACACATGCAAACACCAGCCACAGGCATGCTGGCATGGCCATGGGCAGCAAAGGGGAGAGGGATGCACCACATGCACGTGCAGCTGATATTTACAATGCCATCACAGCCCCCGCCGAGGCAGTACAATCCACCACTGGATGCAAGAACAGTCTGTCAAGAGAACAAGAGAGTCAGCAGAAGTGAGGCAGCAATGAGAGGGAGGGAGGGATGGCTGCAGAAGACATAGACACAACAGAAAGATTAAGATGGAAATTTGGGACAAGAGGAGGAGCACAGGGGAATGACAAGAAGAGACCCACAGTCACTCAGACTCACCAACAAGGCAACGTTACTTTTAAGGGGCAGAGGCAGCAGACAGGTGGCCACTTCTGTGGCCCCACTTCTGTGCCCCACTCCATCTCATCTACTGTGACATACACGCCTGGGACAGGGGTACATGGGCCAGGAAATCCGGACCAAAACTCAGGACTGTGTAATTTTGCTGCCTTCCATGGACACCCCCGGGTCAGGCCCAGGGCTGTGGCTGGTGGGATCTGGAGGCAAGCTGACCAGCTCAAGCCAACCCACGGCTCCCTTGCCGCAAGCCTTGCTGCTCTCAGCACAGCTGCTTGGACACCAAAACCAAACTGGTGTAGGTTTTCTGGGAGCAAGAACCGAGACTGGTACTCCCATGTGTCGGTAGGAGGCAAACTACTGCCTGGCACCATTCACCCACTAACCAGGAAGCAGGAACTACTGCTGCATGCACATCAGCACACACAGGGCACATGCAGGGGAGTGCTCACTCTCACACACACGCACACAAACCCCTGAGGCTCCTCAAAGCTAGCTGAAGACATGCTCCTCTCTGCAGAGAGTCTAGGATGCTCTGGGGCAGGGGGACACACCAGCATGGACACTGCCAGCCCCCTACACTTCAGAGCTTGGGGTAGCACTGCCAGAGGGGCCCCCATCCCTACTTTCCTCTTGTCCCAGACCCCTCAATACCCCCTGCAACCGGGGGGGAACTTGATGATTGAACAGCCATGAGGGTCTGGCTGCAGTGGCTAGCAGAGGGCTCCTGACAGCACAACCCTCCCCACTGCCTCACGCCAACAGCCACACACAGAAACATGAGGGAAGAGAAAAGAGCCAGAATGGAGAGAGGACAGGACAGACTTTGCAAACCAGAGTCACATGCCTGGGTGCCACCGGCAACAGCTTGGCTGCTCTGAGGTGTCACCCGCCACCCCTGCACCGTGGTGCAGGCTTGTTTCATGAAAGCCACCCTCCTAAAAACACTGCATCCCCAAGGTCTGCCTGCCCTGGCAAGTTGATCTATGGCGGGTGCAGGGGATGCAAACAACTCCTGGGGATCAGAGGTAACAGACCCACTTTGCACTGACCTCTCGGCAGAGAGGAGATGTACTGGAAGGGAGGTGAGGTTGCCCCTCCGCTTCCTAATCCTAATCCTCTTGCACATCACCAGATGGCTGTGAAAAGCTTGGTGATGCTTGGAGAGGTGTGGGCTGGATGGAGAAGAAAGCACATGGAGGAAGGGTGGGGCAGCTGTGAGGGGCTCTGCTTTCAGCAGGGGACACAGATGGTCAGAGGAGCACGAGACCTGTCAGAGCAAGACTGCCTGTGACTGAGGTCCCTGAAGAGCTTGGAGGCCTGGGACAGGAGACCGGCACTCTTAGTGCCCCAGCACGCAGACCTGGTGGAGAGGACCAGGGAAGCTCAGGCTATACAGGACCATTCTTGAAATCTTGCCTGGCCTACTGCACAGTCCTGCCACTGCCAAGTGTTGTGGCACACAGAGCACAGTGCCTGGGTCAGTCCCTGCCAGCCCAACCAGGGCACTGGACTCCTCTGGGTGCCTGTGACCCTGGGCATCCCCACGGACCCATGGTTGAGGACAGCAATGCCTTGGCATCTGTGCCAACTGATGTGGTCTCTCACACCACAGGGACTGAAAATCTCTGCCCAGTACAGGGCACTGAGCACCCTTTGAACTTTGTTTCTGAGTGACAACGGGGAAGGAGGTAGCACACTAGGAAATTACACCATACAGACAATGGGAAATGAGTTCACAAGTGCAGAGAGCTGGGAGTATGAGGATGGGGTCCTGTAGGACATGGTGATGGATTAAAGCTGCTGGCACTGGCATGAAATCTGGGAGCTCATCAAGGCTGAGAAGCCCAGAGGCTAGAGGACAGTAGTATTTACTTGCAGGGCTGTTCAGGGAGGAGCATGCTGCTGTCACAGGGGAGGAAGGAATCCCAGCTCTGTGAGGTTGGACCACCAGAGAAGAAAGTGACCAGCAATAAGGGCCCCTAAACACTCTCTCCACTCCAGCACAGAGAACAGCTGAAGGTCACCCCATGCAGGGGTGGCAGCAGCTCTGCCAGATACAGCCCTGCAGTGCCACCAGAGCTGGCAAGCCCTGCTCCCAAGAGGAGAGGGCATGCAAAGTCACTAGAGGGGGTTAATCTAGAATCTACCTGATCCTACAGCAGCTTCTAGAGTTACCATCAGATCTGCTAAGTGCAGTCCATGACCTCCTGGTGCAGCGGGGCATTTTCAGTGCTAGACACGTGGTGTGGATGTCCCTGTGCTATGAAAGACAGCAGCATGCTGGCTTCTTAGCACTGCTCTGAAAATGCTCCCAGCAGAGCACTTACCACATAGCCACTGCCTGCAGCCACTCAGCCATAGTTTATATGGTGTAGAGCTTCTGAAATAGTGTATAGAGTATACATATGCACATATATAGAGTCAGTATGTGTATATGTATGGATCGGTATATAAAGGGACACACGCAAAGCAAATGCCTTGAAATTTGAGGTGTCTTATCCTCCCCTGGCATGGGACAGCAGTGTCCTGTGGGTGCAGAGAGCTGTGGGAACCCTTTTTCTTCCCACCTGCACTGATCTGAAGCTGGAATTGTGGATAACTGCCTGTCCAGGTGTGTGCATGGGGAAGACAGGCAGAGTAAGTGGGGCAGGGCTTGGCATGAGTCTGATGCTCACGGTCCAGTTCTGAGTGAGTACTCTTCTCCACAGGATCACAGTGCCTACGGATTTAGGGGAAGGGAAGGGAGGGGGCAGTGTGATGTATTGGGCAGCTGGGGGTGGTCCCCTATGTTTAAACAGTGCTTTGAGGTCCATAGGACCACAGCTGTGATCTCCACACACTCAAGCCATGGGCTGATCCTGGCTTGTCTCTCAGAACTAAGCAGAGCAGGAAGAGAGGAGAGCATACCAACAGTCTGCAGAGCTGGACACCACACTGGCATCCCTGTCTCACCCCAGGGCAGCACTATAGCTCAGGTTCAGGAGGATGCCAGCAGTGGTGCTCTGCAGGTCCTCACGCCCAAGCAACCTGACACTTACATCAATCTCGCTGAGGATGACATCAATGATGCTGCCAATCACTATGAGGAAGTCGAAGACATTCCAAGGGTCCCCAAAGTAGCCCTGCCAGGGAAGAGCCAGAGAAGAGGAGTGAGCATCCAAGGGTCAAGTTAAGGAGCAGACAGTTACTGCAGCTCAGAGGAAGGAATGCTGGAAGATCATCAGTGACCTCTGGCATCTCAAGGTGAGCCAGAGGAAGGGATGCTGGTCAGGCCTGGTACCCTCTGCTCAATCACCTGGTCCTGTCTTGCAGTGGTGTGAAATAAGAAGGGTGGATCAAGGTGGCTAGAGCTATGACCCCACCAGTGACAGATCACCCTGAAGACAGGAAGAATGGCTGGCTGGATTGGGGTGGATTTGGTTAGCAAGGGTAGCCCAGATAAAAAGTAGTCCTTCCAGAAACTCACAGGTCCTGTGCATGGGGATCCCCAAGGGTCTCGTAAGGAAAAGGTCTCTGGAGTTGCAGGCCTGGGGGTGCTTGTACTGGACAGATGCCAAATGCAGTGTAAATGGACCCCCCCCTGGCCTGGCCTTAGGCCCTCTCCAGCTCTCCAGACCACGCTCTCCTCTCACCTTGGCTTTAAAGGCCATGAGCTTGAGGATCATCTCCAGGGTGAAAAGGATGGTGAAGGCCACGTTGAGGATGTCTGAGATATGGTTCATTTGTGCAGACTGGTTGTAATGCTGAGAAGGCAGGAGGAGCCATGTTAGCCCAGGGCAGGTCTGTTGTGAGCTGAGGTGTGTGCTGGATGCAAACCCCTCTCCCACAGACCTATAGGCCAGCAATGGTCATCAAAAAGGAAATTTGCTCCCAAAAGCCCCTTCTTTGAGCTCCCCATATCCAACAAGCCCCACTTTGCTCCTATCCCCAGCGGTACTGAACACACACAATGATCTTTGCTGTGTAGGAGCCTCCCTCTCTCTGGGAGGTGGCAGGGATGAGTTAGCTCGCATGCTGCCATGCACACCCCTCCACCACTCGTGGTGGGCACTGTGCCCCTTACCTGCATGCCCAGGCAGATGGTGTTCAGTAGGATCAGGAAGAACATGAGGTACTCAAAGTAGGAGGAGGTGACCACATACCAGATCTGGTACTGGTAGGGATTTTTGGGGATGTAGCGCCGGAGTGGGCGAGCCTTCAGCGCATACTGCACACACTGGCGCTGGGGAGAGGAGGACAGGTGTGATCCCACAGAGGGCACAGGGCAGTGCCAGGGGCTCAGGCAGATTCAACACCACTGGCAACACTGCACATCCCCACAGACACAAGTTGGATCCCCTCCGTCTCTCTCAGTCAAGTCAGGGACACTGATGATTTGAGTATCTGTTGCAAATACACCCCCAGAGCATCCACACAGGACCAAGTTTTCAAAGCTACTCCTTGCCTCCACAGACTGCCATGCTGCCCTTGTGCCAATCCTTCCAGTCCTGAGCCTGCCTGGTTATCACAGCACTTTCCCAGGGTCTCTCAGGACTGGCCCAGAGCAGCCTGAAGACCTCACATGAACCAAGGGTAAAGGGGGCACTGAGTTTTCTCTCTGCACTTGGGAGGTGCTGAGCAGGCCCTTTCCTCCCCAGCTGGCCAGAGCCATCTCTGATGGGTTGATGGGCAGCTCACACCACCCCCAGCACCTTCAGTTCAAGGTGCCCATGCTGCCTCTGCAGGCTTGCACAGCACATGAGCATGCCAGGATCTCCTCTGGGCCAGCAGGCATCCCCGTCTAGCTGTCTTCCCCAGCATGCACCATGTCCTCTGCTGATGCTGGTCTTGGTTCTGCTGCTTTCAACCTCAATGTCCCCAGACAGAATCACAGCATGACAGCATCACAGAAGGACTGACAGCGGAACGTACCTCTGGAGATGGTCTAGTCAAAGTTCCCTGCCCAAAGCAAGGCCAGCTACCAGCATGTTGTCCAAGACTGTGTCCAGTTAGGTTTTGAATACCTCCAAAGATGGAGACTTAATAACCTCTCTGGGCAACCTCTTCCAGTGCTTGACCACCCTCACCATAAAAAAGGGTTTTTTCATGTTTAAATTGAAATTCTTGTTTTCTTCAGTTTGTGCCCATCGTGTTTTGTCCTGTCACTGGGCACAACTGAAAAGAGCCTGGCTCCATCTTCTTTACACCCTCCCATTAGGTATTTATACACATAGGTAAGATCCCGATGAGCCTTCTCTTGTCAGCACCAAACAGACTCAGTTCTCAGTCTCTCCTTGTATGACAGATGCTCCAGACCCTCAATGATCTTGGTGGCCCTTTGCTGGACTCAGTCCAGAACGCCCATGTCACTTTTGTACTGGGGAGCCCAGAACTGGACGCAACCCTCTGCTCCAGCTCAGTCTGGGCACCCCACAGAAGGCCCACTCCCTGTTTCTGGTCCACTCTGCCCTTCCCTTGAAAGGCTTGCATTGCACCAGGCAGGTGTCCAGCTGACCCTGCCCCAGCAGTGAGCAGGTTCAACTCATCTGTGCCAGGCAGTGCCATCACCAAGGGCTGCTCCAAATCAACCAACCCCAGCACGCCCAGATCCAGGGCTGGTCCACCTTGCCCTGTCCCAGAAGTCCCATTACCTGGTTCTTGTCCAGCTCACAGTTCTTGTACTCGCTCTCACCCTGCTCCTGGAAGGTGACAATGACAAAGCCCACAAAGATATTCATCATGAAGAAGGCAATGAGGATGATGTAGATGATGAAGAACATTGCAATCTCCACCCGGTAGTTGTAGATAGGGCCTGTATCCTCAGCATTAGTGTCAATGGCCATGTATAGCAGCCTACAGGAGAGAAAGGAAGGCAACAGAGATCCTAATTAGGAGGGAAAGACAATCTCTCCTCTTGAAGGTTATGGAGAGCTCTGGTGACACGCCAGATCCAACAATAATGGGACAGGGCTGCTGGGATGACCTCGTCAGCTCCGCAGCCACTGCCAGGATGGCCAGCCCTACTCTCCAGCCTGGGCAGCTCTACTTTCTTTATGGGCCAGCGGCAGTGACCCACTCCCAGCACAGCCCCATCCCTCTGCAGCCCCCCTGAGCAGCCAGACTCACTCTGGCCAGCCCTCGAAGGTGGAGACAGTGAAAAGTGACATCATGGCTGAGAAGACGTTGTCGAAATGGAAGCTGCTGTGCAACCAGACACGATGCTGTAGCTCAATCTGCATGGGGTCCCCATCCACGTAGTTGATGAAATAGCCCCTGCAGCAGAAGGGATGTGGTGCTCACTGGCCAGGGCCCCCTTTAGCTCACCCGCTGCAGTGCTGGACCAGGGCTCTTCAGTCCCTGGGAGGGCAGGATGTCCCTGCGCTTGTTTCTTATTTACCACAGGGTGAGGGAGAACAGCACAAGACCCCAGCCCCACTTTTTGGATGCAATATCCCCCTGCAGGCACACAAGCAGCCCTCGCCAGAACCCCTCCTCCCCCCCCTCCCCTCTCTGGCCACTGCCCTGCTGAGGCTGACCTGCAAAGAGCTCTTACCTGCACTCCTTCTCTGTCATCTTGGATGGATCTGTGCATCTATAGAACTTGCCCTGTATTTAACAGAGATCAGGAGAGGCTATGATTTTGCTGTGACTTCAGAAGCCCCAGGGAGTTTTGACTTTCTCACAGCACGCACTCAGTCCCCATCCTGCCTCTGTCCTGCCTCTGGCCCCTGTCTCACACCACAGCTGGCTGCCCACTCTGCATGTCAACACAACCCAGTTCACAGGGTCTTTCAGGAGCCATGGCAGACCCTTCGGTAAATCCCAGGCTGAGACAAGGAAATGTTGCCTGGTGATGGGAATAAATCTTACAGGGCCATGAGTTAAGACTTATCTAGCCCATTCTATCTGGGAGCCAACTATTTGGAAAACAGGGAAGAAAGCAGTAACCCTATTCTATAATTAACTGAAAGTTAATGTATGCTGACAGGTCTTCTCAGTCTGCAGGGTGCCTATTATTAGAACAAAGCTGAGCTCAACCAGGGCCAGCTCTGCCTTGGAGCAGCCCAGGCTCAGAGAGCAAGAGTGGTGCTGTGAAAAAGGAAACACTTTGCATCCAAAGAACAGAGGATCCACGTCAGAAGCACTTGTCGCCTTAGAATGGGGAAACTGAGGCACTAAGTGGGGCGAGGAAGCAGGTTTCTTTACATATGCTGTCTGGACCTGACAGTATCCTGGATGTTTCCTGCTCTCCTCCCAGTGCAGGCTCTTCTGTTGGGAGGTCCAGCACAGGCAGGTCTTGCAGAGCATAGAGAGTACAGCCTCTGTGACCTCAGTGCTGGGAGACTCCATCCCCAAGGGCTATGACTAGAAGAGCCTGCCCAGGGATGTGCCTGAGCAAAATGTCTCTCCTGGACACCTGAGATACCTCTCACCTTGAAGAGCTGGACCCCGATGCAGGCAAACATGAACTGCAGCAATGTTGTGACGACCACAATGTTACCGATAGTCTTGATGGCCACGAACACACACTGGACCACGTGCTGCAGAGGTCGAGGACAGTGCACATGTGAGCATGGCTGGGGCAAGCCTCTACTGTGTCCCCCACACCCTCTCACTGCAGGGATGGGCCCCAGGGACAGTAGGATCCTGCTGAGAGCAGTGGGATAGGGCAGACCCCTTCCACAGACCGGGAGTGGAAACTGGGTTCCTGGCCCCGCACACTCCACAGGGCATGACGCCACGTAACAACCCATGAGGACCCCCAGCCCCGACCTTCCTTTACCTTTAGCCCCTTTGCCCTGTTAATGGCTCGCAGAGGCCTCAGCACCCTCAGCACCCGGAGGATCTTCACCACCGAGATAGCGCTGGACCTGAAGAAGAGGGCAGAGCTGAGACGGGGGGATTCCCCTGCCCAGAGAACCCTGGCACAGCCCCATCAAGCAGCCAGGGAGGTCAGGCTGAGAACAGGGGTGAGGGGCAGGGATGGCAGAAATATGCGGATGCCACTAAGTCATCACCCCACAGAAGGCCAGTGGACACTGGCAACTGGAGAAAGCAGCTCCAGAATGAATTCCTTCCCAGATCTTCATCTTTAACACTCAAGGAGTTTCCTCCCTGCCTCCCAGTTCTCCACACCCTGTCCCCCTAAGCATGACTTGATGGACACTAACATGTGGGTCATGCCCAGCCCTTGGGCTGCCTGCTCCTCCTCCATCCAGCGCAGAGAGCAGCAGCACCTCAGCTGCCCTTCCAGGCTAAACCTGCCAGTGCCCACCCCATGAAGCATTGGAAGTGCTTACTCAATTCCCATGGAGATGAGGGAGACAGCAACCACCAGCAAGTCGAGGATATTGAAAGAATTCCTGCAGAAGGAGCCTTTGTGCAAGAAAGCGCCATAGGCTGTCATCTGGGGAGCAGAAGGAGTTAGGAGAGAAGTCAGGCAGGGCTTGGGAACACGGTCCCTCCACAGCCCTGGGGTGGACAAGACATGAGGGGCTTCTCACAGCTCCATGGCCTAGGCACACTATCCCGCTCAGATCTCTTTCTCTGCAGGAAGCCGACTTCAGCTGGAAATCCTCTGTACTGCACAGGCTGGAGACAAAATACTTCCCAGTCATTCAGCAAATTAAAGACGAGAAAAGAGACTTGGAGTGGGAGCAACATGCAGCAGCTGCTTGGATTACTGTTTTAATCCATGGATTTTCATTGCTTTCTCAAAGTTTTTCTTAAGGGTATGTCAGAAAAAAAATGCTGGTGCCTTGGCCCACCTGTCCCTGTGTCACAGTGCAGCTGACTCGGCTGCCTGGCCTCACTGGAGGGGACATGTGGCCGCTGGGGGAGGTCGTGCCTAGACTACCTGAACTCTGGAGACATGAGGATCAGCTGGCAGCTTCTCCTTGCTGGGACCTCGAGCTTGTGCCCAAAAAGCATGAGTGCCCATGGCCAGAACAGTCTAGACCCATGCCCTGGATCATGCACATGGCCAGGATCATAGGGCAAGGGGACTCACCTTCAAGACGATTTCGACTGTGAAGACAGAGGTGAAGCCAATGTCAAAGTATCCAAGAATCTGGGGACAGAAGCACCAGAACTGGGATGAGATTTGGGTGATGTGTTCAAACATCCTGGCATTGTGGTTTTGCCCTCCACTCCGTGGACTGGGGAGCCCATCTAACTCAACAGAGCCTGTGAACTCAATGCCTAGAAGACTCTCAAACTTCCCTTAGCTTTGTTGATTTTCCCCAGTGCATGATCCAAACTGGGACCTGGGACCACGCTCTCAGTTTCCAAATGAGTAAGGCTTGACCTGACTCACTTGAAAGCATCTGATCTCCAAAAGCAGAGTGCCCTGGGAAGCTGTCTCATGTGAGAGCCCCCCAGTCCCTGCCAGACAATGCATGGGTGCAGACCCATTTGTGCCTCATTTGGCTAGACCTGTGGCTACCACTGCTCCATGCTGGGCAGTACTTCAGGGTGCTGCAACCAACAGTGGTCCAGTTTGCCACCTCATGGGATGTCCCCATCCTCAGTAAGCCACCACAGCCTTGAACGAAGGTTATCTTGCACACTCTGCCAAGTGGATCTCTTCATCCAGAAGTAAACTGAGACATGGAGCAGTAAAACCCTCTGCCCTGAATTGAAAACACAACAGCCCTTCCTTCCAGAGGCAGAGATGAAATCACAGCTGCCGGTTCAGGAACAACATCTGGCAAGCAGGTCTCTGCTTACTGGAGACCTGCATGTCTCCATGAGGTCTTCCCGACCCATCCCAACCCTCCACAGCTACACAGGCACCTGGTTGCGGAAGGACTCTGCCCGGATGGGATCTTCAGCTGCCAGCGAGATGCTGCTGAGCAGAATGAAGAGCAGGATGAAGTTGGTAAACCAGGTGGCGTTGACAATTCTGTGACAGAGCATCCGAAACCTGCCAGGGACAGAAATGGAATGAGATGCTGTGAGGGGCCAGAGGAACATTAGACATGGCGACGGGAGCCTGGAAGAGGGCTATGGCTAAACCCTGAGGACAGGAAGGTCCTAGGCATGAAGGGGTGTCTGTGCTAGCCCTTCCACCAGCAAGCTGGCTCTCTTCAGAGCTGACTGTTATGCACAAGAAGGATCCTACTGGGAAGGGTCAGTGCCAGGGTTGCCTGGGCCAGGCCTGGCTTCCCAAGACAAGGAGAAGGGTCAATGCCTACTTATTGGTTGGGCTGAAGATGAAGAAGGAGCTAGCTTCAGGCATGGGCACGGCCTTCTCTTTCAGCTGTAGCTCTGCAAGGGGACGTGGCCGAGGACTCAGGGGGATTTCTGGCTCGTCTTCCTCATCGTCACCTGCAGGGTGGTCACAAGGAGGGAAAAAGAAAAAAATCACCCAGAGAGAGAGGGAATGTGACCTTATGGACAATCTTTTGTTCCTGATTTGGTATCTGCCAGAAAGACCTCAGTACCGAGGCTGGAGGAGGGTCACTGCATCCTCTGCTCCTCACACAGCCCGAGTTCTGGCATCATCCCCCTGCAGTGTCTCCCCAGCTTTCCTGCTGCCCTGCCAGAGACAAGTCTTACCTGGGAAGTCTGCAGAAGGGTAGGGGTCTTTGATCTCATTGACATTGGATTCAAATTCGTCCACTTTTAACTGAAACAAGGGAGAGACAGATAGGAGGACACGCAGCTGCGTGTGCCAGTACTGCTGTCAAATGTTGCATATTGGCCAGACCCTATCATGTTAGAAGCCACGCGAGGCAAGCAGTGCCCTCTGCATATGGCCCATACAGAACCAAGTGCATGGAGCTCTGCTCCCCTCCACACTGATGTGTACCAGTGTATCTCAACTACTGACAACTGGCTGTGGCTAAGGAAATTAATCCGAGGAGAAGGATCCCCAGCAATGGACCTGTCTCACCATGCAACATGTCCTGCCTGTGCGCAGAGAGGCGCCATCATCAGTAGATGATAAGGTGAGGAGCAGTTCTGGCCCAAAAGAATCCAAACCCAGGCCAGCTCCAAGCCTTTGTCAGCTGTGGCTGGTGGCAGGAGGAGCCTGATCCATCACCAGGAGCTCTCCAAGTTCCAGCCCCAACAGCACTGACCTTGGCTGTTGTTGGAATCCCTTCTCCCTTTGCTTTCTGCTCAAGCTTCTTTGCCAGCATCTGCTTCTCATCTTCAGACTTCTCTGGGTAGCCTCTGAGTGGGGAGGGGAGAGCAGGAACTGAACTCTGGTCAGGGGCATGAGTCCCCTGACACCAAAGCACCTGGTTTAGGAGCTCCCACTGCCGGGGACTGCAGCACTCACCTGGACATCTTCCGCCGCTTGCGTTCCTCTGCTTTGGCCTTCTGGGCTAAGGTCAGGCTCTCAGCTTCGGCCAGGTTATCAACTGCGATGGCCAGGAAGACATTGAGGAGGATATCTGGAGGGACAACACTAAGGATATGAAGTCAGTTCCTGTTTGGAGGACATGGCCAGAGCTGCCCATGGTCACCAGGGTGCCCTGAGAAACCTTCCTGGAGTTAAGCTGTTGAGAGAACCCTGGCTGGTGATCTCTAACTCTGCACCTATTCTTGTGCGTACTGAGCTCTGGGCTGGCTGCCCCCTCTCTGCATTAGCTCAGTCTTGTTACTGCATTGACTGACAGGTGAATCTCTGCCTGCTGGTCACCCAAACCTGCCCTGCAGCGTGCCTTCCTCCATCTCCAGACCCCAGCCACCACCATTGCAAGCCCTGAAGCCTGTGGTTCGTTCCCCTGCTGTTCAGAAGAGATAAGCTTAAGGCAAGCACTGGAAACCTTAAAGAATCAGTCCTGCATAGCTGATGCTATGGGGCTGGGCCTGGCTTCACAGGCAGAGGATACAGTTCCCACAAACGAAGAGGATGATGAAGTAGATGCAGACCAGCATGCCGGGAAAGGACGGGCCCCCATAGGCCATGATCCCATCATACATGATTGAATTCCAGTCCTCTCCGGTCAGGATCTGGGAGAAGACCAGAAATAGGGACTCAAGACCTCCCACAGCAGAGCATGGCAGAACCCCACAGCTTGATCCTGCCCTCCTCGCTCCAGCCCCAATCCCTCACAGCCCCTAGAGCCCCATAGCCAGACCCCACCTCCCTGCTCAGACCTGAACCTGCACTACTGTTCATGGCCCCAGTTGCATTTCCCTGCTCCTGCCTCAAAACCACATTCACCTCCCACAAACCCACATCTCTCTGAGCCCCAGCTCTTGCCAGGAGACCCACAGGCCAGGAGACTTCCTGCACCGTGTCCTCCCCTGCTGCACTTCCCTCACCTGGAAGACACTGATGAGGGCCTGGGGGAAGTTGTCAAATGTGCTGCGCCGCACTTGCATGTCCTCAAAGTCAAACTTGCCCCCAAAGAGCTGCATGCCCAGCAGCGCAAAGACGATGATGAAGAGGAAGAGGAGGAGGAGCAGAGAAGCAATGGAGCGGACCGAGTTGAGCAGGGAAGCCACCAGATTGCTCAAGGATGTCCAGTACCTGGAGAGAGGAGAAACAGGAGCGTGTGGGAGGTGAAGGAGTGGGGAAGGCTGTGGGAAGGACCAGGCAAGCACAGGGAACAGACCGCCTGGCCCAGGAAGAGATGCCAGCATCCCAGCAATGGGACTCTGAACCAGCACCACTCACATGCTGGGCACCGGGACTGCTCCAGGCAGGTCCCAGGAGGTGGAAATGAAGCTCCAGGCATGGTGGGACAGGGAAGACACCCTGCTGCCTGCACAGGGGACCGACAGGCAGGATGGAGAAGGGGGATGGACACACAGTAGGTTGGTGCCAGAAAGAGAAGCCAGAAGTCCTGTCCCACAGCACCCCCATTTAGAACACCCCAGAACAGAGAGAGGGGACCCCAGGAGACTTCAAGTAAGCCCTGCTGTGTCCTACTCGCCACTCCCAGACTATCTCCTGGGGACAGAAATCCCCAGCTTGGCCTTGTTCCTCTATCCAGAAGCTACCAGTTCTGCTCATGCTGCAGCCCTGCACAAGGCCAGTGATGCCTGGGGACCATGAGCCACCAGCACCCACATCCTCCCCCAACCTGGTGATCTTGAAGATGCGGAGGAGCCGGATGCAACGCAGCACAGAGATGCCCAGGGGCGACAAGGTGCCGAGCTCCACCAGGATGATCTCCAGAATCCCCGCACACACCACGAAGCAGTCAAAGCGGTTGAAGAGCGACATGAAGTACTGGCGCAGGCCCAGCGCGTACATCTTCAGCAGCATCTCAGCCACAAAGAGTGCTAGCAGCACCCGGTTGGCATTGTCTGGAGTGGGAGATCCAGCCCATCAGAGCATGGACCTCTTCATCCCAGCATGGCACAGCAGAAAGGAAGGAGGGCAGTGCTGCTCATCTCCCTCCTCTGCCCACCACCGAACCCTGAGCTGTAGCTGCAGCAAATGCTGTTTTTCAGGGAGCTCATGGGAGAAGGGTGATGTGCAACTCTGTGCTTAAACATGTGAGAGTGTGGCTGACCTGTGCACGTGAGTCCATGCAGTGTGTGCACGTGTTCTGGGCTCTGTGTGTGTGTGTACATGTGGCTGAGCTGTGTACACGTATGCATAGCTGTATTCTGTGTGCCTGTGTGTGTTTGCTCGAGGGGGGTGCAGGTGGTATGACTGTATGCATAAATGCATGTGGCTGTAGCGTGTAAGTGCATGCAATGCGTGTTTGTGTGCACTACGCATGTACAGCTGTAAACGTATACACTATGTGTGTTCACCAGGCAAACCCATGTCCCTAAGAATACATACACTGTGGATGTATAACTGTGCGCACTACGCGTGTCCAATGTGCAGCTGTGTGAGAGTGCAGCGGGGATGGTGTACACACACTTGTGTGCTGGCTGTGTTTGTGTGCACGAACAAGTCTGCAAGTGTCTCACAGCTCCCGTGCCATGCAGTGTGGCTGTGCATGCACAGCAAGAGTTCACATGTCTCCAGGGCAGCAGGGGATCCCGGGCCCTCCTTCTCCCTCAGGCTCTTTACTCACCTTGCACCTGTGTCAGCCATTCTGGCTGGAAGTGGTGCTCAGAGGCGATGGAGAGGGTGTTCAGTGCCACCAGCAGGATGACAAGCCAGTAGAAGAACTTGGACTTCACCACATCCCGGCACTTTCTACGAAATACTCGGTTCCAACGCCTCCACTGACGGCTGGAGAGATGGCCAAAGGGTCAGCAGAGCCAGCCAGCAGGTGTTGCCCAGCCCAGGGCTGCGCCTGCAGATTGCAGAGTGAAGCCACCCCTGCTCCCTTCTACAGAGGCCTTCCCTGAAAAGTGCACTTCCCTGAAAAGTGCCTGAGCGAATGCACCCCTGGCACTTGGTGCATTCCCTCAGGCATTGCAGTTCATTCACACAAACGCCTCCTGGCTCCTTTTTGGCCAACAGTCACCTCTGGCTGGCTGCCACAGGCCCAGCTCCTAAACCACAAGACATGCTGTGTGGGCCAGGAGAGGATGCTTGGAGCCGGGTCCCAATGTGAAGAGGTTGTTCACCTTGAGGTGGCTTTTTGCCAGTACCAGAGCAAAATTCTGTTTGATGTCTGCAATGTTTGTATCTCCTCCTGAGCACACAGCTGCTAGCTCTCCCTGAGAAACCGGTGGCTGACAAGAAAGCCTGGGCCAGCCAAGACAGCAAGCGAGAGACTGGGCAAGTCCACATGCAGAGCAGCAAATGGTTCAATCAGTGCATACTTACAAGTACAGAATCCACTTGTTCATGCCCTCAATTTCATACAAGCTCTCTGTCTCTGACCCTCCTTCATCTGATGGCATCATACCTAAGGAGGGAATGACATCCCAGGCTTTCCTTGGAGCCCTTGAGAAAAACACATGGGAGGGAACCTCTCCCAGGAGCACATCAGGAAGAGCTTCCCCATCAGAAGTGAAATCAAGACATGCTGTCCCAGGGAAACAGCAGTGAGAGTTTGGCCAGAAGGTTTTGAGTTTCAGGTACAAACCAAGTAGGAGGCACCACAAACTTGGTGCCTCCTACTTGCTTGCTCAGGCTGCTTGTCCTGCAGCAAGAGCAGAAGCCTCAAGAGACAGCAGTGTGTATGCAGGCTCCTATGGCAGTGTGCTCTGCCCCTTCCCTGGGTCCTGCTCAGGCCATAACCATCAGTGGGAGCTGTGATGGATTTCACCTGGACTTTGGGTGACGGCTGGTAACAAAGCCAAAACACTGTCTGGAGTGGGGACCTAGGTATCTTGTTCCCATGAGAGTATGACTATAGGTCAATTATCTTACTCTATAAATAGTGGACAGCCCGAGAGCCCTTGGAGCTCTCCTGTATTGCAGTGGCTGCGCACCAGGATCTCCCCCCTGGGTGGGGATGCTCGCTTAAGCTTTACTCCTCGAGGTTGAGTGATTCCTTGCTGCAACATATTCTCAGTAAGTGACTAATAGCATGCTAAACTTTGAAATCTTACCTAAGTAATATAAAGGATTGATTGAGCATATATGATCCTTTAGACATAAACCGTTGACCAAGTCTGGGACTAGGATTGGATCCAGCTGCACCCAGACTCCTCTCTGAGGAGTTTAGAAAGCAAGGGGGTCCTTTCTGAACCTCGTGACTCAACAGGAGGGTCTCTCTGACAGCTTGTCTGACCCTGTCCTCTGTGCAGCAAATAATCATTCGATTGCCATCGAATCTCGTAAAACACTGTTGCATTCATTATCAACTTTGTTAAATCACTGTTTTATATTAATAAATATTTCACTACTTCTCTCTTACGAGTGAAGTTTACCACTCCACCTGCGACAGCTCCTCAGTGTGAGACATTCCCAGCATGAAGAAAACTGGGGTCAGTTGTAATCCGATCAACAGGAGGTTTGCAAGAGCCCTGGCCACAGGTGTGGAAGAGGCATTTTGTTTTTCCCACTGTTTCCCAAGGCTCTTTGCACACATGCATCACTCAGCTTGAGGCATCAAAAGTTACTTCACTAGGTAGGGTAGCACAGCAGACGCAGTGGCTCAGTGGCAGAGCTCCCCAGGCCTTGCTTTGGATGGATGCCTGTATATTCACCTCCTTCCCCGAACCCCTTCTAATCCCCTTAAATTGTCAAGCAATGGCAAGAAATTCATACATCTGCTAGTGTGCGAGCTAGTAACCCTGCACTCTGCCCCTGTATACACAAGCACACATGCTCCTCATGGCTTCTCATGGTCATTTCAAGTGCACTTTGCCAAAGAAAACCTAGGCCTTGCTAGCAGTCTGCAAATACTCAAGTGGTTGAGGTGGAGATTTAGCATGAAAGCAAAGTTATTGCTAGTTGGGGTCAGACTCAATAAAATGATTCAGGAAAGAAAAAAACCAAAACCAAGAGGAAGGAAACTGTTCTACAGAAGTCAAAGCATTTTGTTTCATAGCTTTTCAAGCAAAATGAGTCTTTGTGACTTCTCCAAAGATCTCTACCCTGCCCCTCTAGGATGGTCAGTGCTAGGAACCCAACCCTCATGCTAAGGGTCTTTGACCAAGCAGACCTGGTACCTTCTCCCCTTGCCCGGTCACTGTCCATGACCTCAGCGTGGGTGATCCAGTCCATGTAGCCCTTCAGATCTTCTTCCAGTTGTTGCTTCTCCCGCAGCTTCTGAAACGTGCCCCGCGACTTGGCCTTCTCGCGCTCTTTAGTGAACTCTCTGGGACAAGGCAAGCAGCAGAGTGAGATTCAGGAGGGGGACTGCATAGAGGACAGGTATCAGAGCCCTGTGCCAGGCCAGTCCTTGTAGAAAGATAAAAGCCTGAAATACCCTACCACTTAGTGCTACCATTAGATTTCTCTAGTGACTTTCCTCTCTCTTGGCCCTGTTCCACGATGCAAGATGACGGGGGATCATTGCCTGATGCCTGATGGCAGACAGGGTTTACCCCTCACTACTGGCTGCTCTTTGGGAGCTCCTTGCTGCAGAATGCTGTGGCTGGACAGGCCAACTAAAGCTTGATGTTGGAGGCTGTGGGAGTTCTCCAGCCCTGCTAAGGATTAGAGCAATCTCACCTACGTGGAGGGCAGAAAGCTGCCCCAAGCTCTCCACCCTGTGAACTAATAGAGACGATGAGTGTGATCCACTTGCACACACTGGACTGAAACATACAAAAAAGACCCTGCGCCTACACAGACCTGAGAAGAAATGCCCCCTTCACTCCTCAGAACACACACTTCCCAGCAACAGAATCAGGATGCTAGCACCTCAGCACAGCAATGCATAGTAGGTTGAGTGTCACATCAGAGATATTATGTGCATAGCAGCCTTAACTGCACTACTATGGGAATTAACACTAATTGAGTCATTTGGCATAGAAGTATTATGATTACTGTAACAAGACTGATGATAGCTCATTTTTGTATTTGGATGAGACTGTTGAAGCATTAGACTAACAATAATTCTTTGGATCCCTTGCATTCATATCAAAGGTGTTTTCTGTAGGTTGGCCATGAGGAAATCGTGTGTGCTCACAATAGGATGGCAGTGCTGCAGGTATCAGTGAGAAGGATCAGCCATGGAGTCATGTGAGAAACCGACAGGTAAGAGTTGCTGCTTTGAGCTCCCTGCTCAGCTTCTTTTGCTGTGAATGCTCGCAGACCACACTACAAACACCTAACACCGTGCTCCATGGCTGTGTTTGCTGACAGCTGCTTGTGATACAGGGAAAAGACTTCTGTGGTAAGTGCTGAGCTGAAACCTCAGTCAGTCATGGACATTAACACAAAAAGTGACTCAAGGCTTAGGGTTACTAAGCATGCAAAGAAAAAGGGAGAGGAATGGGAGAGGAAAAGGAATAGAAACTTTTCCAGGCTTTCTTCTTGTACAGTTAAAACCACTAATCTCCACACTCTGCCCACGCTGACTGATCTGCTAGAAAAGAGAAAGGACAGGGTGGCACTTACCCACTGAGCACCCCCAGCACCAGGTTGAGAACGAAGAATGAGCCAAGCAAGATAAGGCTGACGAAGTAGATCCAGGGCCATTCATTCCCAATGGCATCATTTACCTGGCAAGCAGAGTGACAGATGAAGCATCTGGAACACACTGTCTGCTGTCTGTCTCCCCTTAGGGCCCCCTCAGCAGCCTCTGGGTGCTTTGTCCCCTCTGAAGTGAGTGCTTGGGATAGCAGTAGATAAACCTGACTCTGAGCCCTGGCTCCTTATGACTCTGCATCCAGTTTTAGCAGATGTAAAGCCAGACCCAAGCATTTTGGGAGCAGATTTAAACTTCTTCCCCATGTCTAAGCCTCTGCAAGACAGTCTCATAAAGACTGCAAAACACAGGGTTTTGATGGAGAAGCATCCACCAGCCAGCCATTGTTGTGCCTGGCCTGTACTCCTTCACAAAGGTGGGAGCTGGAGTACCCTCCTGTCTATCTGGAGAGCAAGGACAGCTTGGGCAGTGCCTGCAGACATGCAGAAGACATGCCAGGTGCACTATGGAACGTGCATCACAGTATGACACTTTGTGGGGACAGGGTGTCTTTCACTAGTGGAGAGACTTAGCCCTGCTATGGGGTCCTGTGTCCTGGAGAGAATTCCCCAGTGTGAGGCAGGACCAGTAGTCACCACCGCTGAGCTGGGCGTAAGGCCCAAGCTGCTGGAGCTTACCCAGTAGAGAACTTCAGTCCATCCCTCCATGGTGATGCATTGATAGACAGTCAGCATGGCAAAGCCAAAGTTATCAAAGTGAGTGATGCCGTCATTGGGTCCTGGCCAGCCGCTTCGGCATTCAGTGCCATTGATGGTGCAGTGTCGCCCATGGCCAGAGCTGGTGCATGGGGCTGGCTTCTCCAATGCCACTGTGGCAATCACATCTGAAGAGGAAAGTTGTGGTGTGAGCACTAGATTAGGCCAAGTGGAGCAAGTCACAGCATCTCCCAACCTCCTGTAGAAGCCTTTCCCCTTTCACCACCTCCTCCTACCATATACCATCACCAAACTGTATGCTGCACCAAACATCCTTTGGTCATGCCACACTCCCAGGCCTGACACTGGCAAGACCAGACTTTCTGCTACCCACAGAAGCTCTGTGGTCTGCACAGCAGCCACACAGAGACATCTCTGCTGTATCATCCCCCCTGCCACAACCTCACCTGTCCCAAGGTAGTAGCAGGTCTTGTGCATCTTGCCCTTGAAAAGCTCTTGCCCAACAATGGCATAGATGATGATCATGAAGAGAACCAGCAGGGCAATGTGGAGCAGGGGCACCATGGCCTTGATGATGGAATTCAGGACAACCTGAAGGCCTGCACCAAGGAGAAGGGAGAGGAGGTCAACCACTTCCTAAAGAGCTTTGGGTACACCTTGCATTTCTGCCAGTCCCTCTGAAAAGCAGCTTCTGAAATACCCCATGGCAAGGGAAGAGGGGCACAGGTGGGTTGGGACTGAAATCTCTGAAGCAAGAAATCCTTTCTCTATCCACCGTGCAAGCATGTGGAAGACCCCAGCAAATCCAGGCACCAGGCATTGCTTCATGCCCCTCCATTTGCTCTGTTGCTCTCATCCTGGCTATAATCATATGAGTTATAGGAGAAGGAGATTCCTGCCCTGAGAAACTAGAGTGAGGTCCTGGCCCCTTTCACAGTGGCCACCTAAAGGTGCTGACACTGAGCCGTGCAGTGAGCTACAAGTGTGCCGGCCTGCAGATCCCCAGTGTTGATAACTGCAAGCTGTAGGGATGAGGAAGAACCTGTGGCTCCTCCACACTCACCTTGTGGCTGGGCATGCCCCAACAAGAAACCTGCTGCATGGCCCCCACCCTCACCAGGCACAGGGATTCAATCCACCCGCCAGCCCTTCACACTGGCAGGGCACCCAGCACCCACTTGGCACTCCAGACACCAGGCGCAGGGGTCTCAGCACACGAAACGCTCGCAGGGCCTTCACGTCAAAGCCGCCTTTTCCCCCTGAAGTCCCTCCCTGCTTCGCATTGACCTGCTCCAGGGTCATGGTGATAAGCCTGAAAGAGCCAGGGCACAGAGCAGGGAAGAAAGGGGGGAGAAGCAGAAGGAAGGACAGGGACAAGAGAAGGGCATGAGGATGGAGACCAAGAAATCTGTGCTAAGGAGTCAGTGCTCTGCAGGCAGGAAAGCAAGGGATGGGACTCTGCCAGCTGTGCTCAGCCTGACTGACCCAGGGAACAGCTCTTGGCTAAGTCCAACTCCTGGGCTGGACAACCCTCCACGGGGTGCCACCTTCACTGCTGAGCAGCCGGGGGCCCTCCCACCCCCTAGTGCCCAGTGGACCCTATCTCTGTATGCCAAACACCAGTGGACTCCATGCCACTCCCATTCTCCAGGGCAAGGGGACCTAAGAGCTGTTAAGGACGTTTCTTCAAGCAGGAAGAAACAGGAGTTAGAGAGGATCCTGGGGATGTCAGGGCATGAAAAAGGGGCCCATGGGAGAAGGCCATGAACTGAGTCTAGAAGTTGGTGCCAAACCCACTGCAATCACTAGGAAAAATGATGTAGCTGATGGGCTATGGACCAGGCCTGGCACAACCTGAGCACCAGCATCTTCCCCTCCTTGCATTACCCTAGGGACACGATGGAGAAGTCGAGCACGTTCCAGCCGTTTCGGAGATAGGCATCCGTATGGAAAAGAAACCCATAGGCAATTATCTTGAGCATCGCCTCAATGGCAAAGAAGATCAGGAAGGCGTATTCAATCTTCTCCTGGGGATTGGAAAGGCAAGTAAGCAAGGATGCTCCATTAGAGCAGACTGTCACTTCCCTTGGCATCACCACCATGCACAGCTCTTCCCCACGTGTCTCTGGATCAGCCCCTGCTGCCAACCCACCTGTGATCTCACACACACACCAGGCAGCACTGCGGCTTCCCTGGGCAAGGAATGGGTGGCATGCTGGGCTACCACATGCCATTCTCTGGCCTGCAGCATGATCCCCTGCATCCCTTCTATGGCATGTTGCCAGGAACATGTCCCTGGGCTGTGTGTACCTGTTGTTACAAACTATGGCAGAAAAGCCACCGATTTCCAAGCCAGCACCCAAAGGTGCCTGGCACAAGGGCACTGCACATCACTGCCCTCCCTGCTGCCTCACCCTCCCATTCTCTCATAGCCTTCCCCCCACAGGCAGCAGGGACTCCTCCTCATCCTCTCCAGCTGAGGGCTTCCTGGGATTGTCCTGGAGACACCACACAATCGCTGTAGGACAAGCAGCTGCATTGTCGCTCATCTTGTGCCCTGGGCTCCCAGGGAAGTGAAGCCTTGGGCTCAAGACTTCCTGCCTAACGCCAGGCATCTGCATGGCAGGGTGAGCTGCTAGAAACTGGCCTGGGGGCTCTGCTGGTCCCCAGGTGGGACCTGGCACCCCACCACAGGGGCTTGGCACAGCCCTGCAGCCGCCAGGCCCAGAATAGCTCGTCTTTCCCCGGAGCATGGCCAAGAGCTGCCTCTGCCCACCTGCTTCTGCCTGTCCCTGCCATCACTGCCCTTGCTGCTGACAGCCCTTTCCAGACTGGGATTAAAATCCCTCTGAAGCAGCCAGATGGATGGGGCTATTTATATTTCTGGTTTTCCATGGCTCTTCTCCTGTATCAGCATCCCATGAAGGGCAAGGAGCATCCCTGCTTGGGCTATGCAGGGAATTGCACCCAGAACAGCAGAAACGTCTCTCTGAGACCAAACTGGGAGCAGGTCTCCACTGGGGAAGGCTGCAGTGCTGCAAGCACACCTTCCTCCCAGGCTCCTTCTGGCTTGCCAAAGGGAGAATGCTGTCCATTGAAGAAACCAGGGTCAGGGCTCAGACAGAAGTATTGCTTGGTCAATCACCACTTCCAAAAGCAGGGGCCATGCCGAGTGTCACTGTACGACTGTCACCCATACCAACGCCAGTTCTTGTTGGATCTGAGGGCAGCAATGGTGAGAACAGAGACCTAAGCATTGCAATCGTTGGTGTTATGAGGGTTCTGTCTTCCGAGCTTTTAGCTAAAGCAACTCAACACCACTCACTTTGCCCCTTATCAGTCACAGAACCCCTCTAGTCTATTCCCAAAAGCCTGTCCTTGCAATCCCTGATACGTAAATACAACTATCATGAGGATCATTTCAAGTATGGAGGGGCTGTAGAGCTGCACCAGTAGCCAGTGGTGTGGTGGGGTATCTCCCCTGCTGCAAATGGAGCAGAAATGGGGGAGCAGCCCTGCAGCTGCCAAGGCCCAGGCTGGTGAGTGTCACGGTCCAGCCTGGAGCCCCAGCATTGCAAAAGCTAATTCCTTCATCCAGCAGGACAGAGTCAGGCTCCAGGGACTCTCACTGGCAGGGTTCGCCCTCTAAAAACCCCTTGCCCAGAATCAAAAGGTGACTTTGGAGGTCCCTTTGAGAAGCCCAAACCAGAACAATGGTGCTTCAGCCAGCTCCAACGGTATTTGCCTACCATGTACAGCTGGTGAGCATCAAGGTTCAAACCTGGGCCAAGGCAGAGCCAGCAGACAGCCCTCTGCGACCTGGCTACATTCCCTCCATCCTGGGAGAGGCAGCAATTGTAAGTTCCTTTACAGTACCAGCTCACTGGTCTGCTTTGCAGACCTAGCCACGCTGAGGTGGATCATCCTAATCTATCCTGCTGGTGTAACCCCTCTAGTACAAGCAAAAGTCTTGGCATGGCCAGTATGAAGGTTCTGTGCAGTGATCCATCAGTGCTGGCTGGGTCCAGTTCCCCTGTCTTATCTGGCTGTAAACTATGGGCAAGTGCTGATGATAGCAGAGCAACAGCAGAGCCAGAGAAGCTAGGCCCCGGACTATGAAGACATCTCACAAGTATCTTTGTCAGTGGGCCAAGATGGGGAGAGTCATGGCAAATTCTGGATTCTCCAAGTGCTAGATGTAGCTGCAGGACACATACTGGCAATGAAACTCATGAGGCCACAAAGTGGTGTCCTGAGCCAGGGCAAACTTAGTGTCGCCTCCAGATACCAGAAGAAAGAAGCTCAGGGATATTTTGTCCTGGCAGACTTTATACCAGGTCAAGCACCACACGTCCTGCACCTCCTGCAGACCCCACTTCACACGTCTGGGATGATTTGAGAAGAAATCAGTCAGGCACTTCCCCCAGCTCTGGTGCTGCCCATGTTGCAGGTCATCATAGAGACCGTGCCATTCATGACCCACATGGTCACCCTCTGCCTGTGCCATGAGGAGACACAGCAGACCCTGCAAGTGAGGCACACACCGTGTACAGACATAACTCCACTGACTTGTGTGGCCAGCAGGATGAGGGAGGGGATTCTGTCCCTCTACTTCACTCTTGTGAGACCACCTGGAGTACTGTATCCAGCTCTGGAGTCCTCAGCACAGGAAGGACATGGACGTATTGGAGTGGGTCCAGAGGAGCCCCTGAAGATGAACAGGGGGCTGGAGCCCCTCTGCTGAGGGAGGACAGGCTGAGAGAGTTGGGGTTGTTCAGTCTGGAGAACAGAAGGCTCCAGGGAGACCTTAGAGCAGCCTTCCAGTGTCTGAAGGAGGCCCACAGGAAGGCCACAGAGGGACTTTTTACAAGGGCATGGAATGATAGGATGAGGGGTAATGGCTTCAAACTGCCAGAGGGAAGATTTAGATGAGATCTCACGAAGAAATTTTTCACTATGAGGGTGGTGAGACACCAGCCAAGGTTGCCCAAAGAAGCTGTGGCTGCCCCATCCCTGGAGGGCTCAAGGCCAGGCTGGATGGGGCTTTGAGCAACCTGGTCTGGTGGGACGTGTCTGTGCCCAGGGCAGGGGAGCTGGAAATAGATGGTCCCTAAGGTCCCTTCCAACCCCAACCATTCTGACTTCACTGAAGCCCTGGCCAGTTTCTAGCAGCTGAGCATCCACTCTGTGCCACCACCCCCCATCATCCCCTCATCACCCCCAGAACTCAGAGGCTGGCTATCCACAGTGGGAGGCTGCTTACGGAAGGACAGCAGAGCTGCCTGGCAGAGCTGGGATTGGGTGTATGAAGAGTCCAGCCTTCAAAAAGCCACTATAAAAAGATGCAAGTCTTCGCAATGCACAGGGCTGCTACACACACACACGCTTCACCCATGTTAGGGACACAGTCACCTGGCCTGTGGGTGCTGAACGAGCTGCAGAGCAGCAGAAAGAACAGTGTGTACCACGCTGATGCAATGCAGCATGAGACAGCTCCAGACTCCTCAGCAATGCCAGCTCCCAGCCTCTATGGCCATGCAGGGCTCTCCAGAATAAGCCCCAGCTCCATGTCCCTGCTGTCTCCTCCCAGGGAACAGCCAGAGCAGGGCTTGGATAAAGCCTCTGGGCTGGCCTGGGAACAATGGTGAGGGGACAGTGTGAACATAACACAGCGAGATAGCTACCCCTGCTGCCCAGCAGAAGACATCTGCATGCAGACGGACTCACAGCACTCCTCCCCAATACCTCCAAACTGTCCTCAGCCTCCTGCCCTCCTCTGTGCCCTCTGCTCCTGCACCATCCGGCCCTGCACCTCCCCTTGAACCCCTTAGTCCCAGTCAGGCCCTGCTTCCCTTTCCCTCTGCAGCTCCAGCTCCCATCACTCCTGCTGTCCCACACCACCCTTCGCTGCCAGCCTGAGGGAAGCCCTTGCCATGGCTGAGGCAGTTGTCACAGATCACAAGAGGTTTGAGGCTGGCAGGGATCTCTGGAGATCACCTGGTCACAGCCCTCACGGCTCAAAGCAGGGCCAGCTTACAGGGAGTTGCTCAGAAATTTGTCCACATGGGTTTTGAACATCTCCAACAACTCCACAACCCCCCCGAGCAACCTGTTTGATCATTGTGCCCCATAAAAATGTTTTTTTATATGTGCACCAATGGGTTGACCAGGAGGCATGTGTGGACTGCCTGCACCAAGACATGCAGGGCAGACAGCTGCGCTACTGAAGTCTTTCGTAAGGGCTTTTTAAATAGAAAACACCCATAAAGGTGGTCTCCAGAGATTTGCACCAACTCTGCTTTGCAAGAGTATCTCTGTGTCTTTCTCCCCTTCCCCAAATGTAGCTGAGACAAGCCCTGTAGATGTGAGAGGGAGAAGAGGACAGGACAACCAATCCTTGAAGCTCAAGGGCAGCCTTGGCCACAGTGACCATGAGATGGTGGAGTTCAAGATCCTTTGGGCATAAGGAGGGAGCATGGTAAGCTTCCTACCTTGAACTTCAGGAGAGCAGGCTTTGGCTTCTTCATGAATCTGCTTCTTGGGTTACCATGGGATAAAGCCCTGGAGGGAAGAGGGGCCCAGTAAAGCTGGGCGGAGGGGCTGATCATCTTCATGGCCCTCCTCTGGACTCACTCCAACAGTTCCATGTCCTTTTCGTGCTAAGCACTCCAGGTGGGGTGTCACCAGAGTGGAGCAGAGGGGTAAGAATCCACCACGCCACTCCCCTTCACCCTGCTGGCCATGCTTCTTTTGATGCAGCCCAGGGTGTGTGGGGCTTTCTGGGCTGTGAGCACATGCTGCCGGCTCATGTTGAGCTTCTCATCAACCAACACCTTCTCCTCAGGGCTGCTCTCAATCCATTCTCCGCCCAACCTGCATCTGTGCTTGGGATTGCCATCACCCAGGTGCAGGACCTTGCACCTGGTCTGGTTGAACTTCGTGAGGTTGGCATGCGCCCACCTCTCAAGCCTGTGCAGGTCCTTCTGGATGGCATCCCTTCCCTCCAGCGTGTTGACCATGCCACACAGTGTGGTGTCATTGCCAGCAAACTTGCTGAGGGTGCACTCAGTCCCACTGCCCATGTTGCTGAAAAAGATCAGGACTCTTCTGCAGTGAGTGACCCATACCATCGTCAAGGGACAGACACCTGACATCTAATGGTGGGACTTGATGATCTTAAAGTTATTCTCCAACCTAAACGATGCTATGATTATATGACAGCAGGTACTCGCTCTTCAAAACCAGGCTTTGTGTTCAGGCTTTAAAACACAGGGGCCCCCTGACCCCTGCGGCTGAAATACAACCCAATGCAATACAAAACAGTGGAATTTTTGGAAGAATACTCCTTTATATTAAACAACTCTTTTACCTAAACATAAAGCCATTATCTGTGATGCTCACAGAGTGCCTACACATAGGCCATTACGTGTGTTATTAAGAGTGTCTGCTGAACAGCTTGAGCTCCAGCTCTGTCCTACCTCACCAGGCCCCATGTTGCACCTGATACACTTACAAAGCACATAGGACTAAGCCCAGCTGCTTTTGGATACTCTGAAAGGGTGACCTCCCTCTGAGCAGTCCCCCTTGGGTCCCATTAGTGGGAAAAACCAGGAACTTTAGTGTGTGCAGCATGTCAAACACTGCTCACAACAACCGCAGGAAAAGACCAACTGCCCTACGAGACAAACCCTACTCTAATTCTGCCTTTATTTTTTTGTTGACCATAAACACAGTCCAGGCAGCCAGCTCACGTGCCTACATCTGTATTTTCTTGGGCATATCCCCTTGAATAACCTGCCTTGCTAAACACTTTTCTGAACTTGCTTCCTTCTGCAGCAAGGCTTCTAGTGAAAGACAAACAGTGTGATGTGGAGCTCACTGACAATTCTGGAAACTGATGTCAAAGAGAAAAGAAATGCTGTGAATTTTTGCTTGAGTTGAAGAGTCAAAATCATTTCATCAGGGTTGAAGAAAGTATTTTAATTTCATTAGAATGAGACAAAACTAGACAAAAACAGCATCACAAAAAAAAAGTCTTCTGGATCAGAAGAAATCTAATCTAAAAAGAATAATCAGTAAATATGTTGAAATTAAACAACTCTATTTCTTCCAGGATAAAGCGAAACAGATTCATAGAAGATTTATGGGTTATTAAATATACCTTTTTCATCCCTAAAATGAGTTCTGGTTAACAAAGCTTTCATGAGACTAATTCTAAATCTAGGCTAAACTCTGGGTGCCAATCTTCTCCAGGTGGGGTCATCCTGGAAAGACAGAGTCACAAGCGCAGCTGCTCTTCAGGTTTTCCAGCCTTGGGGGAAAAAAGTGGCAGCAGAGGTCTCCAAGGAGGTCCTCTTGTGCTGGAGACCCTCAGCTCCAGAGCAGAGTTGCTTTCACTGCATGAAGTGCCTGGGATGCAGGAGGCTCCTCTGAAGGAAGCTCAGACCAGACAGGCTCCTGTGCACCCGTTAGTGTTGAGCTCTGATGTGAGTCAGCCTTGATCCTGCCTCCACAAGTAACATGGGGCAACGTCCTCCCTGCTCTGATTCAGTGTCCCCTCACACCTTTTGCCTCCCCAACAATTCCAAGATCTTTAGATAAACTCAGTCCTCTCTAACGAGGACCGGGCAATGAAGAGAGGCAATTAAAAGAGTGGCAGGGAGAAACTAAATGCATTGCAGCGTCTCTGCTTCAGGAAGAAACACCTCCAACAAGCCTTTGTGGGCCCCCACGCAGAGCACAGCTCGATACCCAGGGTGATGGGGGCCCGGCTCAGCTCTTAGCTGGGATTGCTTCTACAAAGCCACCATGACAAAGGGACACAGAGAGCACAGATGAAAGAACACTGATACAGAGGGCTGTTGGCATGGCAACAGGCTGAAAAATCCCCAAGAGGATATAGCATAAGTGACCTGATATACAATAAATATAAATAGATGAAATGTCCTTTACGCATGACATTGCTGAGTACAGGCCTGCCTCCCATTAATGGGAAAGGCTGTTGGTCCTTCTTGGGCAGCATCAGTCCCTGACTAGGAACACTACGAGGTGGGTTGCCGCCAGGTTGTCTCCCTGTCATGCCACACTGCCACATGTTGCTGGGCTTTCTCCAGCTCTGCCCATTGCAGGCATCCTCATCTCAGCCAAATCCTAACCGCCCCCCCCAGCAGGAAGCCCCCATCACCGCCGTCCCCAGCTCTTGCTTTCCACACTCAACTTGCCTCCATTTTGCTTTGCCCGTTTAATCTCTCAGCTGAGACAATGGCACTTTTCAAATCCTGTGGTGCCCCCTTGGCCAGGGTAGAAACCAAAACCAGTGTCTTGAGCTTAACTCTGCCCCGAGCTCACAGGTGTTAGAGAAGCTGGTCAGATAGTACACTGGCAGGCTGAAAGAACACCCCAGGAATTAACTCGCCCTGGGTATTTTTAATTCCCCTCCTCTGTAGACCTATCTTGGTTTTATTTTTAAAAAACGTAATAACACACTGCCAATAGCAACCCTTTTCTTCTTTTTCCAAGGAAATTAGAAGTTAACACTACCTTCACTGCCACTAAAAGATCGCTAAGAGGGAAAGACACAAAAGCACTTTGAGGAACTAAAAACTGTGCAAGTAAAACCTCAGTTTGTATTTTGTATCTCAGATTCTTTGACTGCTTTAATGTTTTTCCCTGCAGAGTCTCTAAGGAACAGGCAAAAACCACAAGTCACAAGTTGCCATAACACCTGCAAACAACACACCCCACCTAAACTGTGAGGAGTCTCAAAATTAGCAAAGAGAACATTTCATTAAAAAAAGAGCATATTTAGATGCTTTGATTCAGTCACCAAACTCAGACTCTCAATGGAAATCAATGTGGACTGAACCAGAATACGGATCTGAACAGAGGAAAGAGGTGGCAAACTAAAAATAGGGCAGATTTGGGTCACATCAAAACAACTTATTCCAGGCAAAATGGAGTGACTGGGGGAAAAAAAAAAAGGCATAACTGTTTGGAAAGTAGCAACCTCTTTGCTTAATGGAGACATGTTTTTCCCCCTCTTAAATAAAAACTACCAAAATTAAAATACAGTTTTGAAATGAAAGCAGAAAATTTTATTTGATAAATGCTGAAAAAAACCCACTCGTGCCTTTATGGAACAGGATGCTTCCTTTTGGAAGTGTCATGATAAAAAATTGAGGGACTTTGTTCTTTTTTAAGCATCAATTTTTCCTGCCTGTGTACTTCACATATCAATGTGCTGCCTCTGATCTCAACTGAGGGGTGGTTTCAGGCCCTCTGAAAACCCATTTTGCAGCGGTTTCTCCACCACTCTGCCTCCCTCTGTCTTTGCAGCATCTCTTGCTGGACCAACACTGCCTGACTGCTGGCAGACGCTCCACTACAGGTGTTACCATCTCACACCCATGCCATGCTGAGCAACCAGCTCCACAGAGCCCTCCAAGTCCAGTGCCTGGCTGTCCTGCAGGACTGTGGGAAGGGCTCTGTCACAGAATCAGAGAATATTCATGGTTGGAAGGGACCTTTGAGATCATCAAGTCCAACCACAAAAAAAAAACCAAACCACCAACAAAAAACCCCAACCCAACCCAACCCAAAAAAACCCCAACAAAACAAAAAACACCACACCCACCCACAAACAGACACAAACCAACAATCCCGGGCACTAGAGCATGCCCTGAAGTGCCATGTCTACACGTTTCTTAAATACCTCCAGGGATGGTGACTCCACCACCT
>JAOXNO010000013.1:159258305-159272187 GCA_028565335.1 Limnodromus scolopaceus | reverse complement strand
TACATTTAAATGGAATTAAATGGAATTTCAATTCCATCACAAATTTCAAATTCAGAACAGTCTGGCTCTGTCTTCCCGCCCGATATTTAAACACAGTAATAAGATTCCCTGAGCTAAACAGGCTAAACAGTCCCAGCTCCCAGCCTCTCCCTACATCAGAGATGCTCCAAGCCTTAATCATCTTTGTAGCCCCTTGCTGGACACAGTCCTGTATGTCCGTGTCTGTCTCGTACTGAGGAGCCCAGAGCCATACGTGATACTCCAGGTGCGGTGTCTCAGCGCGGAGTAAAAGGGAAGGATGGCCTCCCTCAAATTGCTGCCAAGGCTCTTCCTAGTGTAGCCCGTCATGATGTTCACCACCTTTCCTGCAAAAGCACACCTGCTGACTTATGGTCAACCCGGTGTCTCCCAGGACCTTTCCTCCCAAGCTGCCTTCTAGCCTGATAGCTGCCAGCCTCTACCGCTGCCTGGGACTATTCCTCCCCAGGTGCACGGCTGGGCATTTTCCAGTGATGAAGCTCACACGGCTCCTGTCGGCCTGTTTCTCCAGCCTGACTGAGACACCCTGAATAGCAGCGCGACCCTCTGCCCCGCCAACCACTCCTCCCTCCTCTGTATCACCTGTAAACTCGCCGAGGCCGTGCTCTGGCCCACCATCCCGCTGATTAACGAAGAAGCTAAAGAGTGCTGGCACCTGCACTGGCCCCTGGGGTACACCATTAGTGATGGACGCCCGACGACAAGCCTTCGGTTCTGGCAGTTCAGCGAGTTTTCAGTCTGTCTAACCACGCACTCCACTAGTCTGCGCTGGCTCAGTTTATCACCAGGGACGTTACGGGAACCAGCGCGTGCGGCCGCAAGGAAAGATGTGCGTTACAGGGCATTAGCAATAACACGCGGCCCGTCAGGGGAGAACCGGCAAAAGGAAGGGGGAAGAACAGGCGGAACGAAAGAGGAAGGAAGGGGGAAGGACAGGCGGAGGCGGCTGCAACACGCCTCAAGCCCCGCAAACGTCACCGCGGGCCGTTGTGCGTCCGGCCGCACGCCCTCGGGACGCCGTGCGCATGCGCGGTGCGGCGCCGCCGTTTCCATAGCAGCCGCCATCAACAGCGCGGCCTGCGGCGGAGGCCGCTCCGCCGCTGGGCTCGTCGCCCGCCGTCCCAGCTGGCCGCCATGAGCGAGCCGGACGTGGAGGCGATCGTCGCCCAGAAGTACGAGATCAAGAGGCGGCTGGGCAAGGGGGTGAGTGCCCGGGGGAGCTCGGGGAACCGGGCGGCGCGGTGCGGTGCGGCGTGGCGTGGCGTTGCCTGCGGGCCCTCCCGTCCCGGTGGTGCCTGTGTCTGCGGCCGCCTGGGCCCTGCCGCAGGCCGCCGACCCGAGCCGCGCTGGGTGCTGGGGGTCCGAGAGTTTATATGGTTGAAGAAAAACTGGACTGTGAAATGTTTATTATGCCTAATGGAGAAAAAAAAATCCTAGCGTGTTAACTCCCTGTGACTTCTTACAGTTGGTTCACAACTAAATTTCAGAGGAAGGTGTCATGTTGTAGCATGTGAAACTGATCTCACCCTTAAATTCCTCACCAGTTTTTTTTTTTCCTGTATTTTAATGGAGAACTGCCACACAAAGCACTGACCTTGTATGTACACTTGGTTTACAGTAAAATGAATCAGTCTCAAAGAATATTCTGTTTGTGCCTGCCAAATTCTTTCATGTTTACTGTAACTCCATTACTTTAAGTATTATGGCACATCAAGTAATTTTTTTCCCCATAAAATTACATATTTTTATGTGCAAGCCAACGTTAATTTTTAAGATCTTTCTCCTCAGGCAGTCTCTAAACCCTTCCTGATTATCTGCTTTTCTGTTCTGGCAGCTCTTTGCCATTGTTTAGCTGTGTTGATACTAATAGTTGAGTATTTTATGTGCAATTACAAGGGAGAACTTGAGAGAGGCTCATTTTCTTCACTGTCCTCGAAGACACTGTCTTGTTTTTTTCCTTTTGAATTCACACTGATCTTTCTTATGGCTATATTTCATTCTAAGTTTGTCTCTGACTTGAAGTTCGCTGTCATCTCATTACTAGTTATCAGCTTTCTCCCTTTGACTGAATGGAGTATATTACATCTTTTAACATGCTAGGTTCTTTGAACAGAATGACATTATTATTTCATGTGAAATATCAAATTGTTTGAGAGTTCTGTTTGGAGACTTTCACAAACATGACTAAAGACGTTCAGGTCTTTAAAGGGCTTGGTGGCTTCAGGTCTATCATCTAGGCATCACTGACGTTATTAAAACTACTAGTTGGGCTCTTAACTCAAGTAGTTCCAGTCTCCCAAACTCCTGTGTTTTCTGCCTCTTGGATGCAGAAAGTTCTGTATGTATTGTGTATGTACACAGCTGATGTACTTACCCGAGCACTTAAAAGGCTGTTGGAGTCCCTGAAACAGGTGAGGACTGCCCAAAAAATAGAGCAAGGGAGATAAGCTGTTCCTGTACAGTGAGGGTAATCAGTTTGAGGTTTTTTTGTTCTTTTTTTTTTTTTTTTTTTTAAATTAAAAGCTGTGTTATCTACTAAGGGAACAGGAACTTTTACCTAAGTTTTCCATATTCTGGATTACTGTGTGATACTTGCAAATGGTGATTACTCAATCTCCCTTGCGGTACAGATCCAGTTTTCTTATTTTTAGGTCATAGATTTGATTCTTAACTTTCCACATTCTAGGAGATGTCTTACATCTTGCACAATGGGATTATTTCTCACTCAGAAATGCCCAGTTAATGTTTAAACACTCATGAAAAGTAAAACAGCTGCAGTATGTGATGTTGAGTGGTTTTCATACTTAAATACTCAAATAGAGACGTTGAGGCAGACTTCCCAAGAACATGTGTGGTCCTGGAGTATGCGCTCAGGTCCTTTGCTGTGCATCAGGAAGTACAAACAGCTGGAGTATAAATATCTCAGATAAGTGCTGTAGTACTACACTGCTGGCAATTGGGATGTCTCTTTTCTCTTTTCCCAAGTAAGAAGTGATAGGATGAGAGGAAATGGCCCCAAGTTGCACCAGGGGAGGTTAAGGATGGATATTAGGAAAAATTTCTTCCCTGAAAGGGTTGTCAAGCATTGGCAGAGGCTGCCCAGGGCACTGGTGGAGTCCCCATCCCTGGAGGGATTTAAAGATGTGTAGTGGTGCTGGGGGACATGGGTTAGTGGTGGACTTGGCAGTGCTGAGTTAGCAGTTGAATATGTTCTTAAAGGTCTTTTCCAACCTAAATGATTCTGTGATTCCATGCTACTGTCACTACAGGCCTTGGTAACAAGTCTCTCTCCAAATTTCTTATAAGCCCCCTTTAAGCTTCAAAAGGCCAAAATAAATTCTACCTGGAGCCTTCTCTTCTCCAGGCTGAACCCGCCCCCCAGCTCTCTCAGCCTGTCCTCACAGCAGAGGGGTTCCAGCCCTTCCAGCATCTCTGTGGCCTCCTCTGGCCCCACTCCAACAGCTCCGTGTCCTTCTGCTGTTGGAGGCAGCACTGTGTTTGTCGGGGGGTGTTCCCCACAGCAGAGCAGAGGGGCAGAATCCACCCCCCCTCGCCCTGCTGGCCACAGTGCTGGGGATGCAGCCCAGGATGCAGGGGCCTTTCTGGGCTGCCAGGGCAGGTTGCTGGCTCATGGGCAGCTTTTCCCCCTCCAGCACCCCTAAGCCCTTCTCAGCAGGGCTGCTCTCCATCCCTCCATCCCCAGCCTGGGCTAAGACCGGGGGTTGCCCTGACCCAGGTCATGAGCATGTACATCTGCTGCTGGCTGCCTTAGGGGTCAGGATACTTGGCCTTGTGGACCTTTTGTCAGGCTCAGTATAGATGTTCTTAGTCTGTAACTCAACCAAGTATTGCTCATTGGTCTAATCTCTCTTTCTTCTAGGTAGCTGTGATTACCTCTTCTTTCAGTCCCTCTGTTGAGTAAGTTCTACTTCCACACTGGAGGTCTGCACTGTGCTTAAGATGCCATAGTACACTGTTCACCTCTCTTTCTTTCTCCCTAGGCTTATGGCATTGTATGGAAAGCAATCGATCGCAGGACAGGAGAAATAGTGGCTGTTAAAAAGATTTTTGATGCTTTCAGGAACAGAACAGATGCTCAGGTGAGAAATCATTGTTCTAATGTGTCCTGAAAGATGTTGTGGGAGTTCAGAGAAATTTTCAGGATTTATGTCTCTGAAAGATGTTATTTGTTTGACAATTATGCATATAATAATACAGTATACAGCTGTATCAGGATAAAAAGAAGCAATAAATGTCAAGCTTTGTATATCATGGTATCTACAAAATACTGTTTGATGTCCCTGAGGAAAAAATGCCTTCATATGTGCGCACAATGTGACTCTCCCTTGTGGTGTTATGCTGTCGTGTCTCAGGACGGACAGCATGCTTGTGATTCACTAGGGAGCAACAGAGTTTTTCCTACCCTGTCTGCCACAGGAGGGTTTCCTCTGCTTTAGAGATTAGAATGGGTTTAACCCTCTCACTGGGAGTCCATACTCTATTCTGTCATTCTGTTGAGGTGATAACAAACCTTTTTTTTTTGTTTGTTTCTAGAGAACATTTCGAGAGATTATGTTCCTGCAGGTAATGTCCCCTCTCCTCTCTGATTTTTAATTGCCTCTGATATCGTTCTCATATTTTCTTCCCATTCTTTTTCAAAATGCCATGTTCAGGGTTGACAACTCTATGAATTTATTTTCTGCACCATCTTGGCAAACAGCCTTTCCGTGACTCTGCAAAAGCACCTGAATGAAATGGAAAGTTGGTCTTATTTTTCCTTTGAGAAAAGCCCTGATCTTTCACCATTTTTAGCAGTATGTCTGATCACCATATTGACTTGAACTTTCTGTCACTTCTTATTTCTTTGTGGAAATCAAGTGTTTTTCTTAAATTATAAATGCCATTATTCAGAGGTGGGGCTGGGGTGTGGAGGAGATTTACGTGCCAAAACCTTTTTCCTCCGTCATGTGGGAAGCAACTTGACCACTTGAAATTATCAAAGCAAAGCTAAAAGGGAAGTCTGGCATGGAATTACCTAAGGCTGCTCTTGTTTTGATGTAACTGACTGCACGCTACACCTAATTACCTTATCAGTAGCATTAAAATTATCTGTCCATTCCTCCACAGACTTACCATGTAGAAACATTAATGTTTTTGAATAGTGATAATGTTGTTATAACTATGATTTTCTAAGGACGCAAGCAAGCCAGGGCTCATAGGAAGAGGTGTTTCCTAAGACTGTCAAGTTTAAATAGGAAATGAACATAAATAAACAATTCTGTTAAGAAGTTGTTAAGACTGAGAATGAAGTAAACGATCTCGACAGTATTGTCAGTCTTCACCTCCAGTTTAAGATACCTGCATTTGGGTGTCTCTTTGTACGCTGACTGTCTGGTCTCCCCTTACAGTCAGTTCAACCAAGGCAGCCTATAGAGTGTCTCAGTCAGCCCTCAAAGACACTTTCTGGTCGGTTGGGGTTTTAAATTATGAATGTTGATGGCAACTTTGTTCTGTTTTCACTACCACAATAATTATTTGCCTTCGTTAGGAAATATGAAGTGCATAAAGTTGACTGGATTTTATTCAAAATGTTATAAAGGAATTTTTAGAACTAATGTCTCAGACAACAGAGTGGGGTTTTTTTAGATTAATTGGCTGTTTTCATACTGTGGAGAAAGCTTAAATCTTTTTATTTATTTATTTATTTCAGTAGAAGCATAATGAAGGAAATAGCACGTTAATATTTATTTTAGACAATAATGCAAAATCATATAGGCTGTTGTCCTTTTTTATGATTCACAAGCAAGACACTTGATTTTGACAGTTGGGTCTCTTACCTCTGCAGGAATTTGGAGAACATCCAAATATCATCAAGCTGCTTGATGTTATCCGAGCTCAGAATGACAAGGACATCTACCTCATCTTTGAGTCCATGGGTGAGATTAGCATTGCATCAGCCGTTTAAATCCAGCCTCTCTTATCAGTTATCTTTGTTTTCTACTTTGATAGTAGTGTGCTGATGATTTACATGAATATTCATGTAAGTAGACGCATAAGTGGAGCAGTATAGGCTTTATATATATACCGGTTGTGATTACATGGGAATAGCAGTGAAACTTTTAGGGGAGTAATAATTATATGAGAACTGGATGGTTGAGATGAAGGAAAAATGGCAGCAAGCAACAAATTAGAAGTCTTGTAGAGACAGATATGGAAGAGACTGTGCAATTTTATTATATTAAAAGTATGGAATACTAGAACAGTTACTGTAACATAAGCTGCAAGTCAAACTTGTAATACAGAGAGATTTCAGTACTGTTAATAATTACAGTGCATTTTGGACAATGGTCTATTCTGGCCTTGCTTTGAGGAACTTATATTCACAACTTGGTAATCCTTTACTGATGTAAATATATTACTGACGTAATATGTTACAGAGACAGATTTACATGCTGTGATTAAGAAGGGGAATTTGCTGAAAGATATCCACAAGTGTTACATTCTCTACCAACTCCTGAAGGCAACTAAATTCATCCACTCAGGAAATGTTATTCACAGAGATCAGAAGGTATATTTCTTAGTCATAGTCTTTATCCTGCACTCAAGTTTTCTCTTAAACACTAAATGGAAATGTATGAAAAGAATGAGACTAGTAAAAGAACCTTGATAATAATCTTCTGCCATTCAGAAAGTAAAAAGCTTATTAATTTTCCTTTGTTCAATTCAGCCTTCAAATATCTTGCTGGATGCAGACTGCTTTGTTAAACTTTGTGATTTTGGGCTGGCCCGTTCTCTGTGTCAGATGAATGAGGACCAAGGTAACCCTCCTCTAACAGAATACGTGGCAACACGCTGGTACCGAGCTCCCGAGATCTTACTTTCCTCTCAGAGGTAACCCCTTAATATGAGCGAAGGGACGGGATTCTCTAATTTCTTCACCACTGGGAAAGATTTTTGTCTAAAAGTCTTAAATATTTTCATTTTAGATGTCACTAGATGCAATGTCATGTCAGCAGTCCGTTTTCTCAATATGCATTTAAACTTCAGTTCTGCAACATAAAAAATCTCTCATTACATGTACATTTCCTTCCTGGCTTCTTAGATTGTCCATTTACATACATTACCATCTCATCTGTTTGTCATCTTTTCTCCCACTAGACTTACTCTTTCTCCCCTTAAATCTGCATCTTTACAAAATTTGGTTGAGTCTTAGTCTCCTTTTCCAAATTTAAGGAGAGTTTTTTCATAGACCTTCAGAAAATATTCTGTAATAAAATGTTAAATCAGCTGCCTGTTAGGCTTAGTCCTTCTTCAGACTTAAATATAACAAATCTTAGTGATCAGAAAAGAAAATAAGTTTAAGTTGGGTGAGTATCATAAATTTGAAATCTGGATGTTTTGCAAACTGTCATTTACCCATTGTTTGGCATTTACTTTGCTTAAATAATTGTAACTACTTTCTAGATACATTCTGCCATGAAAAGTCCTTTTTTCCAAGGAGCACCTTCTGTCTTCAGCATTGGTCATGTATTATCTTGTCATGGAATTTACTTTTAATATATTTCCTTTTATGGTTTCCCAGAGTAGACTTTTAGTAGGATAAATCTCCTTTCTGTTTTGTGCTTGCCAGTTTCATGGTTCCTGAATCTCATTTACTTTATAGTTAAAACCTGTGAGCATTTGGATTCAAGGAGTCACCAAGCTTGTTTTTCCAGCAAAATAAGCTAATATAGATGATGTGAGTATCAGCTACAGAAAAACGTTTGCTTGATTTAGTCCTAACTCTGTTCTGTTCTTATTTGTAGTTACACTAAAGGTGTAGACATGTGGAGCATTGGCTGTATTCTGGGAGAGCTGCTACTTGGGAAACCTCTTTTTCCTGGAACATCAACAATGAATCAAATAGAGCAGATCTTGAGGGTCATTCCTGCCCCATCCCCAGAAGGTAGGACTCTTCTACGGGGAAAGGTGTTTAGGGAAGAGATTAAAAGAGGGAAAGAAGGCAGCCCAGATAGATCAGCGAAGAAGGTATCTCTTGTGAGTCATTCTAATGTCTTTCCAAGGAAATTAAAGACTTAATTGTGAAATGTTAGTGTTTGAGGAAAATAAGCCCATACTCGATTAGGTAAGAAGCAAGACTCAGGCCTTCAAAACATTTTGAGACTTATAGGAGGATAATAATTTAAAACAAAATATCATAGTTCAGTGAGACTTGCATAGTAAAGGTAAATTGGACTTTTTGGTCTGGAAATCTAAACACAGAAGTGAAGGCTGGAGTGAATATATGTTAAATACAAAAGGGATTATTATGATGATTGTCTTCTATGAGTTCCGGTCTAACACCGGAACTCATACGCTTTATAAACTTTTACAACATGTTGATGTGTTCTAACTGATCTAGCAAATATTTTTTAGAAAAATAACTACCTTCAGTTTAAGGACATCACAGTTTTGGAGAATTCCATTCAAGCTTAAATTTCTTTTTATTTTTTATTAGAGATTTGGTTGCTGTGAATGAAGTACAAATGGAAATGTGTGTGTGAAAATACCAAAATGGAAGTTAGAAGAATAGCCAGCTCCAATAATAAAAAATGCTGTCCCATTCTCAGCAGTACAGTTAAAGAATGTGTTGATCGTGTCATAAGCAGAAGGTCCCATATCCTTACCATGGGACAGTGGCAGCAAGGCTGCAACATATTGCAGGCACAGTTTCCTTTTCATTTAGCCAAACAAGTGAGAACAAACACTTGTTCCAAACTCTGCTGTGAACAAGGAGAAACAGCCCATGAGCAGCAACTTTGTGTAGAATTTATGGGGACCAAATAAGCAAGATTCTGAAGCAAAAAAACCATTCCATAGCAACTGTCGACTCTTTGAGAGTATGACAGATACATTGAGAAAACAGAGAGATACATTGAGAAAAATACATGCTCATTATCACCAATCAAAAAGAACCCCAATGAATGTGATGAGGAAATCAATAGATGGTATTGCTTGTCCCACACAAGTGATCCTGGCCAGATCCTTTGGCCTCAGATATCTTGGTGCTTCTGTGTATGTGGGTATGAGTGCAAGTTTATAAAATCTATGATAGATTGAATAAGAATTGAGAAAATCAGCTTAGAAAATTTGTAAGTAAATATTCCATCCTCCTTACGTAAGATCTCCCATTGAGTTTTATTAGGATAATTTCCTATGTTAATATAAAATATTTCCTTTCCTTCATAAACTGTGTATTGCTGGGAATCCTAATCTTGGCATTAACAGTATGTTTTCCTTATTGCAGATATTTTGGCGATGCAATCAGATTGCAAGGCCTCAGTGATTAACCGCATGAGTTCCCGGTAAACCTTGTCGCTCGTTGTGTTTCAGAAGTCAACAATGTACTGTATGGTGTTGATGAAGTACCCATGAAGTTCACCTTCCAATGAATTTCACCAGCAGAAATGATTTCTGTTCTCTGCAGATTCAGCTACCTCTAGAGAAATGGTTGTAAAGTTTAATTAAAAATAGAAAATAAAAAAACCCAAGATAATACCAATGACATGATCTGGGAATAACAAAACAAAAAGAGGTTGGGCATACAGTCCAAGCTATGGTCATGTGTACTTTCTCAAAATTAGAACATTTTCCTATCCTGAGTCGTTTGGGTATCTGATGTCATTGGTTCATGAACGGAAAGCCTGAATCTGTTCAGTCTGACAGCCTTATTCCAGCTGCTTAAAGACTTGCACTGTGATTTATTTTTTTTTTTTAATTTTAATTTTTTTTCCCCATATATCTGTCACGGTTCTTTTGGATCCTGGGAATTTATATCATTGTTTTCTCACTTTTAGGCAGCGAATGACATTTGAGCAGATTTTTCCACCCTCTACTCCATTGCCTGCCTTGGATCTTCTGAAGAAACTTTTAGTATTCAACCCTGATAAACGACTCACAGCAGAGGAGGCTCTGCAGCATCCTTATGTGAAAAAGTGAGCATGATACCAATGTGCAGTTTTCCCTCAGATGTTACAGACCTGTTTTTGGCACAAGTTTGCTTTATAGGCGTGACAGAAAAAAAAGACAAAGCTAATTCTTAATTTTCTCTAACCCAATTTCCACTAGAGGTCACACTAGATGGTTTAATAATCCTTTTTAACATCATATTATTCTGTGGTGCTGGTTTTAGTCTTGATGAAATGCATTATATGTTATCATCTTCTTAGGTTTCACTGTCCTGCCAGGGAGCCCTCTCTGGATTATGATGTGATTCTTCCTTTAGGTGATGATATCCAGCTGTCTGTGGCAGAATATCGAAATAAGCTATATGAGGTACTTTATCTTATTCTATTTTCCAAAATCCTGATCTTCCAGGTAACCTGCCATTCCTGCATGCACTTACTGAATTCTGTCATTTTCTTCTATTTTCGTTCCCCAGGGTTTCCATACATGTTTACAGTTACATCTTGGTGTTTCTTACCAGTCAATTCCATACATAATTTTTGAGAGGTCTTTAAGTCCAGATTCCCACAGGGAAAAAGAAAAGCCTGTAAAGCATGATGTACAAAAAAGACTGTGTAATATATTGTGCTGGATGCAAGAGTCCAAGAGAGGTGAGGCTGCTGCCACTCCATGTCCTCAGGTCCAGCCAGTGTGAAAATGCATTCTCAGCAAGCACACACACACAGGAAAGCATACACACTACATATATACATGTATAATATATACATGGCTGACCTCATGGGTCACAAACAGGCATTTGGAGCACTCTCACAAACAGGCATTTGGAGCACTCTCACAAACATAGACAGCACCAGCAGTCTCATCCTGCTCCCTTCTCTGGCTGAGCAAGATGACACCCACTCCCGAGAATAAAGACACATACATAGGAGGTGTATCTCCCGCAGCAGCCAGTCTCAGTCTGCCCCACAGCTGACCCTTGGACCTCAGTCTCCTCAGTCTTTGGCACTTGGATGGAGAGGTCCCCAGGGCTGCAGCCCTGCTCCAGCTGCTGGTACAGACCGTGCAGACTTTCCAGGTCCCTCAGCTGATGTCCACCCCCCACTCGCAGGGCTCTCTCTCCTAGAGAGACACGGGGGCTGACACACCCAGAGCTGGCCCTCGGAGACCTGCTCAGTCCCTTGCTCCCTGGCCCTTGAACTGTTCACCCACCAGTCTGTGCTGGGATCACACGCTCACACGCCTGCGCTCTCTGCGGTTGCCTGCACCATGGACACGCGGCCCTCTGACCTGAATCTGACACACCCGCATGCACACACAACAGAACAGACAGCCTCTCTTCCAGGAAAGAGAAAGGAATTCAATAAGAACGTGGAGCAAACTGCGTTGCTCAGATGCAGGGCATGGACAGATGAGCACGTTGACCAGCCAGCTATTTACACACAGCTGGCTGGGTTTGTACATCTTAGCCCCTATTTCCCACGCTCGTTCCTCCCCACATCACCTAAACCCCTCTCTTTTCCTGCTTTTGGTTCCTAACCTAAACACCCCATAATAACTCCTGTGTGATCCTATTCTTTCTTTCCACTGAGAATATTTTTACTATCTTCTTTCCAACCTTAAATTAATTTTAAAATTACACTTGCTATCTCATTAAATAAATTGCAGGTATTTGTAAATCTTTCTCTTTGTTCCTGTGTTTTGTTCCTCTGCTCTGCAGTGTAGCTGTGCTAAGTCTAATCGACTTCTCCTTTCTGTAGATGATCCTTGAAAAGAAATTAAATAGCAATTTAAAGGAGCAAGTGCAGAGAGAAAACATTCAACTCAGTCAGTCTGAATCCAGGCCACTTCTTCCACATTCCAGTTCTTTGACTACACCAACCAGGAAAGGCCAGAGAGAACCAACACCACCTCTTCTAAAAACTTCGCATGTGCACGTAGGAACTACAGCTGGTGTCCAGCCAGAAGTGTCCAGTCAGAGATCAAAGATCCACATGATATACAATCCCATAACACACACTGCTGTCCAAAGTAGGTACTGCCCTCCTACCCACCACAAGGACTATTATGGGGAAGGAATAAGAAAAGAGATTGAGTGGGGAAAAAAAAATGAGGGAAATATACATGGCAAAATGAGAGGGTGAAAGTGTGGGAGGAAAATGACATAAGAACAAAACACTGTTGAATGAATTTTGAGCGTATGACATTCTCTTTGGCCCTCTTCTGCCTCAGTCTTGACCCTATGTTCCTTTCTGTTTTGTCTTTGCTTCTCTACTGCTGTTATTTTTTTCCATGCCCTTCTGAGCTGGTTTTGTTTGCTACTACATTCTAATTTTATTCTGAGTGTTTTTGTTCTGTTTGTGAGATAAAGAGAGGTGGCAGGGGCTGACTCAGTTTTTATGATCTGTCCCTGCCTCAGTCAGTGTGTTCTGTGTCCTCGTGATCTTCCTTTCTCTCACATGTTTTCTTCTGCAGGTAATGCAAATTCTGGTGCTGTGCTCAGGAACTGTTCTGCACCACCTTTTCAACAGGCCAGAATCTCCAACAACAGGAAACTGGGGAGACAAATCACATGGGCAAATGCAAACACTCGGCCACCTCCTACGAGTGTACAGAACCTTTCCAATGTGAGTAGCCATCCTACCAAAAAAACCCAAACAAACCCTTAGCTTTTCATGGACCAAAACTGTATAGACACAAAATATTTTAATTTGCAACTTTGTAAAGATACTTAAATGAGAGGCAAGACATATTGCTCAGCAAATGACTAAATTAATAATTTTTTATCAGTTAAAATTACTTATGCCACATCATTCTCACCATCCTATTCTTGATCTTACAGAACAGACTATATTTTGTTTATTATTCATATAATATTAATGATCTGTCCTACTCCTCAGCTGAAGCAAAATCTGTACTCTTTATTTGTGTTTCAGAAAGCCAATTACAGGTTACTGACTATCTTAGCTTTTCTTTCTGACACAGAATCCAAGAAACACTCAGTTTCCCAGCAAAGATGTTCATCCCTTTCTGAAGCCCAGTAAAAAGATGTTCCAGATTACTGCAAATATGGGAACGGCTGGTGATCCAAAAGCATCAATGGGCAGTTACTCCCAGGCCTATGGAACCATATGCAAATCTGCGCTGCAGAGTCTTCCAATATCAAAGTCGTCCCAACGGCAGGAGCAGTAAATATGGGAGTGTTCTAACCAGGTGAGGTACAGCTCATCTCATCAGTCCCTGAGCCACAGTGAGAGCACAATAAAACAGGCATTTGATGGGGAAATGCTTTATTCATTGCATGGAACAATGTACTACTTTCCTCTGGACAAAACAACAGGAAAGAGAATCTAATCCCTTTGCCTTCGAGTCTGACCGGACAAGGGCACAGGACTATTTGCTCCCATACCATAAGAACAATTAATACTGTCAGTTAATATTCCTCATTTGAATTATTGCAAAAAGCTACAGAAAACTGCAATATTCTGATACTTGAATGTATTTGGACACACACAGACTATTCAGGGCCTTCAGACATATTCAGGGACTGTGTGAACCTCATGGGGTTCAGCCAGGCCAAGGGCAGGGTCCTGCCCCTGAGTGGGGACAACCCCCAGTCCCAGCCCAGGCTGGGGGTGGAGGGATGGAGAGCAGCCTTACTGAGAAGGGCTTGGAGGACCTGGGGGGAGAAAAGCTGGCCATGGGCTGGCAACCTGCACTGGCAGCCCAGAAAGCCCCCTGTGTCATTCTTGTGGCCCCTTCCAGTCCCTCAAGGGGCTCCAGGAAAGCTGGGGAGGGACTCTGGATCAGGCAGGGGAGCCCTAGGAGGAGGGGGAAGGGTTTGACACTGAAAGAGGGGAGATTGAGCTGAGATGTGGGGAAGAACTTCTTTGGTGTGAGG
>JAOXNO010000013.1:159245865-159258205 GCA_028565335.1 Limnodromus scolopaceus | reverse complement strand
CAGGTTGGAGGGGGCTTGGAGCAACCTGGGCTGGTGGGAGGTGTCCCTGCCCAGGGCAGGGGGTGGCACTGGATGATCCCACCCGTTCTATGCTTCTTTAGCAGTTTCAGGTGCATTGTCTAAATGTGGATTTGAATTTTTTTTATAGCAGAACAAGTAACTGACTGTTCTCTGAAGACTAGACTCTTGACAGATAGTCTTAAAGCCTTTCATTTTGTTTTCCAGTAATTTCTATGACTTTTCTGGGGTAAATGAACATAATCAACGGTGACTCATTTTCATTAAAGTCAAGTAGAAAAGCATTTTAAGTATAGGTCGGTTCTGCTACAATATTTAGTAGCTTACCTACTGTGTAATATTGTAATAATAAATATTTCGTTTCTTTGTCTTTCAATCAATGTCTGCTGTGTGTGAAAGGGGGAAAAATACGGGGGTACCTTGTTCAATTAATAATATGGTAAATTATTTTTTTTCCTTTCAGAAAGCAATTTTCCAAGAGAAACATCATGAAGATGTTATCAGGCAACAGTGGGACTATAGTAAACTTTAAAACTATATTCCTGTTTTAATGCTGATTTTTGATACATTCTCCTCATTAACTTGAAGTTCTTATAAGAATTCTTGGTCCCTGAAATTTTACTTCACCTGTGATAAAAGATTGTTATTCCAGAACATTGGGACTACAGTTACAGAGGGGATTCACGCACTAAATTCCAACACGTGAGTACTGCTGCCATTGATAGAATGACCCGTTTTTCTGTTAGTATCTAAACACCAGAGTCCAGTTAAGTAAAAAAAAATAGTATGTTCACTTCTGGTACCACATGTCATCACTTCAGTCTGTAATACCAGGGAACTGGGAATGCATCTGACAGGGAAGCCCTGGTTTATTCTGGGTTATTAATAAAATAGGCATTTCCTGTCTGTCTCAGGGACAGGTAGGTATCGGAAATGGCAGCGACAGGGCGAATATATGATGTAGGCAACGCTCCAAGCCCCACATTGGCTCTTGTGAGTCTGAGACACCAGTTTTCATGCTCGGAAAAGGCCACCTCTGCTAAATTCAGGGTTGTGGCTTCCACCGACAGCCTTGCACCTTGCAATTTGACAGTACAACGCAGCATCCAAGATCCTCTGCAAACCGAGTCTCAGCCTGAGATGTGATGGGCTGTACCACTAATTTTTTATTCTTAAAATGGCTTTTGCTGTTTTTTCTGCTGTTCACCAGGTGAATTAGTTAGCAATATCTGTATACACCTACAACATCCGGTAGTCAACGTATCACTAGAAGAAATGAGTCATTCTAGTTGTGGTCAGGAACATCCTTTTACACTGAACCCACCAGGCCGAGCAAGATTAAATTCTAAAAATCTAAACAAATACAGCAAAAATCTAAAATGTTAATGTAATCTGTGACTATAGAAATAATTAGATTTCTAACCTGTCTGTTACAGACCAATGCTGGAGCAGGCAGGTTTGGGAAGGGTGGGGGAGGTATAGTATGATGTGAGTAAGAATTAAACAAACAGGGCTGGCATATATACAATGGGATATATGTCTATAGAGCCCATCTTACTCTAGAGTAAAATAATCTCTAGATCATCTAGCGGGGGACAACCGTATTGATCATTACAGTTCATTTTGGGACCCACCAATAACTGAATCTGTTTCATTACTAAGAGCAGACAAAACTTACAGCATTCATTTATGAATTTGTACATATGTATCTGAAATGGAAAAAATTTATTACAATATAGAATAAGCATAAGAAATCTGTTTCAGCTTTTTTTCCAAATTTGGCTGCTTCTTCCCTCCTTTTTTTTTTTTCTTTTTTCCTCTCAACTTTATTTCTAGATTTACTTTCTTATTCCTTGATTCTTGCAGATTTTTAAAACCATCTGTATTATTATGGAAATCAGCCTAATTTTTTTTTCAGATCAGACAATGTATCTTTCTGTACATTCATTTCCCAAGGTTTTCAATGAACAGTAAAATAATCATTCATTGTTACAGATATGTAAATTACATAAAGCCTGCTAAGTTCTATAAAGCCTGCTACCATAGGAGCATCCTATGGTAGGCATCCTAAAAAAAAAAGCAGAAGTTCTAAAGAACCTGCTAAAGTTACCTTCAGGTGCCGACGCAGCCTCTTGCCTCCATCTGTCCACCAGTACCTGGACTGTGTTGCTGAGCTTGCAGCTGGTGTCATGAGAGGGTACCTATGAAACCCAGGCTCATGGGAACGGGAAATTGAGAAGCCTGGTTCCACATGAGGGCATCCTTCCCCGGCATGTTATTAGACTACAGCATAAAGATCAGGAAAAGAACAAAAATCCCCATTTGGCAGTCCTCCTGGATGCCAAGCAGAGAGATTCCAGACAGCAGTAACTAAACATTGTGTACAGCGTCCTCTTGATAGCCTCTGCCTCCTGTCCTGCCAGACACTGGAACACAACAGCATGGACCCACCATGCTGTGCTGTTGTGTAGCTGCACGGTCAAGCTTGGTACCAAACCGCTATGGGGAAGTTACACGAGATGAAACACTTCTGAGCCTGACATTTCCAGCAGCCTTATTCCTTCCCCTGGGAGTCCCTTATTCACAGGGAAAGATGTGCCAGCAAAAGAAGGCCCCCTCCTCCCGGCAATCACTTAATTAACTGGTGTTTCACTACTTGGCCAACTCAGAATTTTGGATGCTTAATCAAGCTCCCAACAAAAGCAGTCCTAAAAAACAGGCCTTTCTCCATTAATAGCAGGTCTGTTTCCTTTTCTGTGGCCTTTCAGCTGCTTGTTTTAGCTCACTCCCTAAAGCAACACTTGCATTATACAAAAGGAAGCAAACCAATAACAAAACAGAAGCAATAGGCTTAGAAAATGGTAAAGATGAAAGCTGAGAGGGTAATGCTAGACAAGGCCATAACCATAGATAAGGGCAAAAAGTTGTTCACAATGTTTTTTCCTCCTGTAAACCTTCAAAAAGGTGCCTCCTGTACTGGATTCGTTATTAGATACAAAGAAAAGATATCTGTACCTGAGAAACATTTATTTTTTAAACAGTGTTTCCAGTTAATGTGCATACACCCACATGTTGGTGTGTGTTTTTCTTTCCTGAATTCAAGTATTGAATTTTGTATTTTTAATGTTTTCCTTCTGAAAGTGGAATTGTTTTGTCAGCTGAAAACATTCCCTAAACGTAACATAAAGAGACTCTTACTTTATTTCTTTGTTTTAAGCATCTTGGCAATTTAATAACTTTATTTGAAACATATTGTGATAAGGTTGCCTGATACCACTTGACTTTATTGGGCAAATTGTTCAGCGTTAGACTCCTACGGCACATACTTCCACTCACTAACCATGAAGAGTATTGCCTACGGTGCTTACAGCCATCATAAACAAGGTACCTCCTCATTCCCCTTTGCCAGTGAGTGATTATATGGAATTAAATAGTATTTCAGTGATCATTTTTTGGTCTTGAAGGTCCCCAGGATTTTGGGCATGAATTTTCCCATCTTCTTGTCTTTGGCATCTGTGTCATAATCCTCTTCACTTGGACTTGTATGCTCATCCTTTTTGCAGAAGACTTCAAATCTACTGTAGACTCGCTTCTCCTTCCGCATATTCTCCATTTTTTTCAGAAGAGTATCTCTATCTTCTGATGGTTGCCGCTGAAGGTTTCGTTTCTGGCTCCCAAAACTCTCTGACCTGTGGATGTTACAGCTTTTCTCCTTCTCACCTTTCCTTTCCAAGCTCGTAGTTGATTTAGAAAGATCTGGATTACTAGTGGATGGCAGCTGTTTGGCCAGTTCAGCTCTGTTCTTCTGACTGTTTGCAGAGATCTGTTCCAAAATCACTTTGGTATCATCTCGGAGGTTGCTGCTGTAGAGGATGTTAGCAGTGGATGAAGGAAATCTCCCCTGTGTTGGCTGGCTGCTTTTGGGAGGAAGTGGTGTTGTAAATTTATGGGTTTTTTCTTCCTCCATCATTTCCTGACAGTCCCCTATAGAGGATCGTTTGAGAACCACAGCCTGCTTGTCAGATTTTCCACTCTCAGAAGTGGGCTCCTCCTCCAATTTCTTTTCACCTTTTGGGTTCAAAAGCTGCTTCAGCCGCAGTGACCCTTTTCTTAAAAACTCCATTGGATTTTGTTCTTGTTTTGAACAGTCTTCCTCAGATTTATTGAGAGAGCTGTCAGATCCTTGACTTCTAGATAAGTTTTCAAGAACTGACGTGGTACTTGTCCTAATCTGTGGCTTCTTCATTTCTGTATTGACCAATTTTTGAGTGTCTTCTTTGAATGTCACCCTTTCCTTCTTCTCTGGAAGAGCCAATTTCTGAGTGTCTCCTACAAATATAAGACTCTCCTTCTCCGGAAGAGCAGATTTACTCTCTATGGGATAAAACCGAGACGATAATTTGTCCACCTTAGTGCTGATATGTGAAAGGGGATCTTTACTCAATGTGTCGAGAAGCTGGGGGGTTGATGAGGACATTCCGAATGCTCTGTCAGCCTCTCCATGCATTTTGTATGTACCGCAGGAGTCTTTGGAGTCCAGTACCCTACTCTCCAGGATCTTATATTGCACGGATTTGGTACATTTCTTCTCGGTGTTCTGTGATTCTTCCTGTAGGTAACTGGAAACAGCTTTGGTGTGAGTGACTGTAGCTCGCTCCGTGTCTTTGCCCACAGCTTTGTACTTCTCTAACAGTTCTGCCACTTTTGATGAGGCAGCTGTCTTTATAGTTTCATTGTCTTTTGTTAACTCACTGGACATTTGATCTTTTTGGATCATCTGAACCTTCTCTATTGTGGTGTTGGGCTGATCTAACTTTGCAGCACTGAAAATCAGAGAGGACCTGAGTCTCGAGCTCCTCTGGATCAAAGGATTTATTCTGGACCTAAAGGCATCTTGTTTCATTATAGGGGTTTCTTCACCTACTCTATCAGGATCTGCAAATTCTTTGGCACTTTCGATTCCCAGTGGCTTAAAAGACATAGGGGATTTGAAGGCTGGGATGAGATCGGTGGGGTGCTTTGTGAGGGTGTCACCAAGAACATCATTATACGCCTCTGATTCCATAGGCATTGGAAGACCTTCTTCTGGTTCGGACTGGTAGGCACTAAGGTATGAAGAAATCCTCCAGTTACGTAAACCTGTTCTGTTTTCCTGTGTATTCTTGTCTTCATCTTGGTCCTCATCTTTGTCTTGTAAGAACAGGCGTTGTTCCAGGCTTTGTTTCTGGGTAGGAGAAGTCTGGCAAATAAATTTCTGTCCTATATTCTGCCTCCTTAACATCATTGCCATTGGGCCATTGCCTGCGGGATTCAGCTGATCAGAGCCGTGTCTCACTTCCCGGGAAGAATTTGAGGGTACGTAATCCAGCCTCAGGGGGAAACCCTCCTGTGGAAAATTGGATTCGAGTTCAGGGTATCGGGGTCCCTCTCCGTAGTCTTCCAGTTCGTTGAATCCTGGCCTGCCACCTCGGATTCTGTCAAAGAATCCCTGAGGTCTGCCAGGAAGATGGGGATGTTCAAACTGGTACTGGTAGAACTGATCCTTCTGAAAGTGACTAGACTGGATTTTAAATTCATCCATATTGTTCATGAACATCTGCCGGGCATACTGTTTAGAAGCGGCAAAATTTTCAAACGTTCCTTCTGCAAAACTGTGTCTCTTAAAAGCATCCAACTCCAACTGCTTGGAGCGGAGAAAACCCCTGACAGGATCCATCTGAGAATTCTCCATTTCTACCTTTTTATACATCCGCATGGCTGACCCCTCCACGGTGTGGCGCAGCATGTCATCCCGCCTGAAATTTGACAGGAAATATCTGTCGGGATCAACTCTGTCCATAAAGGAGGGGAAAAGACTGTCATCCCTCTGGAACATCAGGGGGCCTTTTTTTGGAAAGAAGGGCATGTTACTGCCAAAGGGAGCCATGGCAAACGCGTTCTCTGCCTTTGCCAAGACATTGGCTGGAGGAACAAGGGGTTCTGACTGTGCAAACAGAATTCGGAATTCTTCATCGAAGCTGGCCACCAGCTCGCCCTGGAAGATGTGTGCGATGCTTCTGTGAATCTTCTCAAAAGACCACATAAAGCTACAAAGAGAAGCAGAAGTGATTAGCATTTTAGCATCAAGTAACTCAATTGTACTTTGTATTAAACCATTTGCTTGCCTGAAGAAAATTCCTCTGATACTATTTACTCCTCTAGCAGCCCTTCATTACACACTGTTGTTCCCAAGCCTCACAGTTACAAATTGATTTGGCATCACGTCTTTGCAGAGGATTTCACAAGGCAATAAATGACTTCTGTTCTAAAAAAGCCCATCAGTAGTAACAGCAGCAAGAGAGCGAGCTGATGGTAATCCTTACATGAAGTAGATGTTCCTGCAATTACTTTGGGTTGTAACTGTTTTTTGTAGCTAAAATGTCGTGCCCATGTTTAAAAAGAGCACAAGGATCAGCTCTGGAACTACAGCGAGTCAGCCTCACCTCAGCCTGAGGGAAAGCTGTGGAGCAAATCTTCCTAAAAGCCCTTTCCAGGCACAGGAACAACGGAAAGACAACTGGAATCAGAAGCAGGGATTTACCAACGGCAAACCAGGCCTGGCCCAGCCTCGTGGCCTTCTACAAGGAGAAGACTGGCTGTGTGGACAAGGGGGCAACAGGTGAGGTTTTTCTTGTCATTAGCAAGGGCTTCCACAGGGCCTTTCTGTAAGTATCTTTGTAGGCGAATGGGACCACTCTGGGCGGGAGGAGCGTCCCACACAGCAAAGGGGAAATGGGCTGGTAGTGGGTGATTTGAAGTCTGAGGGGTGGATGGTTGTAAGTGGTGTTGCTCAAGGGTCAGGGCTTGGGGAAATAGCCTTTCACACTGTGCTTAATGACCTGGACAACAGGGCAGTGTGCACCCCCGGCAAGCTGGCAGAGGGCACCAAAATGGTGGGATGGCGCAACTGAAGTGCCAGGCACGGGGACCTCAACAGGCTGGGGAAACTTGCTGACAGGAACCTCAGGAGATTCAGCAAAGGCAAACGTAGAATCTTGCACCTGAGAAGGAACAGCCCCATCCACTGGTACAGGGCTGAGGATGAGTATCTAGAAGGCAGCTTGGCTGGAAGAGACTTGGCGGTTCTGACAGGCAATGGGATGGAAACAGACAGCAGCACCTTTGCAGCAGCGGTGGCTCAACACAGGCAGGGACGCAGCAGTCAGAGTGTAGCCAAGAGGTGAATGGAAGCGATGATTGCCCCCTCGTCAGCCCTTGTGACACTGCAGTGGGAGCACCAAGTCCGCTTTTCACAGAACCATGGAACAGGTGAGGTTGGAAGGGACTTCTTGCAGTCATCTTGGCCCAACCACACCTGCCCACCCTGGCTCAAGCAGGGCCACCCACAGCCGGTTGCCCAGGACCACATGCAGATGGTCTGCAAATATCTCTGAGGAGGGAAACTCCGCACGGTCCCCAGACAACTTATTGCAGTGCTCTGTCACCTGCACAGTGAAGAAGTGTTTCCTCATCTTCAAAGGGAACCTCCCGTGTTTCAGTTTATGCCCATTGTTTCTGGTCCCACCCACAAGTTTTCTCACATTTCCCCTTGCAATTCCCTCGTGAGGACCAAGCATCTGTGTGGGGCTCAGCCGCCTGCTGGGGTTAACCCACAACACCTTATAATTGCTGTACGTTCTTTACAGATCATTTACACACTCGATGTGACGGGAGCTTGGCTTGGTGTCTGGGCCTGATGACGTTTTAATTGGAGTACCTACCTCAGTTGCAAAATGGTGTATTTTTCCTTAAAAAATGCTGCTCAGTATCCTTCAGTGAGAAAACTCGTGTCACTGATGTTCATTTGGAAGTGCTGATGCACTGCTTTACTAATTAACCAGCTTCCTCCTCACGGAAAGCGGGACATGGAACATTGCAGGGCGTCTCACCTGTAGTTGCCACTGAGCACCACCATGCAGTCCACCAAGAGGAACTTCTCTTTCACGTGGCCTTTGAAGGACATCCCTGTGCGGCAGTAGTAGGTTGGGCCAGAAACTGTCCTCACCCTCAGGAACTGCAAACCAGACAAGGCACTGACTCAGTCGGTAGCGGTTACTTCCCTCCGTCTGCCCCTCCTTCCTCCCCCGGCTCTTCTGACTTCCATCCTGGCACCATTATACTTCAGCTCTGGGGATTCTGCCCGCCTACACACCGATAGATAAACCCCTTTATTGGCATGTCCTCAGCCTTCAGCCCTGTGTTGCTGTGCCAGCTCTCCCAGGTTTCTCCATGCTCACCTTTCACCAGGCTCTGGCCCATTTCCCCCTTTCTCAGGGGGAAATGTTACTGTTATAACAGTATATATGTTACTGTCATAACAGCCCCTGTGTCCTCGGACGTGTCCCCCTCCGGATGTGAATTAGGGGCAGGGAAGGTCTTTGGTTTGCTCACCTCCACGTAGTTCAGATTGACTCTGCATTTAGCAGCAGTGTCAAGGAAAAGCTGAGAGTCCATCTCATCCAGCAAGATGTAGACAGGCACCCTGCGAGCAGCAGCGTCCAACACCTCAAACAGCAGATCCACGTCAGTGAAGGTGTCCATCACTATGGCCACCACCTGGGGACAGAACGCAAGAAAGACATCAGCGACCAGAGCCTGACTGATCACCTTCGCCAGCACCTCACATTCCAAAGCTGCACTGTCTCCATTTCAACTTCCTTTTTAAGCGGGAACCTTCCCTTTTAAAGATTCCTTTAAACACTGTGGGCCCCGGGGCTGGAAGCAGAATCGCTTTCTAAGGTGCATCTTCTGCTCGAGGGTAAAACCTCACTGCCACTGAGCCGCCCCTCACCCACTAATACAAAACGGTATCAGGTATGGTTTTGGTCTCGTAGCCACATGGGAAGGTTGCCTTGAGCTGCTGGACTCACCCCCTCAAAAGCCCCTGCCCTTTTTAGAGAACTCCCTGGCCAGCACTCAGTCAGCCACTGTATGGCTGCACCTGCACGCTGATAATATGGGCAGCAGCTTCAAAGCTCTATCTCCCTGTCGTGGAGACTCTTACGTGATCAGTGAGTATAAATACCTGATGGAAGGGTGTAAGAAAGATGGAGCCAAATTCTTCTCAGTGGTACCCAGTGAGAGGACAAGACACAAACTGAAATATGGGAAATTCCAGTTAAACATAAGAAAACCTCTTCTACTGTGAGGGTGGTTGAACACTGGGACAGGCTGCCCAGAAGGGCTGTGGAGTCTCCATCTGTGGAGATACTCAAGGACATGTCCTGAGTAACCTTCTCTAATCTACCCTGCTTTGAGGCAGGGGGAGCGGATTAGACCAGAGGCCCCGTTCAACCCCAGCTATTCTGTGATTCTGTGAACTCTGGGTAGATCTCAGCACTTTTCCAGGAGACCAGAAGATAGCTTTGGTGCAGAAAACAGTAGTTCTAGAATCATCCTTCTCTCTGTCGGGTCCTGGGAGCAAAGTTAAGGGAATTAGCAGAGGACCTGCAGCATTCTGATCCATCTTTCACATACACATGATTTCCTCTCTGCTCTGTGTGGGCTTGTCGCTGTCTCACCTGCTGAGCAGCTCGGATCATTCTGCGAGCCTCTTCCTTGATGCTGGGATTGTCCGGGGGGGGTGGCTGCACGAGGGTTGTCACCTCTGTTCCCCTGAACCCAAAGACCATTGGCCAGCCCAGGTCAAGCTCAGGAACAGCAAGGTCCGAGTTCATGGGCCAGTAAGTCCCAGAGGATCCATCCATGTCATTGTCACCTGTGGTGTCTGTGCTGCCCTCCTGATTGGCATATTGGGGCTTCTGGAGATTCTGGATGATGTGATCCACCTCTGAGTTGCAGAGAAAATCGGGGGCCGCTTCCTCTGCCAAGAAGCGTTGGTAACTGTCTTTGCCCTCTTCAGTGAGCACATCCAGAGCCAAGCGGTAATACTCCTTGTAATGGGGGGGGAGATAGTTGGGGTCGAGGGGATTGTCCCCCTGAGAGGAGCTTTGAGATCGACGAGCCATGAGGGGAGGGAGAGCTGTAAGGAAAGAATAATCCACAATGAGAGCAGTTTCACTCCAGTGACACATCCATCCTCACCAACAGCAAGAGCTGGGGGTTCACAGTGGCAAGATCAAAAGGAAAGAAATTCCAAGTACAGGGGGTAATGTTGAAGAAAGCTCATCCTGAATGGAGAGGCAGCCTTAAATTAGGCAAAGGCAGTAATCAGTTAAAGCATTAATTTAACACAGTTAAATGTTTTTGGGCAAAATAAGGAACAAATGAAACTGGGCAGCACTCGGACGGACAAGGATGGTGCATCTAACAGAACACCCAGCCTTCTTTTTCAGCCTGTGGATTACTAAGCTTAATTTGTCTTCTGTTTTAAAGTTGCCTTTCCTGCCTCCCTGCTGAAGAACAATGCTACTAGTTATTTGGACTCCATTAAAACTCATTTCCAAATGCAACAAAAATTATTTACTGTGTGTAACACCGCACTGAACAAAAAAAGCTTATGCATGTGTACAAATGCACCCTCTGAATCCTCATAAAGACCTCAGCACATGAACAGAAGGTGGGTGTGGGTGGATGCAGGCAGGGATAAGGGTGTCCTGCTGTTGTAATGTGGTCAGAAGTCAGACAAGTCTTCATGAGATCCATGAAGTAGTAAAAAAGAAGGGCCATGATTGCTTCTTCAGTCTCTTAATGTGGGGAAACATCTGAGCTGAAGGGGCTCATATTCAATATTTGACAATTATCTGTAGGGAACCGATTATTTCAGACTGAGGCAAATTTAATTTTAACCAATTTTTGGAAGAAAAGCTTGTCGTGCCACAAATACAACTCCATAAACAACACCCTACTGATCCGCAAAGAGCTCCAAAGCACTTTGGCTTGTGACCCTCAGTTAATGTCAAAGCTGGGACGTGCTTTTCCTGGGGCCCCATCTCTGACAGGACAACTGAGGCTTCCCCAAAATCAAACAAAGCGCGTGGCTGTCCCTGGCCACTCGCAAAGTTCCGTTAATGGGAAGTGTGCGTGGTGAAAGTGAAGTACGGAGGGTGAAAGTGGCTGCTGTCATCATTGCCATCCGGCACTTCTGCTCCCAGCGTGGAAGGGATTGCCACGGATGTGGGAATCAGAAAAAAAGACTTGTGGCCCAAACTGTCACTTGTTGATCGTTGTAAGTATAAAGCTTGGACGGTTTCAAGGTAAAGCCTGAGGGGACTTTCTGATGAGAGGGCCTGCACGGCACAGACAGAACTCTGGTACTCCCGCCTCAAGCTGCAACTCCTCACGGAGCTGCACAGTACAGCAGGGAAAAATACAGTCTTACTGTAAGGACAGCAACTGAGTGTAACAGGTCTCTGTGCAAAGTATTCCAACAGATAATCGTCTTTATAGTCTGCACATGTAGTCTTATTTCTAGTTGTAAGTGTCTAGATTTATCTTCCCACTCTAATCCTATCTTTTTTCTCTTAAAAGAAAAGGCAGTCCACTCTATACCTCCATTCCAGTGCGCTCAAGTCACCTACGCACCTGCTCTTAACTATTTTAGCAGTGTCTTTAGCCTTTCATCTTAAGGAAATGCTCCCGGAGCTCCATTCATTCTTGAGAGCAACACATTCAACAAACTGGGATACAATTCTGAGGGGGATGAAGGGTTGTGCAGACGGCAAACTGCCCGTAATGCTGGCCTGCTCAGAACACTCATAATAAAATACAAAATTGTTTCACCACTACTTTGTATTTATCAGCATTATATTTCCCCTTCTATTGTGATTGTCGAGTCAGTATCATAAGGTTCTTCTGCTTTTTCTTCCTTTTTTTGTTTTGGCAGTTGGCGCTTTCAGTACTGTTATAAATCCAGAAAGAGAAGACGAACCTTGAAAGGAAAAGTGTCAGCTAATGCTAAGCATTATCAGGTAAGGAAGAGAGAAAATAACACCACACACAGAGGGAACTCACAACCCGAGTGTGTTGTGAATATGAACGTCTCGTGCCTCACACCTTGAAAAGGGCTTTTATAAATCTGAATTCTCTTCTCTTTAGCCCAGAGAAGACATTTACAAAATACAACCAGGGACCAGGTGTCCATTTTCTCCTCCAATACAAGAAATAAAAGGGCATAAAACTAAACTGTCAGGTAGAGGGTCCAGATTGAATGCTTTTTCTCAATTGCCCTTTCTGCCAAACTCCTTCCCGCGGGATGTTTTGGGATGGTTAGAGAGAAAGAGAGTGAACAGGACGGGCACAGAGTCCTTTGTGGGGACACTTCCATCCCCCCGAAACTGCTGGTGGGAAGGTCGGGGGGGAGACACGGGGGGGGGGGGGGGGG
>JAOXNO010000013.1:159199014-159221870 GCA_028565335.1 Limnodromus scolopaceus | reverse complement strand
CCTGGAGCCCCTTTAGGGACTGGAAGGGGCTCTAAGGTCTCCCTGGAGCCTTCTCTTCTCCAGGCTGAACCCCCCCATCCCTCCTCTTTATATTCAGGCGTGAACAGAGAACTGATGTGGGACAGGAGGCAGTTACATCTCAACAGATGGCAGAGACAGCTTTGGAGGAATGGCTCATAATAATCATGAAACTCCACCAGTTCCTGCTAATGTTAAAGCCTCCACAAAATGAAGACCATTCCAACAACCAGGGCTGGCTGTAGCTCATCACACCAGAGTGACACCATCATGAGAAAACAACTTTGCTCATGGTCAGGAACTTGAAGTGGCTCGAAAATCAGCACTACTCTGGGGCCAGGCAGAAATGTAGCAAGCCCTGTTTATTTTGCTGAATTAGAGCATTTAATCCAGCTGTGTATAGTGCTTCAGGGATGGAAAGGTCAAAGTATTATATTGAAGTGTTCTGTTTACTTCAAAAGTGGCTGCATTTGTTACTTCTACTGATCTTTCTAGGTTTGTACACAATATTTACATTGAGTAAAACAGTTCAACTTTGAGCTACACAAATGTAAGGATGGGGATTCAGAAGAGCTCAGTATTCAGCAAGTTTAATAACGCCAAACTTGCTGGAGAGTTCTGGCTACTACTGATCAAAATCTGTCTTTTAGGGGTCTTCTTGCTCAGCTCAAGACCAAAAGTGAGGAGTAGCTTAATTTTTCCTTAAAGTTGTAGGATAAAGGTGGGTGCACACCCCAAAGGGAAGGGATTCAGAGAAAAAAAGAGGTGACTACCAAGGGCTGGGCAGTACCACCAGTGAGAGGAGTCAGGCAAAATGCACCAAATAACATTTAACCACCCGAGAATCCTCACACCACAGCTCTGCTGAAGTCAGCCTGGCTCTGGAGATGACACCTCGGGCCTGGGATCTGTGTGTCCTGACAACATGATAAAGCCCAGCACGTCAGTGCTCGTGAGCTCTCCACACACAGCACAAACCTGACTGTGGGCATCTGCTTCACTCTTTATATGCAAACAAAAAAAAACTAAAAAAAAACCCCTCCCAAAACCAACCTATAGACATACAGTATCTGCTCAGATCAGCTGTTACAAATGCAATCAGTTAATGATGGACCCAGACAGTAAGAGAAAAGTAGTTCCCAGTCCTGGGCGACTACACCAGCCTGAGTCCCCAGGGTGTAGGTGGCCCTGATTGAGTGAGGGGACTGGTGATGACTTCCTAGAGGCCCCTTCCCACCTCTGAAGCTCCTGTGATTCTACGGCAAAGCAGCTTAAACGAAATGAGGCTCTTGTAGGAAGAAGAGCCACCTCGCCGTGGTGCTCACCCTCCAAATGTGGTGTTCTTACCCGTCATCACTTCCCAGTTCATCTACAGCAGTTATCACGTATGAGAGTTGTCACCAGAGCTGCCTCTTGCGCAGAACGCTGGTTCATTCTAGGCTGAAGTCAACATTTGCTCCAATTTGCAATTTGTTGGCAATCATTTCTATACCTTTTTCTTCCTTTTTAGTTCTCATAGAATCATAGAATGGTTAGAGTTGGAAGGGACCTTAAAGATCATCGAGTTCCAACCCTCCTACCATGGGGGAGGGTTCTTATCTTTCACTTAAAAATATTTCAGGATCAATTAAGGTGAAGATGTAGCTGCTTTATATTTGCAAAGCTTTTGTTGTTAATTTTAAAACCACCTGGAGCAACTTTCTCACCATTCCACTGGACTGGAATCTCCAATAAACCCTCAGTTACCCCACATGGCTGGTTGTCACCGCCTCCTGCGCAGACACGGCTTTGAGGGACTTCCTCAAGTTATTCAGCCTCTGCTCCGAGGGTCATCACTTCGCGAGCAGGCACTGCCCCCACCTCAGGCCCTAATCTGGCAGCCCAGCATGCAGTTTATACCTGGATTTCGTAAACGGGTTTGGAGGAAGGAATAGCAGCAAATTCCCGGTAGTCAAACTTCTTTTCAGACATGGACTAGAAGGGACAGCAAAAGAGAAGAAACAGAGAAGAGCGAGTAAGGGGAGAGAAACGGGTGGAAAACACGAGCAGGCTGAGCAGAGACAGAAGCAGCAGCAGAGCGTCCTCCTCAGCTAGTGCCCGGAGCCCCTGGAGATGGCTCTGAAAACGAGGCATCGCTGGGACACCGTGTTTTAGCTGTTCTGGATCAGGACAGGGGTTCCAAGTTGCGGAGAGAAGGTGATGTGATGTGGTAAAATGCACATCGCACCACGTGAGGCAGGAAACCTGTTTTAATGGAAAAATTGGTGGCAAGGTTCCTGGGGCTGTAGCTCGGTCAGGATTTCAGTCCAGAGCTGGCTGCGCCGTGGGGCCTGGGGCAGAACCAGGTCCTCTCTGAGCAGCTGTTCCCACTCTGCCCTTTCTCTGTCCTACCAACTCCAACAGTTCTCTGCAACAATGTCCTGTTCCATTTATGCAGTGCTTAGAAAAAGGAAAATGCTGATTACGGCTCAGTTCTCAGTTTCATGCTGTTGAGGAAACAGGGGGGCAAAGTCTCTGAAGTGAAGGGCTTTCTGAACACAGATTAAGTGCCAAGAAAAGGATGAAATAATAAATCAGGGAGACAGAAAGCAGATGTTACATTGCAGTTGCAAAAAGCGGGGACGCCTCTAGCAACGGGTACGGCAGAGCTCCATCCACTGCGCCCTCCTCGCAGCTCTGCACATCACGCAGCCAGAGCTGGCTCGGGTATTTAAGGAGGGACCCCAGGGCCCAGAGGAGCAGCCCACACCCAAGGCAAGAAACTGAGAAATCCCGATATTATCGACGAGATACCGAAAGCAAGCAGAGGGATGTCATACCAGCCTTCCCGGGGAGGTGACATTCCTGGGACTGCAATCTGCAAAAGACGACAGAGAAGCACTACTCAGTGAACGGCTGTGTTGGACCCAACGCCTCCCCGAAGCTGCCCCTTCCCTTTAGCAGCATTTAGCACAGTCTCCTCTGCGCTCAGGACAGACAGAATCACATGGGGTCGGAAGGGACCTCTGGAGATCACCTAATCCAACCCCCCTGCCTTCTCACAACAAACGCCTCTTTCCTGTCTCTTTAGCAAGTCATGATGCTGGTTTAATTTCTGCTCTGGTTCCCTAGAACCACACCTCAGCTGTTCTCTCACGTTCTCTACAGATCAGGCCCATCCCCTGTGCTGAGGGACGTCACATGCCCCAAAGGGCCTTCCAGTCCAGGCTGTGGGAGGGAATTGCTTTGAACAGCTCTGCTGCCAAGCCCATTAAGCTGGAGAAGCATTAACTTTTCCCCTCTGAGATGGAGAAGGCCACACAGTACCTTCCAGTGGCGTCGGTGATGGCGTAGGAACCGGCGAGGGGGACTCTGCCAGCTGCTCCAGCGGGCTGCGCTTCTTCCCCTCCTTGGACTTGGCAATGACCATCTGGGCTTTCAGAGCATCCTGTTCAAGCGATTTCATCCTGCCTCGGGAACGAGGGAGGGGAAAGAGATGTCAGATAAGAGAGACTGAATTGAGATAAAAAGACTCTTACTGAGATAAGATGGCATCTCGATAGGAGATGAGGCCGCCTTCTGCGCCCAGTGGCCGGACCAGCGCAGGCTGAGGTGGGATCCAGCACCTGTGGTCCCCTGGGGGTCCCAGACTCTCGCAGCAGGAGAGAACAGCTCAGTTCACTGTTATCCCGGGACTCACAGAGCGAGCCCAGAGCTAAGCACCAACACACTGAGGAGCCGCAGCCCTTTCCAGAGGTGCCAGACAGGATGGGAAAAGAACCCAAGCTGGGAAAGGAACTGCAGGGGCTCAAAGGAGTAGGGTCAGTCCTTGGGGCCCTCCTCTCCTCTCTGCTCTCAGTGTGTCACATCTTAACCCCCTTCAGCCACCGGGAGATAATGAAACGGCCAAGAAAAGGTGGGCTCAGCCCTCAAAAATGTCTGCTCCCGTCTCCCCATCAAACAGACCCAGCTTCCCCCCCTCATCCTCGTGGGAACGACTGCCGATGGATGGGTCTGTGGTATCTCCAGGAAATGACTTTCCCCCCTGCCCCGTGCTGCTGGGAGGGCTGTGGGGACGCAGGGGATGGAGGGGAGCGTGGAGCATGCAGCTGGCGGGGAGGGGACTGCGCACACCTGGAATGGCTTCCTGACCCAAGGGGTGCCGAGGCGTGACTCTGCTTGGGACTAGGCATCGGAGCTGGCCCGGCCCCAGGAGCAGGTGCCCGCTGTCGGGACTGGTACAGCCTCTTGGCCAGGTCCTGCTCGTACTGTTTAATACTGTCTTCAAGAGCTGAGGATCTGAGGAGGAGGAGGAGGAGGAAGAGGAAAAGGAGAAGGAGGAAGAGGAGGAAGAGGAGATGATGATGAACATCGCAGCGGACAAGCGGAGGGAAAGAAAGAAACAGATACAGGAACATACCCTGGCAAGGAGAAACAGGGGTCTGATATAGGGGCAGCCTTGATTAAACCAGGCTCCTATATCTGATCCTGCCCAACACCGGCTGCTGCAGAAGGAGCAGGAACCACCAGAGGACAATCTGGGATGAGGTGCCCAGAAACATTAGCCTTCAGGGCCCCGGCGTCCAGAGACCGCTCTCCTCACAGGCCAGGAGAGGACCAGAAACACCCAGCAGATCCACAAAAAAGGCCCAGGAGGTCGTTACGGAGTGTGTGTGTGTTTAAGCAGAGTGAGGGCGCCCAGGGCATGAGAGAGTGCCCAGCTGGCAGCATGTACCTTTGTTTGACCATGAGAACAGGAGAAGCAAAATGGACAAGCCTATAGAGTCATAGAGTCATAGAATTGTCCGGGTTTGAAGGGACCTTTCAGCTCCTGGAGTCCCACCGTGGACCCAGCACTGACCAACCCACCACTGACCCATGGCCCTCAGCACCACGTCTGCCCGGCTTTGCAATCCCTCCAGGGATGGTGACTCCACCACTGCCCTGGGCAGCCTCTTCCAAGGCTTCACAGCTCTTTCCAGGAAGGAATTTTCCCCAGTTTCCATCCTAAACCTCCCCTGGCCCAACTTGAGGCCATTTCCTCTTGTCCCATGACCTGTTCCTTGGGAGAAGAGACCGACCCCCCTGGCTACACCCTCTTTTCAGGGAGTTGTGGAGGGCGAGAAGGTCAAACTTTATGGAAGGTCCATTTGCCATGGGCCCTGGGACACATGCAGCTGAAGAGGTGGGTGCATTCATAAAACAGGGTGGGAATGTCAGGAGAGCTGCCCTCCAGCCCTTGCTGGACATTTGCCCTCCTCAGTGTGTGCCGGTACCTCCTCGGTCACACTCTTCCCAGGGGACCAGCACCAGTGGCTGTTGTGTGCCCAGGGCACGTCCCAGGGTGTGTGTCCCAGCAGAGCATGGGGGGGTGTGCTGGGAGGGAGGGGAGGGCACAGCACACATCCTGGCATTGCACTGGTGACACAGGGGGGAAAAGGAAAGCCCAAGAAGGTGCAAACTGATGGGGTCGTGAGGGACAGCACACAGAGCAGAGAACTGGAAAGAAGCAGAAGACAGGGGATTAGAAAGAAAGTAATAAAACCAGCGTCATGCACGTGAGGAAACACAGGTCAGTGTGGCTGCAGCACCCTGTGAGGGCAACAGAGCCCTCCCTACACACAGTGGTGCCGGGGGCCTCTGGAAGTGAGCCCTCAGCCATCCTGTCACTGTCACTCACAGAAGAGGGACCCTGGGAGGACGAGCCCATCCCAGGAGATCCGCAGTAGCAGGGAACAGCCCATCCTCGCCTTACAAAACGCAGCACGTTTTGGTGACTGATTCCTGCCAACCCTGCCCGAGACATCAGCCTGACACTTCTGCAAGAGTTGCACAGAAAGTGACACCCTGGTTCCAGAAGCAAAGTGGAGCCGAGGAGCTTCTCTGCAGAACGTACAACCAGCAGCACCAGGTCTGACAACCGAAGAGCTGGGCAGCTGTAGGCAGCTTCTCCTAGTCCTGTATTCCTACCTCCAAAAGGTTCTCCCTTCACCAGGTCACTTTCCACGGACAAAACCAGCGTAGAAGAGAACAGACCAAAGGTCTGGAAGGCAGGGATCTCTCTCCTGCCTGTAGTGCACAAAACCTCTGTAACTCAGCACTCACTAACCCTTCTACACTCTAAAGTAGAACTTTTCCTGTGCCCTAAGCAGTTTTAACAAAATCCTAGCCAATCCAAAAGCGCAGGCAGATGTGCAGTATGTTACAGGAGCAAATCATGGGATCACCTAAAAAAATCCTGCTCCCCCCAGCATTTTTCAGATTTCTGTATCTGCTGGGAACAGCAGCAAGTTCATGGAAGAGCAGAGAGTCCTGAGGCAAGTGGTGCACGTTCTGTGACATGAGTGATGTCCTTGTGATGGTTTTGCTTTCCAAGGTTTGCGTGGGCAAAGCCACGTTTTCTCCTTTCTCCACCCATCTTGAACAAAGCTTTTATTGCAGCAGCCCTTGGCTACCTTTGTGCTGAGGCCTTGGAGGGATCAGAGCTGGCCTCACCCATAAACCCTGCCCCATCCCAAGAGGAAATGTGTGAGGGAAGGGGAGGCAGAGAAAATCCTGTGTATCTCATTGGGAAGGGATGACAGACCAGTCTCTGCTGCCTCTCTGAGCACAGCAATGCTGGTTTTCGGGAGGAGAAGCCTGACAGACAACTCCTGTTCCGTTGGACCAAATACAGCAGTGGAGTGGGTTTTTTAGGTGCAAAGACTGAGCAGCAACTCTGTGCACAGCGTTGCTCCTGACGACACCACGGTGCTGACGCAGCAACTTCAAAGGTCTCACAAATGTGCAACAAGATGAGAGGAATCAATCTCTTCCAAATCAAGGCTCCATGTAACAAACAGGCTTTGCTGTGACCGGCTCGGCTTTCTGATGTTACAGGGCATGAGACTAAGGCTTCAGACAAAAATTCCCAGCTGAGACAGACCAGGCAAACAGCTGGAGGATACCAGGAAAGTCTTTCTCAAAGGGCAAAAGCCCTGGTAATGGGGACCATTAGTCCAGCCCTAAATAAACCATAAGCACATCTGCTGCCCAATCAAGTAACAATGGGAAGCTTTGTGCTCCCAAAGCCCTAGATTAGATAAGTAGCTAGATCTGACTGAGGATTCCACTATGTATGTCTTCACCCTCAGAGCCTCCCAGAAGGTGACAACACCGTTATCACCCACTGTTTAAGCACAAACACAGGAACTGCCAAGTGGTGTCACAACTCACGGTCACCCCTCCAGCACCTTATCCAGCAGGAGGAGTCACGGGCAGCCCTGATCCTCTAAAAGTTCTCCCTCAAACCCCAAAAGAGACTGTTTCAGACTGTCCTGTGAATGCCTCCTACAGGAACGTTATGGGAAGAAAACTATAATTACTTATAGGAGGAGCCTGACTAATTTTGAAAGGAATTATGTGACACAGATAATGCCTGGACTAACTTCAAGTCTTAAGTTCTAAGCTAAGAAGTTCTCTTTCTTCCAAAACAATTCAAACACAAGCTGATGAAACAGCTTGTATGGATAAGAATGCCCTCATCTTGCTCATTTCTTGGCTTCAGCAAGTTTTCCAGACTAGCACTGGATATGTGTCTGAACACGTCTAGATATGGGGATCTATCACTGGATGTGTGAGATGCTCTTTCCATTTTTCACTTTGAACCTGTCACCTTGCAGCTTCAATAAATACCATCTTTTTCCTGTGTTACAAAGGAGGTGGAAGCCGTGTGCTGGGTGGGGAGGAATACAGTCACCATCACATAAAGGCGTTGAAGTTACGTTTTTATAAAACTCCACTGTTTTCATGACTGTGCAGGCACTGTTGAAATGCAAGAGTCACCTCTCTCATGCAGCTCAGAAGCAGATGAGCTCAGCCAAGCGGTGATGCTTCACACTGTTTGAACAGGTATGATATGACCTCCCCTAATGAAGGCTCCTTTGTTCCCTGTTTTTAACACCATGTAATCCAAAAGACATGCAGCAGGTCCTCCTTTCCTGAACTAGCCTAGCAAAGAGTGAAGGCTCTTGTGTCTCACCGTGCTGCCCTCCACATCGCTCGTTTCTCTGCCTCCAGAGCACGCCGTTCTGCAGGAGAAAGCTCCTTCTCTTGACCACTCAGCAGCTCAGGACTCTGCATTCGCAACCGCTCCTGGTGTCGCCGTTCAGCTTTGGCCGTCCGCACGGGTGCCACTGCGTCCCCTGCTCCGAGGTACAAGGGACTCAGCCTGGGCAGAGAGAGGAACAGTGAGAGGTGAGGTGGGCTGGCCTGGGCCACTACAGTTCCTGTCCCCCTGTTTTCAAGATAAAAGGTGATGACCGACATCCCCAGTCAACGGTTTAGTACCACATCCAAGGCCATCACCTTGGGAGATGGAAGGACACATAACAGAGGTGAATTTCTCTTAATTGGTTGGTTCCGATCACTTTCTCCACAAAACCCTTCCTTTTACACCCTACAACTGCTAAAAAGGAGGTGGCATCTGCTCTACCACCCAGCAGCTCCCAGGCAGAGGACACTGCCAATCCACTTACCCAGACATGGAATTGGTTCTCTGCTCAGCCTTGATCCCCTCTTCCAGTGAATTCCTCTGTGAGCTGCTGTTCTCGTTGACCTCGGAGGGCCTGGAGGAACATAAGCACATCAGCTAAGGGTTCCACAGGCTGGCACAGCCCAGAGAGGGCTGGAACAGACTCCAGAACGCAACACCTAATTCAGTCTGAAGACACAACCCTTAAAGATTTTGCTCAACAGCTCCCCCTCCATTGCTGCAAGCCTTTCCTTCCTGATTTCACAAACTTTCATGCTCTCTAACATCAGAACTCATGTTCCTCACGTGGAGCCCAACCATCCACTGAAACACACTCTTCCAGTGCAATGGAAGGTGTTTGCTGATGAGTTCTTGCCCAGTTTCAGCCTGGCTCCTTCCAGGTGCCACGGCTGCTCCCAGCATTTCCCTGTGCTGCTGCTGGAGGTGCCTGGATGTTAACGAGGGATCTGCTGGGCTTTAAGTGAGCGCCCATCTGGGCTCGGGTGAATCCCAAGTGGTCTCAGAACAGCGATTCTCAGTATCAGCTCTCCCTGCGCGGCTGCTGGACACAGGGAGGCTCTGTGCTCACAACCAAATTACTGCAAACTTGCTCGTTACTGAACCACTGCAACGTTCAGATCAGCTGAGCCACAGTCACCATCCGCACCCCTACGCTCTGCACACACAGACACTGCTCCCTTTGGCCTGGGCTGAAAGGGGGTTGCACCAGCCTGTTTTCCACGGATTAAGAACATCCACGTGGTTACCGCGGGTCAGGTGGCAGCAAGAAGGTTTACTGTGACTTTGAGCCCTTATTTTTACTGCTCAAGTTTACTTCGATTAAACTTCAGTTTCTGTTCTAGCATGACAAAAAAAATACTTCAAGAAACACTAATTCAGTCTATTCCACTGCTTTGCTTTTGTTCAAGCACAAATAATAATCTCCTGAAAATCATCTGATGGATCCAGTCTTACTGCTCTCTGACCTCCCACGTTTCAGTATGAGAACAGCACGGATAAGTCAACGTTCACCCCAAACCAAGCGAGCTGCCCCGACAGCATGGGAGGTGGGAGGTCTCTGTGAGAAGCTCCTCAACAGAGACTGGACAGAAACAAGGGAGAGAAATGACATTCAAAACGATGGGATAAGTGTTTTCAGCCGCTGTAATTCAAAATCTTGTGAGAAGGCTTTTCTCCTTCCCCAGTCCTATGGCCATGAATTAGAAAAACCAGATCAAGGTAACCTGGAGGATGAGTCCAGGAGAACCAGGAAATAAAAGCCTAAAAAAACCCTAACGTAGGTTGATCACCAGGGCTTATCTTGACTTAGCTGTCTCTAAAAATCAACATCTCTACAAACCCAAGTGCACAGACAGCTGAAGGAGTGATTCTTCTGAAAAGAAAGAGCCAGAAAACCCTGCCCAGTTCTATGCTGAAGGAGAAAAATTGCCCAGCCCTCTTCCCTGAAGATTGCTGACAGCTCTGACATGTTCAGGTGGCAGTGAGCTACCAGCCCTGTCTTACCGAGTGGCCGGAGACTGGCTGCTCCTCCCATTGAGTCTCTCAATCTTGTACTCGACTCCTTCAATGATGACACTGGACTGCACGCTCACCTCGGGCGCCTGCTTCGCCATCTCCTCCTCTTCTGCCTCTTCCTCCAGCAGAAGGGTACGTTTCTGCTGCAGTTTTCGAGCTGCCAAAGTAAGACAGACTCATCTTACACCACAAAGCGCTCGCTAAACCCCCCCAAGGATGTAACCTCTGGGCAGGTCCTTGCGCCTGTCATCCCTCCAAGTCTGTGCCGTTTTCAGTCCATGCTCTCTCCTTGGATGCCTTTGTTTCTCCTCCACTTCACTAACGCTTCAGGTGCAACAAACTCTACACTGTCCCCCAAAGGGTTTTATTTATTTGTTTTTATTTTTAATTCTAGTACTTGGAGATATCCTGATTAGAGGTGATGTTTGTCCTCATCTGCCCCATTCATCAAATCTCAAGACAAGCTGAAAGGCAAGCTTGAAACTCGCCTTCTCTCATTCCATCCTTTGTATCTTGATTTTTGTGTCTCCTACATCTCTCTTTCAGCCACCAGCGAAAGTCTGACGCACCCAGACAACTTCTTACGTTGGACCTGGGATTCTTTTGGCCACATCGCATTGAAGAAACCCAAAATGACAAGTTGCAATCTCTTTTTCTTACCTTCCTTTTTATCTTTTATGAGCTTGCTTTTGTCTTAAAAGGTGTTCATGTTCCTGAACTACTAAGTGAAAATGAGACAGTTTCTAACTCTCCGGGCAAACTCGCAAACAGCCTCTGAACAGGAATAGAGGAGGGAAGGTGGGAAAGAGAAGACTAGCTATTTATAAAATGAAAAAAAACCAACCCAAACAACAAAACCCAACAATTTACAAAAGAAATTCTGTGATAATCTTTGCAAGCACCAGTCACAGCTCCCAAACCCCGGAGTCCAATTCCAGCTGTATTTTCTTATGGAGCAGGATGGCATTTCAGGAGAAGCCTTTTTTTCTACTTAACATCATTCCTTTTCACCTTTTAAAACAACTCTCAGGCAGGGGGAAATGACATCAAAACACTAGCAGTAATTTTCCCTCCTGTTGCAAGCCCAGTGTAAAATCAGAGCAGCTTAATGAGCAGTAAAAGCTCATTATATGAGCAATAATGAGCCGTAAAAGCTCCACCATCAGATACTTTGCAAGGATGCCATGGGCAGCCCCACGTTGCTGCCTGTCAGCCCAGGCAGCTTACAAAGAAACATCATCGTTTGTAGTAGCTTTCTTAAACTTTATTGCAATGTTTCCCAGCTACAGGAAACCCTGACACCACGGCACTTCCACTAGCCCACACAGGAACAGCGGAGCATCCACAAAACTCCTTAACATACACTTGCTTCAGGCTGTTACCAGGCCTTAGGAATAACCACCCATGGGCTTTTGGAAGTGCTTTTTTGGATCTGTGGGGTGTGTGCTCTCTCGTGCCTCCCATGGAGAAAGGATTCTTGTAACAGGACGCATTTCCTTGCACAGATTCCAACATACCTTCCTCCTCTTTCATCTTCTTCAGGTCGTCCTCTCCCACCAAGGAGACTCTCTTGGGGGGCTTGTCCATCTGCTGCTGCTTCACCTCAATCTCGAAATACTTCTGCCTCTCGCGGAAGGACCTCTGCTCAGGGCTGTGCAGTCCCCCAGGGCTGTGTGTGGCCACCTACGAGAGCCACAGGCCACTGCCCACCCGCCACCGAGCCAAACCTGCCTCCTGCATGGCCCCAGCCTTCACACCCTCCTCCTCCTCCCCAGCCTCCCTGTGATCCCGCCTCCACATCCACCGCCCAAAAGCCTGGGTCCCCTGCAAGTCCCCATCCCACTTCCAGCTCCAGCCACCAGAACTCACCTCCGGGGCACTTCTGGGATTCTCTGTGCCGCTCTGACCAGGCAATTCCTGAGAATAGAGAGAAACGGGCACATTCTAAAAAGGAAATTTTCTACCACCGCTCCTGCCCTCCAGCCAAGTGTCACCAATGTCACACGCAGCAGCAGACCCGGGCATTGACTGATGGAATAGTTCACACAACAGTCCCAGAATTAACACAAGACAAAGCCACTTCAGGCTTAGCAGTTGTGAGTTAAACTGAGGGCTAAACAGAAACAGAGGCGACAACTTTAAAAGGGCAGAAAGTGAAAAACATGGGGAAACAGGTGAGGAACAGGAGCAGAGGCTTAGCTTAGGATGGAGGAGCTTGGACTTTAAATCAAAGATGCATCTATTGAAAATTTACTTCTAGGAGGTGGAGACCCAAATAAATAACAGAATATTGGATGAGCAGAACTACAGGGGCCAGAAAAAGAAATGGATCCCCAAAACCCACCTGTGAACTGGAAATCAGTAAGGGTAAAACAAAAACTGGCAAAGAATTATTAAAACTATGAAAGTTTGTTAATTATACAAATGAAAAGGAAGCACAAGAAGAGACCAAGCAGACTACCTTCAACAGCAAAAAGGATGAGAGGCAACCAACCCAAATTGCAGTAAAAGAAATTCTGATAAAACCTACATAAAAATCCTCTTCGCAGCAGAGACAGTCACACACGTGAGGAGATTACCCACAGCAACCCCAGAATCTCCATTTCTGGAAATTCAGAACTCAGGTGGACTGGGCCTCAGCAGCCTCATACACCTTCAAAGCCCGCCCTGTTTTGCACAGAGGACGGAGGCAGATATCCTCCAGAGGCCTCCTCGAGCCTGAAGGGGTCCATGATTTGAATACATGGAGGGGAGAAGGAGCAGTTCCAGTTAAGTTAAAGATCAAAAACTAATAAAAAAATCCTCAGAACAGGTTTGGCCTGGCCCTGGACTCTGGAAGTTCAGAGAGTTTCTTTATATCAGGACAGCATCCTGATGTCCAGTGAGAGTAACAGGGACATGAAATTCAACGATCTTCGGTGAGTTTATGGACAGGATCCTGCAGGGTGAGCAGCAGGAACAGACTTCAGCTTCCATGGGGACCTCAACACCTCCCTCCTTCACCATAGCTCTTTGGAGGACGCGAATGCCTGCCCGCTCCCTGTTCTCATGCTTCCCTGCAATGCCCAACCTTCTGATGTCCCACCATCCACGTGACATGCTCCCCAAACAGCATGGGTTACCTGTGTCCCGAGCAGGGGGTGTGACAAGGGCACTGCGGCGAAGGTCTTGTACGCTTGCTTGACATTGATGGGGACCTCGTCGGGAGAAGGTGGTGAGGGTGGCTTTGGCTACAGGGACAAAGACAGACAGTAGAGATAACCACAGATGTTATAAAAAACCCCAAACACGGGGGAAACACACACAACTCTTCGCCTGAGGAGCCTGAAGAACAGAATATGTAAGGGACAGGTCCTGCAGCTTGGGCAGAAACACAACCAGGGTTGTGTACGTGCTATGAACAGCACACGTATCACAGCCCTGTTTTATGTCTCAGATGGTGTGGAGATGATGCCTCTGATGGTACAGACCCTCAATGACCTGACCAGGATGTCACATTGATGTGACTGATCTCTTGGCCAAGGGCCCACGTTGCTGTCACAGTCCTTAATGATTTCCACCCAGTTCAAGTAGCACATGCCCACCTGAATCAGTGGCCTTTTTGGGCTGGAACAAGAAAGCTACACAGTTGACTCTGACCCTACTTAGGACTGACATGCTACATTTAGTTTATTAGAAAATTAAAGATAAGCCCTGGCCTTGCCTGGCATTTCTGACTAAAGGGGCCTTCTTCAAGGGAAGGGATCTATTTGGTTTGGTTTTTGCAGTGGCCATTGTACTTCTGTTTATAACGTGACCAGTGTGTACTTCTACCTGCTTCATGGCTGATGGTCACAGTCTCCTAAACCAGAGTGGCCACTCATCCAGGCACCTACAGCCCGGAGAACATCTGCCTTTGATCTCAAATCTTCCCTTTACTCAGAAACACCTGATACGGTCCAAAAGGACCCTCCTATGGCTGTCACTTGTCTCTGCTGGTCTCTTCCTCACCCGCCTCCCCCATGGCCCCTCGGAGCACACTCAGGGAGGAAGAGGAGTTGGGATGACCTGCTCAGAGCATCCCAGAAATGAATGGGAGCAGGGGGGAAATGACACCATCGCCTTCCTTCCTACTAGAAATAAAACCCCCTTTAGCTGATTCACTCCTTCAGTCCCTCTCGCTGCACTGACTCAGTTTCAGGTGTTTGTGGCTTTTCTTTGTCCTGGACTGAGGCTAAAGTATAGTGTTGGATGATGTTCCCTTCTCCATGGGCTAAAGAACAGCACGTCGAGGTCAGAGAGATTGTAAAATATGTGAATCTTGGGCAATTGCATGGGTTATATATAGCTGTTTATCTGCAAATCGGGTCCCTCATTTGGAATCACGTCATACAAGCTCCAGTAAAGAGTGAAGGGCTGTACTGCAGGTATACGAGGCTTCTACCATGACAAAGACCAAAATACCTGAATCCTTCTCTCCCACCAATGTACAGCCCCAGGATCACAAATCTTTCAAAACCAATCATTTTGCAAATCATAAAACTTGCTATGAGCAAGATGGTATTGGCTCTTGCTCCAAGACATTGATAGACAAAGGTTCTGAAAGATTTATGCCTCGACAGAAGGCAACACCTCATAAATAGGGATCTAAACCTTCAACTGCTCTGGGGATTTTGGCCACGACACAGATTCAACCACGCTAACTCCCTGAAGGGGTGTGTGAAGGCACAGGGCAGGCTGGTGAGGCTCATCCATGTTAGAAAAATGAATGGGATGCACTGATCAGCCTCAACTAATGATCTTTAAACTCCCAAACCAGCACCGGGAGGGAGTGTCCAGCCTATCCACCGGGAAAAGTGGCACGAGAGCAACTGAGGGCAGAGAGACGGAGCTCAGGGAGAAGGAACCACAGCCACTTACAGAGTTCTGGACACTGAAGCACGGCTCGGGCTGCTGGAAGGGATTGGGGCTGTCCCCCTCCTCCGAATTGTGCGGGGCAGCATTTTGTCGCACTCGGGAAAGAGGCTGAATGACGCCTGGCTTGGTCTGGTGGTGTCGGTACCACACAGCAGGGGGGAGGCAGAGGAAGAGGAGGGGAGAGAGAAGAGAAACAAGCAGTTAGGGCAGCGAGACATCTCTGCCATGCGAGTGAGTGAGGCAAATCCATGCACCTGAGCTCAACTCCTCAGCTACCAACCGTGAGGGAGAGCTACTGAAGCCAACACCAAAGGGTGCCTCTGGGCACGTGTTCTGGACAGGTAAAGAGATTCAGACAAGTCAGGGTTGGACAGGAGCAGGGGTTACAAAGAAGGGCAGGACACAAGGAGGAATCTGCCACTGCAGCAGCTGCAAAGGTGAGAGGAGAACAGCACGGGGACGTCAAAGCCTGGAAGGCTTTCCCTTCGTGAAGGGAAGATGCAGCAGGAAACACCAGCCAGGAACGGGTATGGGCAAAAGCTGGGGGTGAAAATGAACTGAGACCCAGCAGGGGCTCCAATTAGAAATGCAGACATTAGAGACAGGAGCCTGAGATCTGACCTTGATGCCATCACTGTTGGATGCTGTGTGGAAATGAACAAATCCTCTAATACTAACGAGAGCAGAAGCAAGAATTGAGTAAACCAGCAACAACTAGAGGAGTGAAAGCTGCAAGGGCAAACAGGAATAAAAGCTGCAAAACCACTTGCATCAGGTTTTCAAATTGACACTACTTAAGGCAGTGCATTTGTAAAAACGAGGTATATGAGGAATGAAGAAGACAGAGTAAGAGGCAACAGCAGGACTTGCTGGGCTGGAAGGGAGCACACACAGGAGGAGGAGACAAGCTCTGTGCTGTAGGACGCACAGGGACATGGGGTCTCACGGTGGATGTACTCACCGATTTACTGTCATCCTGCGATGTAATGAAGTTAATGGAAGCCTGAAAACAGAAATTCAGCTGTAAATTTGGAGCCCATACGGGGAGCCTTCAGTTTACCCTGCTCCATATAAAAAGCAACACAAAACTCCCAACTCCAAGCTCCCCCTGCCCCGCTGCCCCCCAGGTCCTGCAGCACTCCCCACAGTACCTTCTCCGTTCGAGGTGCAGCCCAGAGCCCACCCGCAGGAGCTTCTCCCGGCTCCTCTGCCGTGGGGATGGCATTCCTGACTCTCTCCGCACCTCTCTGGGCACTGACCCCCCGCCCTCGCCCTCTCCACAGCAGCTCAGCTGGTCCTTTTAGACACTTTTGACACCATTTTACACCCCCTGCCCTCTGCGCTTGAGCCAAAGCCATCAGCACCACAGCTTCTCTGCCAGGCAGCGTTCGCAGATGCCATCTCAGCCGTGGCTAGCAGGGAATGGCCCCTCGGTGGCCACGGGTGCCAGGGGGGCAAGTAGCCGGGGAGGGGGAGGCGGAGGCCGGGCGAGGAGCAGGAGCAGCAGCGCACACCGCACACCCACGGGCACTTACAAAGCGGGTCTCCCTGCCCGGCAGGCACGCGGGCCGAGGGGCTGCAGGCCGCTGGAGAGGGGCAACGCCAGGGAGGGTCGGCAGGGCGGAGAGAAGGGGAGAGAAAACGAAGAGACCGGGTTTTCCGCCTGAGACAAGCACCTTCCCCAGCGCAGAGGCTGCCGCTGCCTGGAGCTGTGGGTGTCCCCAGGCAGGTCCTCGCCACCTGCCATGGGGACAGCCCCTCTGCCCTTCTCAGCACCGACCCACCACCAGCACCTCCTTCCTCCCCACCAGGTGCTCGCAGGACCCACGGCCAGGCAGGACCAGCACGACACCAGCCTCAGGACAGAGGATTCAACCTCCCTCAGCCAGTCTCTGAGAGCTCTGAAATAAGTCCACAAACTCTGCCTGGACCACAAGATGTCACAAACCAAAGAATTTCCATGAAAAATAGATGGCGGCAGAGAATTAGAGATGCGATGCCTTGGAACTTCTGCTGCGGAGCAACAACCTGAAGGTCAAGTGTCCTGAATCCCCAGAAAATGTACAAGCCACGAGGCTAGTGATTGCCCTGTGTCCCTCAGTATTGTCTGTGGGACCTGTTCCATTGTGTAGAACATTCATTGTCCAGAGAGAACTACATCTGCCAGACACAGCCTCACCTGACACCCGGTCGACTGCTGTGGAAGGCTCTGATCCAAAAAGTGTGGAATCATGTAAATGTGGCAGAAAGCTCAGGTAGAGAGCGCAGGGCTGGGGATGCCGCTGGCGAGAGTGACGCTCGGCATTGCCACAGAGAGGGACCTCCAGGAACAACTGCCAGAGCCACCAGTTCATAACAGCCACAGACTGAGCCAGGAAAAAAAGCTTTTGAAATGATGCACAGGCCATATCTCAGAAATGACAGCAGTGAGCAAATCTGGTGAAGAGCTTAAAAGGCTAAAATAAAGGACAAAGTCATGGAATTGGCTATAAATGCTTTAAGAAATTAATAGAATCTCTCATGGCATACGCATCTCTGAACAGAGAGATAAAAGAGAAAAACAAGAGAAAAGCTGTATAGATTATTCAAGATGTTGCTCGAGCTACAGGGGACTCATGATACAAAAGCCCTGAAGTGACAAAGTAGACTACGAATCACAGCAAGTGCTACTTAACAGGGAATTGGAGATATCCAGCTTAAAACTGGAAAGGCAAATGCCTGCTAGTGGCCAGGACACTGGCATCAAGGCCCCAGTGCCAAGACACTAATAAAAACATCAGGGGCACTACAGAAGCTGCCGATGACAAATTGGAACAAGGGACCTTCCATCCAAATACAAGTTTTAAAAAAAGAAAATCACAATGAGAGTGGTCAGATATTGGAGTTGGCATCCAGAAAGATGTAGACTTTCCAGCTCCAGAGCTGTTCAACATTTAACTGGCCATGGCCTTGAGCAACCTGATCGAATTGGACCTGCTCTGAGTGTGGTCTTAGACCAGACCTTCCATCCTAAATCGTTCTGTGAGCAGCTCCATGGCCACCCTTTGGGATTTGGGCTTCTTTTTCAGCTGAGGCTTTTTAAAGACAGAGCAAATTAATACCTAGGTCTTCTATTGTATAATAAGGAGTATCATCCACACCCCATTCCTCCTAGATAGAAAGAACCCAATCTCGAAAAAAATCTGTACTTGTGGTAAAAGGAAAACTTACAGACAAACAGCCCCAAATAAGCCTCCCATCAGTGTATGCAACTGCTCTCAGAAAATAATAAGTGAATATATGCAGCTGGAAGAGAAAACACTGAAATAGCATTACTGCATTACTGTAATGAATAGTGTCTTCTTCCAATCATCCCTGGTGGTCACTCAATTTCAAAGGATCCAAGAACCAAGGGAGATGCAGGAGAGGCCATGGACGCAACAGAGGGACAGAACTGTTATCATTGCGGCTCCTCTGTCCTGCCCGCTGCTCCCAGCCACCTGGTCCTGCCCCTTCTCCTCAGTGTTAACTGTCATCTCACCCCAAGGTGACGCAGTTCTCCTTGCTCGGCTAAAGAAGAGGTGAGTGCCAGAGCTGGTGGGACCAGGCAGTTGGACTTCAAAAGGAATGCAACAGGCACAAAGTGACCACAGACAGAGTGCAAAGTACAACTTCCAGTTCATTCCAGCCCCCTAATATAAAAACTAATAACATACGATGATGGTGAAGGGAAAATTTAAGAAATCCATTTAAGGATATTTAACTTCAAAAGGCTCAACTAACTTGTGAAACCCATTGCCACAGGATTAAAGATTAAGGCAAGATTCAAAAAGAAAAGATCAGAGCTGATATGAGAACTAAGATTGGCTAGTGAGGATAGGTCATGTTTACAAAAGAAATCCTAAATTACAAGGAATAAAGAAACTTCCCATTTCGGAGTGGAAGCTGGCCTCCGACCAGAGTTTTAGAGTATCATTCCCTACGGGTAGGTTACATTGCTGCAGGATCCTTCATTTTCCTCCAAACAGCTGATGTGGGCAGCCGGCAGCGTCACAAACAGAACTAGGGATCTCTCCGGAGACCGAGGAGCACAGGTTTACAGACCCGAGATGATTCTCCAAATCCTGACTTCTCCGTTTCTTCCAACATAGCAATTGCCAGAATGAAACGGTCTCTGTATAAGGCACCACTGAGGCCATTCTCAGAAGAGACAACAACCATCTGTGGTCACTCTCGGTACCACCCTGCTCATTACCCTGCCAATTGTCACCCCTCACAGCAATAGCTTTCCACCAAGTTTATGACCAGCGAGTTACACTCCTGGGTCTCCCAGACACTTTGAAAGAGCAGAGGTTCTTCTTCTAGTTCTCTAGTTGCTGGATGCCCCTCCACCTCGAAGGTACGGCTCTCAGGGATGGAGACCACTCTTGGCTTCCTCTGCCCTGGTGCCTCCCTGCCCTTCCCTGCATTGCCCGTCCCGGGGCCAGTCTCACCTGCTGGTTACCAGGAGAATAGGGGGTTTCACGCCTGGAATTGCCCGTCCCAGACTCGCCTGCAGGAGCCTGGAAGAGAGAAGACAAAGGCAGACAGTTACTGTGGAGCAGCAGCTTCCATGCCTCTCCCTTGGTGGTGAGACCAAGGAGGCGAGGGAGACCACCGATGTCCAGCTGAGGCTGACTGTGGGTCACCTCCTTGCAAGAGCAGAGTTAGCAACGGGCCCAGCAGCAGCTGTCACGGGGCAGGAACTTGCAAAAAAGCGCTAGAAACAGCAAGGGAATGACATTAAACATTCATAGCCAAACGCCCTGCAAGGCCAACTGACTCGGGGTCAACCTCCTGCCTTCCTCTCTGGGAATCCTCTCCCCACAACTTCTCCCCAGCCCTCCACAGACTGGGCCACAGTCTTGGCAACCTGCTGGATAGAGACTATGCAAAAAAAGCCACCCGAAGTGAAAGGGGACAAGATTCACCCCCAGCCACATCCATTGCTGTTGGCTGGCTGGTGACACCTCTACGAGTAGCCCAGAGCACAGGGGAGACGGGGTCTCACCCCTTCCAGGGGAACCCACCCGCTCAGGCTGGGCCACCCCAATGGCTACAAGAAAGCAGCGTCCCAGCAGTTCCCCGCAGTCTGTCCACGGGACGAAGGAGAACAATTTAAAAAGTATTTTAGATGCCTAAAGGTGGAAACAGGTCATTTGGGATTCAGAGAACTGTTTAAGCAAATGGAGGGTTCAGTGATGCCAGAGCCAGGCACTAGTGATTCAAGTTAATTAGATTCAAGTCAGCCTTGGGCAATGGTGTTTCTACTGACCAGGAGCCGTAATCTGAAGTTTATATGGGAGCACAGAAAACATCTGACCCTTCTTAGCACTGTCAGGACAGAGAATGGCAGTATCAACTGATTGGCCTCCATCCCTCCCCGGCAGAGAGCTCTCGGTCACCCTGCCCCTGGCTGCTGCTCCCCACGTCCTCCCGTGCTCCAGCACACACACTTCAATTCACCAAGGAAGGAGCTTTCTACAGTACCATTTTTCAGGGATTTCAGCTCCCCAGCCCAGCTGACACCTACTGCTCCAGTTCTGGTGCCAGAACGCAGGAGGAGAATGCACAGACGGGGAACTGATCCCTTTTGACAGCAACCTGGAAGGAGAGCGGCTCCAGACAACTGTGACACCCACGTCCAGACCAGTGACAGCAGAGCTGGCAAAAAATCTGCCCCCCAAAAGGGTCAGTGCTTTGTGACCGCTACTTTTTTCATCTTCTGAACTCCAAAGCTGGATGTCTGTAATGTCCAAACCACAGTTTTTGGCTTCTAATACACTGAGATGCTACAGAGGTTCAACCAGGTGCCTCGCTCTATGGTTACCTGCCTACACAGCTGTGAAAAATGAATCATCAAGGAACTGGGCTAAAAACATCTACAAGACCCACACCTGGGTGTTGGTTTGTCTGTTTGCTTTTTCTTCTCTGTGTGTGTGCCATTCATTTTGCTTCTTTTGCTTTTCAGACACCCAAAAGGGCTGAGAAACGAAGGTAAGAGTGATGTGGTGCTGATCTGGAACACAGTATCTCTGGGTCTAGTCCTTGCTCTGCCACAGGCTTCCTGTGCGAGAGCCAGAAAGTTAAATACAAACAGGTTTCCTGAAGCAGAAAGAAAAATACCTGAAACCTGAAAGTTTAGATGTACTGAGATGTGTCACTTCAAGGAAGAGGGTGCTCCTGCGCTGCAGATGAACCATGTCAGCTGCTCTGACACAGCAGAGTCTAGAAGCCGCTGTGTTTGTTCAGGCCCAGATACCCAAGTGTGACACCACCATCGTTCTTCTATCCCCCTGCCAGCTCCCACCCACAGCCACGGCAGCTGGGACTGCTGTGGCTCCTACCGACTCCTGCCCACCCAGAGACACGGGGACATCACAGAATCATGGAATGGTCTGGGTTGGAAGGGACCTCTCAGCTGATGGAGTCCCACCATGGACCCAGCACTGACCAACCCACCACTGACCCATGGCCCTCAGCACCACGTCTGCCCAGCTTTTCAGTCCCTCCAGGGATGGTGACTCCACCACTGCCCTGGGCAGCCTCTTCCAAGGCTCCACAGCCCCTTCCAGGAAGGAATTTTCCCCAGTCTCCATCCTAACCCTCCCCTGGCCCAACTTGAGGCCATTTCCTCTTGTCCCACGGCCTGTTCCTTGGGAGAAGAGACCGACCACCCCTGGCTACACCCTCCTTTCAGGGAGTTGTAGAGAGCAAGAAGGTCTCCCCTCAGCCCCCTTTTCTCCAGGCTGAACCCCCCCAACTCCCTCAGCCGCTCCTCACAAGACTTATGTTCTTCAAAGTCCCCAAGTCTCCTGACAACCCCTCTCCCCTCAGCAGGGGAGCTCAGCAGCAGACACACAGGGCAATAATGGGTTCATTAGTCGCTGGAAGACCATTCACTGCCCAGGCAAGGCTGGAGAAGGACATGTGTTAGGTGGGACCAGCCCCACATGGGCCTCGTGCTGCCCGGTACATGCGCAGGGGTGGCCTGGAGGGGGTGACCACACACAGCATGCCATGGGACCGCTTGCCTTTGAGTAAAGGTTGGTCTTCAGCACTCCCCCCCTGCCATAGCCCAGGGGAGGCCCCCCCAGGCAGGCCTGGCCGGCCACCTTCCCCCTGCGGTTGGCCACCACGAAGGGGTTCTCACTGAAGAGGATGGGCTGGGAGTCCACCATGCACTCTTGCTCTGGCGTCTTTGGCGGCTGGTCCTGGGACAAGGAGCCACCTGTGGGAGGCTGCTGGTCAGGCCGGGGCGTTTCTGCCCCGCTGGCGCAGTGGTCGGGTGTTGCGGGGTCCCCGGGAGGTCTGGCTACGCTTCCGATGGTGGGGCCAGCGGCCGTGTCGGGGCATGAATCCCGGCTGTCCCGTGCCACCGGCAGAGACAGCAGAGCACAGTCACCCTCCATTCTGGAGCTGGGCTTATTACACTGAACGAGCTGAGAGGGAAACAAAAGGGTCAGAAAGAAATGAGGAGAAAAGAGTAAAAGGAGAGGAGGGAGAACACACAGAGCTGATGCTGAAGGACAGGAGAGAGAAGAACTCAAGCACTAACACCCACACGACCACCCATTCTGTCTCTCCTACTGTACCACCAGTCTGGTGATGATCCCAAATGCCACTTCCAAGAGAGGACCTTGCCATACAGACACAAGCACACTCCCTGCACACTTCCAGCTCTCCTCCCCATTCCAGCCTGCACGTCAGCACTCACCAGAAATGCTGCTGCTCTCCAGCAAACCCCGCACAACCACGTGTCCACCCCCATCTCACTGCAGCACATGGAATCACAGAATGTTTTGGGTGGGAAGGGACCTTTAAAGCCCCCCCAGTGCCACCCCCTGCCCTGGGCAGGGACACCTCCCACCACACCAGGTTGCTCCAAGCCCCCTCC
>JAOXNO010000013.1:159188144-159198914 GCA_028565335.1 Limnodromus scolopaceus | reverse complement strand
CCTCCAGGCTGAAGCCCCCAACTCTCTCAGCCTGTCCCCACAGCAGAGGGGCTCCAGCCCTCATCCTCAACCCCACTTCCCAACCATCACAGCCCAACACCAACTGTCCCACCCCATGACACTTCCCAGCAGTTCCAGCCATGTCACCTCTTGCTTCACTGCATTCCATACAGTTACCACCATATCTACCCCCTGCCGCTCCACCACCCCTGCACAGGCAAACATGCTTTTATGGCCCCACTCATCCAAATACACACCAATAAATAACAGAGAGCTAAATAACAGCTAAGAAAGCCCAGACCCCTGCGAAAGCAGGACTGAAACTGAGCTCCAGTTCTATCGAGGCTCAACTGCACCCGTCCAAGACAGAGCAGTGACCTTTCCTCTTCTAATGCTATAAAAGAGAGTCTGTTACCCCAGCCAAAGCCTTCTCTCAGGGAAGCAGAGATAACCAGAGAGCAACGATCGGATCTCCTTCTCTCCCGGTCCCTGCCGGGCAGCAGAAAGACCTCTCCTGCTCAGAGCACATTCTCCAGCCCCTGTGTCATGGCAGCATCCACAAAAATAGCTCGGGGGGGCGGGGGGGGGGGGGGACTACGATGGCAGCTGAGAGGCTCAGGAATTCCTGAGGCCCTCCCCTAACCCCCCAGCCCCAACCCAACCTACAGCAGTGGTGGGCAGGGCCCTGGCTCCTATCGTATGTCTTCAGACAGTGAAGCCTGAGCTACCCTTAGAAATTCTGCTGTTGTAGCTACGTGAGTTTCCAATGTAAAGAAAACCCTGCCAAAACCACCCCAAATTCCAACCTCCTTTTCTCAGAGGGTGATAAACCACAGTAGCAAGAGCTCTAACACGTGTGAAGTTATGCCAGGCAAAAAAGTACTTCCAGGAATATTATTTGCTCCCTGGGGATGCTGTAACGAAAGCTCTGACAGCATCACCACTGCAAAGTGGGTCTGCGGGTCCTGCAGCCAGGCACCTCCGATGACTCCAGCGCTTTCCCGAGCCAAGAAGAGCACAAACCCCGACCAGCCTGGGCTCCAGGTGAAACCCTCCCCCAAGGCCTGCTTTGGGAAAAAGTGAACGATGCTTTGGGGCACTGTGGAGATGGGCACCTCACCAAGGCTGCATGGGGAGCCTCAACGCCTGCTCTGTTCATGGACACGACTGGAGCCGAGCTGCACCTACCCCTCGCTTTCATCTCCGGCGCTTCTGCAGGATGCCTCGCTCCCTCTGCTATTTTTATCAGAGAAGCAACAATTTCTATTTTGGGTGAGCCAGGATTCTGGCAATGCGGTGTGCTCCTCCCAGCCGTGCCTCTGTCACCCCCCATCCCACAGAGGGGACAATCCCGTTTCACCCTGCGCCCTCTGCGGCGGATACAGAAGAACTGACCTGCGGCTCCGATCCACCACTTTGCCCCAGCCACTGAAACAAATCCGATTTTAAATCGAATGGACAAGTACAGAGAAAGAACCAATGGCTAGAAATTGAAGAGAAATAGATTCAGACTAGAAAGTAGAGATTGTTAATTAACTAACCATGGTGAGATGCTAAGCGATATAAAGTCTTCTCCATTTCTTAGAGCCCAGAGAACAAACCTAGGCTGTGACTGGTTTGCTGTGGTGAGATGCAGTCACTCTTGGGTATGGTTACCAAGCCTGTACTATGCAGAGGACAGAGACCATAATGGCTCTTTAATTACTGCGATGGCAGCCCCCAGACGTGGACGTGCACTGGACTCTGCAGACACCAGTTACCAAGAAGCTGGCGCAGCCACACGGCATCACCGAGGCAGCTCTCTCACCCAGCTTCCCACTGCAATTTTTCAGTTGGGGTTTTAAAGTATACAAACCAAAGAGGCCTGGGTCTCAGCAAGCCTTTGTTCAATCTTGCCCACAACAGGACCAATAGGCGGCAACAGAGACTAATCTGAGACAGATAGACATCTGCCCCCTTCTTTGGGGGCAATTCCTGGGGCAAGCCTCATGACAAATTCCACCCGCAACCTAATAGCGGTCACAACAGAGCTCTGCACCCGCAACAGTGGGAAGAACAGCAGGCCCCACAACCCCCTTCCCAACTACACGGGAAGAAAAGATACATAGACACTGTTTGGAGGAGAAAGTACGTGGTGGAAGAGTTGCTCTAGAGACAGGAAGAAAGGAAAAAAATACTGTGGGAACCGGGCAATAGTGATCTCAATCCAGTGGGACCAACTGGAGACGGACAACCTGTTACCCAAACTATGCTTTTCTGCCAGCCAGACCCATCCCTGTCCGAGTCTTCCTGGCGGTCACCTCCCCAGCGAGGGACAGCCTCTGAAGGAACACCAGAATCTTCCTGCCCCCGCAGCCCGTTCGCCCTGTACCCACCATCCAGGCAGACGGATTTTTTCAGAGAGCAAAGACAGGGCTGGGCAAACGACAGCTGGAAAAAGATAAACCATGGGCAACAATTGGCCCTTCCCCTGCGAGGGGACATTTATAGATGCCGCCCATACGCCCCAGCATTCCAGCGTGTCTGGCCCCACATTCCAGCGCCGGCATTCCAGGGCTGACACAGCACAAGCTCCCAAATGCTGCTCCCTCTGGGTGACACAAGGGCTGCCCAGCAGAGAGGCAGCTGCTCGCATAGGGCTGGATCTCCCCTTCTCTCCAGCTGCTGAGTTACACCAAAAGATGCTAAAAATACATTAAACCTTCTCCTGATAATGCTTTTCTGTGTGAAGAGCCAGGAGAGAAAACGCAAGAGCTGGGGAGTCTGGGGGGGAACAATGTGAGGCAGAGCAGGGCTGCAACTAGTGTGGAAGCAGAAGAGCAAGAGGGCCTGAAGTCAACGAGAGGAGAGAGGAACAGGGGAGGAACCTTTCTGGGTGGAACGAGATGGAGACAGTACAGGTGAAAGAGATGATCCTGGAATGATGGAACGGGAATGGTGAATCTGATGGTGACAGCAAAGGGTGGTCTCGCTGCCAGAGAAGGAAAGGAACGGAGGTGAAGGCTGAGGATGTGTGTGATGGAGCAGCAGAAACCCAGCGCGACAGGGATGAGGCAGGGAAGGTAAACCACGAACAGAAGCAGCAGAGGTGGAGAGGTGAGGTGAGAGTTTAAACAACACAGGAGAGAGAGGTGACTTTGTAATCTGGGAAGTTTGTGAAATCTGGATTTTCTCTTGGGTGAGGTGCCACATATCCCGTATCAGCGACTGGAATGCAGGTCAGGGCAGGAGTCTCCAAGGCTGTGTCAGAGCTAAGCCACGATATGCAATCACCGCGACTGACTTTTGCAGTCCTAGATGGATTTTGACTTACTTTTAACGCTTTTGGCATCAGCACCCTGCATCCCCCTCCCTTTTCTAAACACAGTCCCACAATGAATTCACAGCTGAACTGCACATACAACACTGTCACCTTCTTGAGAAGAACTTCCCCTCCCTCCTCTGCAGCTTCCAGTAGTTGCCTCCTTCCATGATAAATCCCTGTGCTCTCCCACTCTCCTCTCCTGCTGGGCTTGTTCAAGACACTTTCCTCCTTTCTGTCCTGTTCCAGACACCTCCTTTTGCGTCTTGGCAATTACACAATTTCCCAATTGGAAAGCGCCCTGGCTCTCTGCTCTCCTCATTTTCTTATCCCAATCTTTCTTTGTGGCAACCCCCCATTTCAGACAGTGTCAGTCAACCACAGCTCCGCGTCCCCATTTTCCTCTGCAGAGAGCACCACCACAGCATGGTTTGGGTTGGAAGGGCCCTTAAAGATCATTTAGTTCCAACCTAAGATCATCTAAGGATCATCTAGTTCCTCGAACTTGTTCCAACAGGTCCATATCCTTCCTGTGCTGAGGACCCCAGAGCCGGACACAGGACTCCAGGTGGGATCTCCCCAGAGCGGAGCAGAGGGACAGAACCCCTCCTCGCCCTGCTTGGCCACCCTTCTTTTGATGCATCCCTCACACCAGGGTGCAAGGAGAGGGATAAGAGAGCAACCACGTCTCCCCCCGTGCAGGGACCCACATCTCAGCAGCCCCTCACTTACGGTGCGGTTGACTCTCTGGAGACCACTGCTCGGCAGCGCAGCCAGGGTCCGATAGTCCAGTCTCAAGGGCTCGCTGGTGACGTTCTGGAGAGGGGGGCAAGGGGGAGAGCAAGAAAACAAAACACCAGGAAGAAATCAGGCCACAAGTCAACTAAATCAACCAGGAAGAGCAATTGAAAAAAGGAAACCACCCCGAGTAGTAACCAAGGCCTTGTCTCCAAACTCTGCAGAAAGTCCCCATTGCCTGGAAATGAATCATAGAATCACAGGATGGTTTGGATGGGAAGGGACCTTTAAGCCCCCCCAGTCCCCCTGGGCAGGGACACCTCCCACCAGAGCAGGTTGCTCCAGGCCCCCTCCAACCTGGCCTTGAACCCCTCCAGGGATGGGGCAGCCACAGCTTCTCGGGGCAACCTCTCACCACTCTTGGGGTGAAGAATTTGCCCCCAGGATCTCACCTAAATCTCCCCTTTTTCAGCTTAAAACCCTTCCCCCTTGTCCTATAGCTCCCCTCCCTGATCAAGAGTCCCTCCCCAGCTTTCCTGGAGCCCCTTTAGGGACTGGAAGGGGCTCGAAGGTCTCCCCGCAGCCTTCTCTCCTCCAGGCTGAAGCCCCCAACTCTCTCAGCCTGTCCCCACAGCAGAGGGGCTCCAGCCCTCCCAGCATCTCCGTGGCCCTATGAGCCCCCTGGAATTGTTCCAAACACAACCATGGAGATGGCAGAGGCCAGGCTTGAGAAGCCCCACAGAGACCACGTCACCCTGAGCCCTTGGTCACCCCATAGTCACACCCCTACTGTTCCTCCTTGCCCCCATGTGCACACATCTCCGCACCCCTCACAGGGTAGTGGAGAACACAACATACATACCCGTTTTCTCCCAAAGAGCACCCAGAAAGGCTTCCAGGCTGGATTTGGAGACATCTGAGAGTGCAAACGTACAATTCCTCTACAGTATCTTTTCTCAACCCCAACTCACACTTTTTTATGATTTGATTTGCTTTCACTCCCCGTTCACATCTGTCTGCCTGTCTCATTCCAGCCATTGCTTTCCACCATCCCTTCCTCAACCTCATCACAGATTTCTGCATTTCTGGTATCTTCTCTTATACGCAAAAGTCAAGTCTTTGGGGTGGGGGGAGGGAGTGGAGAAGAGAAGTTATGGGGAATAAGTGCTTTTAGAGATTTCCGTGGCCTTTGAGTCCAGTTGTGGCCCTTTTTCTGAGGCTCTGCACCCCCCCACCATGCTCCTCACCTCCGCCTCCTCCTCAAGCTCCCGGGTGGCTGCCTCCCGCTCCCTACGCATCCACTCCTTCCCGGGACAGGGCAGAACCGGAGCAGCGTCCCAGCAGCACGGGCAGAGAGAGATGGAGAGAGGTCAGCGCCATGCCGGGCAGGGAGACGGGGAGCGGGGGGACAACAGAGGGGACAGAGGGGCAGGAACGGCGCCGGTGCCAGTGGAGGGAGCACAGAAACCCAGCGTCTGTGGGGAAAAGGAGCTGGGATTCTGCAGGAGCTCGGTTATGGCCAGCAAAGCGGAGGGGATGGACACCCCAAACAACACAGGCTGGGGTGTCCCCGGACGAGGGGAAGAGAGAGGGTGTCTCTGTCCTTAGCAGGGAAAAGCCTGGGGAGATAAAGCCCTTCCTGAGCAGAAGGAGAATACCATGGACTGTGAGAGGAGACACCTTGACAGAGCACAGACAGAGAAGCTGGAAGGGAATAGAGAAACGAATCTACAGAGCACAGGCCTGGCTGTCACTAAGGAAAAAGACGTAAAAAAATCACATGCTTGTTAACAGCATCGCATCCAAAATGCTATATATTTATAGAGACAGAGACTGTAAAAGCGTGAGGCAGGGCTTCAAGCCCCCTGTCAGCTCTCAGTCATCCAAGCGCAGCATGGGAATATTATGGGAGTGACCAGTGACTCAGCCCACAGGCCCCAGCTATGAGCTTTGCTTCCAACACAAAACCAGCAGGAACACCCTTTGCTGTAACAGCAACGCTACGAAATCAGGTTTTCTGAAACCACAACAAACCACTCTCAGTTCCTTCCTAGAAAACGAACAGGATGTTTTATAGGAAAAACCTAAATCTGATCTAAATTGGCTCTGCTCTGAGCAGAGAGATCCCTTCCTACCCAAATCATTCACGGAATCACAGAATCCTTTGAGTTGAAGGGACCTTTAAAGGCCATCGAGTCCAACCCCCAGTAATGAGCCGTGACATCTTCAACCAGACCAGGCTGAAGATTATTCCATCAATTCTTCTGGAAGAATTTCCATCTCAGCACAGATCACAAACACCACCACACCACCTTGCAGAAGTCCCTTGTCTTACTCCTGCTCATGCTGACACCAATCTAAGCTGTAGGCTTAAAGCAAAGCTCCCAAAGGGAGTCTGCAACACCCCGAGCCCCTTTTTTCCCCCTGCTCCAGTCTCTCAAACCCACACCCTGCACAGCCCATTGCAGTTGGTGCGGATGGATGAGACAGACATTTTGCTGTCCATGGCTCTGTCCTCTCACGCCGTCTAGTCAAAACCTTGGCCCTTTCTTCCAAAAAAAGTAAAATCTCAAGTGTAATTGAGTGTAAAATCTCAAACTGAATCACAAAGATCACCTCCATCCAGAACTGCCAACATCACTCCACACTTGTTGGGAGCAAATGTAAAGAAGTGATTACAAGTACAGAGAGAACCTGGAGAAACATCAGGTGTATCTAAATTGGAAACCTGAAGAAAGGCCTGCAAAACACCCACACTTATCTGCCAGGAGAGCAGGTTCCTTATTGACAATGCTGAGGAATTCAATTTTCCTTCCTCTTCCAAAAGAATCTGACTGTATAAATTACAATTGTAAGAGGAATAACTAGAAAACCCAAGTCCTCGAGGGGCTTGACTCTGCTCATCTGTTCCTGTGAAAGGCTGGAATAGGAGGAAGAAATATAAAAATCTCATAATGAGTCAGAAAAATGATCACGTAAAGTGAGGAGCACAAACTTGTGACTGATTAACATTTGTGATTGATTAACGCTTGTGATTGATTAACGGTGCCACTGCTTCAGTTCAGGACAGCTTTGAGCTGTGTGTTCTCATCTTTGCCCATGAAAGCTCTGCCAGGTGATGGAGTGCTGTACAGGGAGAACTGATAAAACGTGGGACTTCCAAGCAAAAAGGCCACTTTTCTCCAAGTTGCAGCTTGTCCAGAAAGTGCCAGGAGGTAAGAAAGAGGCACTCTGTAAATACCAGCAGAGCAACACCACAGGGGTACGGAGGGAGGCACGGCAAAGCCAGAGAGCAGCTGGGACCCGAGCGGTGCACCAGGAGGAGAAGGCCCAAACCCCCCGTGGCATGAACAACCGGGCAGAGACAATCCGTGGCGTTTCCCTTAGGGCTCACGGGCCGGGCAGAACCACTGCCCAGAACAGATTCTGCTACACGAAAAATCTCTCACCACTTTCTCCATTTCTTCTCTCTCCCACTGAGTTGCTTCTCTCACCATTTCCATCTCCTAGGAGAGACCAAAGTTAGAGCCACCTCACCCAGTGCTCTCTCCCGCCTGCGACCTCAGGACCATCTCACAGTCCCGTCTGAGCCATTCCTGAGGGGGCCTCAGGAGTCCCGTCCTAGCCATTCCCAAGGAAGATGCTGGGACCTGCTGAGCCCATCAAAAGGAAGTCCACGACCCGTCCTGTTGCAGATTCCACGCACCACGGGACACTAGGGATTTTTCAGAAACCTTTTCCGCTCCGTAACATTCTCCCAGTTGCAGCCAGAATACCCACCTTCTGCAGAATCTCCAGTTCCTCAGGGCTTAAATCCCGGTCAATGGAAGAGATACTTTCCAGGCTATTCTTGCGTCCGATACCAGCAGCGAAAGGGTTTGCAATAATTCCTGGGGACATCTACAAAGCAGAAAGGCAATGAAACATGGTGGAAGCCCACAGTGTGCCACACAAAAAATACCCGTATCCTGGGCTCCCAGACCCAGAGAACCAAGATGACCCCAGGCAAGTCTTTGACAACTTGAAACCTTATTTCAGCTGTCGATTACTCAAGGAACTCGATGTCTAAGAAAGATGAACTTAAATGGAGACAGTTTCAGAGAGAGGATAAGGTGACTGGGAGTTGGGTACATGTTCTGGCGGAGAACAGAGAAGTTTACTTGCTAAGCTTGGAAAAAGGAAAGCTGAGAAGGCACAGTATTGCTATGGGTTAAGGGTTTCCCTGCAGGCAAAGATGAACACCAATAAACAGGCAGACAATTTACTTTAAATACAACATTGGCACAAGAAAAAAAAAAGGCATAAATAGCCTGGAGCAACTTAGCTTGCAAACTGCATTCCAAACCAGTGCAGCGACACTGTGGAACAGTTCTGTTATCAGCAGAGGGACAGCCTCTAGAGACCTGTGCATCTATGAACTGGCAACCACCTCCAGTTCACGTAGCAGCGGACCAGGCTTTGAAATCTGGGACCTCAATGAAAAATCTACAGCACATGGTCGGAAAAATCTTCTATAAGGACGAGGTGGGATCGTTGTGGCACCGGTCACCGCGAGGGCACCCCGCGCTTCAGCCCTCACCTCGATGGCAGCTGCAGCCTTGGGGTCGAAGCCGTCACACACCAGCACCAGGAGCGCGTCGCCCACCCCGCGCAGCATCTGCACCGCTTCCGTGTGCGTCATCCCCAGCAGGCTCTGGTGGTTCACCTCCAGGATCCGCATCCCCACCTTCAGGCGGCCGTCCCGGGCTGCCGCCCCCGAGGAGCTCACCTGGAACAATGGGGGATCGAGGGGTCACCTCAGAAGGCGAGAGGAGATCGGGGAGCTCTGGCACCATCGGGAAGAAGGAACAGGAGAGGACAGCACACAAACGACACAGGGAAAGCACCGGGAAGGACCTAAATATAGTTACGGAGAGGGCAGAAAAGGAAAAATATCTACAGTTTGGCAGAGGAAAGGGGTGTGGAAGAGATCTCTTATGGCAGGTAAAAAGAATCTGTATCTGAAATGTGTTGTCCCAAGGAAAGAAACCGCTTTTGTTTTGTCAATGAGGCAGGTGAGAAAGGAAGCTCTCGCGTCTGCGATTTATCTCCACAGAAAGGAAAGCGTAATAATTGTCTGTTGGGAGAGAGACAGAAAATGCAAGAGTAGGGATAATTTTTGTGGATGAAGACAGATGAGGCAGAAAGACTTTCACTGTCTCTGTGGTAGAGACCAGTGTAATGAATGACAGGTGTCTGTCATTCCATCTTCTCTTTCAGGGAAATAACATGTAATTTCTATTTTCTTTCCTCAGGAAGTCACAAGAACTTATTCTTGCCTCACGTACACAAGCTGTGACCGGGGGAAGCGGCCACATGCAGCGTATGGGTAAGGCACATAAAAGCCAGAGTCTGTAACCCTGTGTGTTCGAGGAGAGGACGGAAGCACACGCTTTGCCACCAAAGGCAATCAAGGCAAGCAGTTTTATTCATTTTTTCCCCCTTTGGAACAGGGAAAAGAGACTGCAGGACTTGCTGTGGGTACAAAGTAGAAGAGAAGAGAAGGAAAAGGGGACAATGGGAAAGGGAAATCCCCAAAACCACCCCAAACACATGCAAACATGAGGCTCGGGAGGAATTTGCAAGCCGAGGAAGTGAGAAAAAAAAATGACCAATGGCAAGAGGCGAAGCTACTACCGGGAACCAGACAAAAATAGAGGATACAACTCAAAGTGCCTGAGGAAAAGGAACAGAACCACCAACTGGGCATTACTTTTTCTAATGGCACACGAAACAAGTGGCCTGAACAAGACAGGGTGTGCACGCAGTCAGGCCAGACCCAATGGAGACCTTGGGACATTCGGTGTATGGACAGATCTCTCTGGGAGCACCGGGACAGACAGATGGCTGCCATTCAAGGTCTCAAAGCCAAGAACCAACACGAATGAGCTTTACAAAGGGAATTATGGCCAGCGCTACACAGAGGTTCCCCAGAAAGGGCATGTCAGTGTCAGGGACCTCAAGCAAAGCCTGTGGATCCACGATGAGAGAATGCAGAGGACAAGGGCACGCAGAGCTGGACATGCAGGAGTGGCTGTCAGGGTAGGACGGAGGCACACTGGAGGGAGGAAAGACAGGCAGAAATACTGTACACCACGTATTACTGGAATCAGAGGGGCAAAAAAACCCCAAAAAAACAAAGGCATGCGTGTTTTGGAGCTGTTTCGCAGAAAAAACAACAGACATATATCTTTAATAAAGTACCTGTAAAAAAGGAGAAAAAATGCTGCATGCATTTTTTATATTTTTTAGGATGGGGAGGAGGGAGAGCAGCTGTGCAGGGCTACAGTCAGTTCTTCAGGGCTGTGAAGGGGTGTGAGTGCGAGTGCATGTGCATGCACTAACATGGGCACGTGCAGCGGAATGAAGAAAGAGGGAGTACTCACAATTTCTGTTCCAGGGAGAGCAAGTACGTATGTGTGACAGTGGCACACCCAGAAATAATGGGAGGAGGTGAGGTTAATGTAGAAGAATGTCCTCAATGTCATCTGTATTACTGATATGTCACTGTGGGACACTGAGCTATCCCCACCGAGACTGATCATGAATTTCACATTGTAGATATAATTCATGCTTCTCGTGGTACTCAACTTAGAATCATAGAATGGTTTGGGCTGGAAGGGACCTTAAAGATCATCGGGTTCCAACCCCCCTGCCATGGGCAGGGACACCTCCCACTAGAGCAGGTTGCT
>JAOXNO010000013.1:159173240-159188044 GCA_028565335.1 Limnodromus scolopaceus | reverse complement strand
AATTTAAAACTGTTGCCCCTTGTCCTGTCGCTACACTTCCTCGTAAAGAGTCCCTCTCCGGCTCTTCTGTAGGCTCCTTTCTTGTAACACTTCATCAAGGTTTTAGAAAGGAAGAATCAGATTACAACTTTTTTAAACAATGGCAATTAAGGGACTGATGAAAATGCAAATTAAGAAAAACTAAGGAGAAAGAAAGCAGTAATTGGACATCCAAAGAGGAGGAAGAGGAAGCAGCACTACTTTGTCTTTGGAAATACACAGCCAGAACAAGAGAAGCTGAAAAAACTCTCTGCTTAGGACAGAGAAGAGAGATCAAGCTGAAGTTACGCAGCTGAAGGGAGGGCAGAGAAGTTCAGAGCTTTAGTTCTCCACAGGCTAAAACAACTACTATTAAAAAGAAAAGAGGTGGAGAGGGGAATCTAACCCTGCCCTGGGGCTGAAGTGCAAGCCTTCCAAACCCCTAAACACTAGAACACTGAAGGAGATAAAAACAAACCTAATCATTAAAAATAACTGTAGATTATGATAATCTTAGGTTTTCTTTTACTGCTGTTACAAATACTGCAGTTGAACATGCAACTATTACTTCGACAAAGTGAATATAGGTTTTTAACTTTAAAACTCCGATAAAGAAGTTATACCCAAGTGATAACAAATGCTGAGTATTCCCTTTCTTTGAAAGTAGCCCATTGTCAGAAAGGGTTAACTGGCAATTGTGGAGCATCCACCGTCCCCCAAGGATTATTCAGACCCCTACAGCCAAGGCAGAGTCTGTACCCCACCACAGCAGCAAAAGAGGGCACCAGTGACACTGATGTGAGCATCCAGAGTCCCCATCTGGTCAGCAGCATGACCAGAAATCACACCCCTTGTCACTGAGCTCAGCTGCTAACAAGAAAGAAGAGGCAGTTTCTTGGTAAGGGTGAGGAGCAGCACAAGCTTATACGCAGCGTATTGCTGGAAAGAAAATACGAGTTACTTCTCAGGGAGAAGTGACATGAGAAATAAGCATGCACACAAGTGGTCATTTACAAAGGAAAAGGGAACAAAGCTACACACAGGGTGTGTGGCACAGGAGGGAAGGTGAGCTATCCATAACGCTTTCAAGCAAAGCGTGGGCAGGAAGGCCACAAACACTTGGGGGAAACAACAGGAATGGAGGGGAAAAGGGGAAAAGGAAGATGTATGGGTTCATGCTACAGAAAAAAAAAAAGCAAGAGAAGAAACCAAGGGAAAATAAAAGCAAAGACAGGAAATGAAAGAAGAAATTCTGTAGCTGCCATAGAGGAGGAAACACGAAAGGAAAGAAATGCACCTCCTTCAGTGAAAGGAGAATGCTCCAGGAGGACGGATGTCCCCGGTGGGGAGTGCAGGGAGCACATGGAACAAATGCCACTGGGATCACCCCTTTCCTGGCAGTCCCTGCACGCAGCCAGACTGCAGGGTCACTGTTCAGGTACCTTAGAGATGAAGATGCCCTCATCAGTGGGATCAAATGGATTTCCAGCATGGCCTTTCGCTCCACCCCGGATGCTGATGCCCAGCTTTTCTCCTGGAGCCTTCTCAATGCATATTTCCTGCAAACACAGAAAAGGCCTCCCTGTTTCTGTGCCAAGTTCAGACTGGAATTGTTGAGGAAACACTCCTGGTGGTAGGTCATATTCTAAATACCCTGAAAAGGGCCCAAATTAGACCTTTCACTCCTTTGGCAGTTTATCCCTTTGGAAGATGCCCTGCCCTTTTCTGGATTTCTGTCTCCTGTTCAGGTCTGGACTTTGTGGAATCTGGTAATTCTCTTGTCACAGTGTCACTGTGGGCACAGCCAGAGACCCTCCACAGCCCCCGGCTGGAAACGTCCTTACAAGGGACTGGATTCTGGCAGGAGAGAAGGAAATTCCAGCCTGCAGTTTGGTTGTGCCCTAGTCGCAGACCTCCAACTTGATAAGAAATTGCCTTCAAGAGTGATCCTTCTGTAATGAAGAGCGCGATTCCCCCTGGTTCTCTTGCTCAGCACCTACCTGCATACCAGGTGGTGGTGGGTCTCGCCTCACTAACATGGTCAGCTCCTGAGTGTTGGAGAGCAGGGCATTCACCGCTTCCTGGTGGGTAGCATGGCGCAGGTCAATGCTATTGACCTCCAGGATCCTGTCCCCTACTCGGAGCCCGCTGCGGGAAGCCAGTCCACGGGGAATGACCTGAGAAGAGTCATTAATATTACAACTAGAGAAGGCAAGCCCATCTCTCCTTGGAGACAGACCAGTTGTGATCCCAGGCCATCCTCTAACACCCTCTGAGGCTGATTTTGACTTCTCTCTCTGCAACCAAAGCTCCCCAAGAGGTAACACATCTGTCAGAGCTGGCAAAGAATGAAGTAAGATTTGTTTTCAAGTGTCATTCAATATGCTCTTGTATTCTCTCACTAAAACAAGGAGGGGACGGAGCAGCACCTTGCAAGGAGAAATGAAGGCTGCAACTCCTGAGTTTGCAGAGAAAGCTGAGGAAGGAGAATTTACACCACTAAAGTGAAGGAGGTTTACAACTCTGGCAATGGTAAATCAGCTGAATGCGGGACTTGTGTTGGCCAAAGTGGCACTCGGCACACATGGGGGACGCTGGTTCAGAGCAGATCAGCGAGTGCTGCTCCAGGTGACAGGTAACAATGTCCTGGGCCTTGCAGCCATGGTGTTAGAGGAGACAGACTCAGCATCTCCCAGGGACAAGAGACACACGGATGCAGAAATGGCTGGGCAGGGATATCCTCTCCAACATCCCTAAATCCAACAAGTGTGGATGCGTGGGACCGCGGAGGGGATTAGCTGCAGCAAGTGCTGGCCTGTGTACTCTCTAAACATTTCTGAAATGCCCGCACCTTCCCAAGACTCATTAAAAGCTAACATAAGCTCAGCAATTTCAAAAGCTAACTCTCCCCAAACAGCTCAGTGTGAACTATAGAGGTTTGCAGGCTGTTACAGGACATTTAGATTCCCACAACAGCGGCAGTTTGTCTAGTATGAGCTCACTCTTTAGAAATGCACACATCCCTCCCCCATCCCATTTTTTAAAATCTATACTGTACTTCTCAGACTCTTGCATCAAAATCCTTCATCTTATCCCCAACAATTAAACAGCTGAGCGATGCCCACCGCTGGGCTGCTCACACTGGACTCTACCTTCGAAATGAAGACACCTGGTTCATGAATCCCAAATGGGTGGCTTGAGTGGTCACTGCCCCCTACGATGCTGAGCCCCAGGGGACCACCTGCTTTCACCAGGTGAATTTCCTGGAGAGAACAAGGAGCAGAGTCAAAGGGGATAATGGATGTCACATAAGGACCACAAACACTGAAAACACGGAGTCAGGGATGTTTTGTGTGAGCAAACACAAGGTGAGCACCACAGGGCAAGGCGGTTCCCCATTATTTCCCATTGCCCCAGTAGCACAGAGGGCCAGTCCTCATCGGACCACCAATTTTCCAATGAAAAATACCCAAGATGACCCACTCCCATATTCCAAGAGACCGACTCACCTCAATGGGGTACTGATCCTCTAGGCCTTTGGAGAGATGGTTCCTCTGTGGCGTGGGTGTCTCCTCGGGTGGGCTCTCCCCGTGGCTGGGGGGTGGCGGTGGGGAGTGCATGCGTGCCCGTGGCCCCCCGGGCCAGTCTCCCTCGCCGGGCTGCTCCGCACCCTCTCTCTCTACCAGCAGCACGATGGTGGGGGAGGACGCGGTAAGCAGCGCTACTGCCTGATCATGCCTGGCTTCTGTCATGTCTACCCCATTGATCTAGAACGACCCGCAAACTCAGTGTCAGAGTGGTGCCCCAGCACAGCCAGTTGTTCCAAGCACTCGGCTGAGCACCCCAAGTGACCCCGTTCTGCTGGAACACCACTGCGCCTTCTCAAAAGCCTGTTCCCCAAAGCACTTGTCACTTACCCTACTCCTTCCTAGCTGGCAAAGGGACACAGGCACCTGCTCATCCCCTCTGACCACAATCCTCTTTGTAGACACCTTACCAGCCCCTCTCCCACCTTCTCCAAGCCCCAGCAGTACCAGTGATGCTCTAGAGGACCATGAAGACGATGCTCCACCTTCTGGAGCACCACAAACCCAGCTATCACCCAGACTATGCTGTGGGTTACTCATTTCTGCGAGGGTACCCAACTCTCCTTGGCTTTGTGTTACAGCTTCCCTACTGGGTCACCACCAAAGAAGCCCAAGAGGCTGCAGTAAAGGTATGGGTCCAAAGATCTCGATATAGGAAGAAGACAAAGCAGCAATTCCCAGAAGCATCAGCTGCCTTTGTGCTCAGCTGTTTGCCCTCATCAACAACTCTCAGAGCCTGGACACATGCACTGAAGAGCATGATCTGATGTGCAACTGGACCCGCCACCGTCCACCACTGCCCACGCTGGGCAAGGTCAGGGCGGTCTGGGGAAGATGTCCGTTTTCAGCCATAAAAAGTGTACCCCAGGTATAAAAAGACTTGGGAGCACCGAGAAAGAGACTCTGCTAGTCCACAGTGAGTGACTGGCTGGCACGAAAGGAAAACTAGAATTATTTTGGACAAGAAAGCATTATCCAACACGCCAAGCCAAATAATTTCAAGACTACAACTACAGTTGTCTTGTAGTATCAGTGAAAGATCTAATGCTTCAGACAAAGAGGTTCTTCCAGTGCACACAGGGAGCAGCAGCAACGTCATTTGTACAAGGCGTTGAAGAGAACTCATCTGAAGAACTTTATGTTATTGTCATCCTTCACCCCCAAAAAGTATCTAACCTAAGTTAACAAGTTGAGCAGAGAAAAGCTGCTATGACAGGCAGGGGAACAGAGAGCTTTTCCTACAAAATTAAGGCTTAAACCAGCTTGCCTAGAAACTCAGGGACCAGAAAGGATGGGACTGTTCTCCATGAATGTATGAGGAGAGCTAAGTGTTCTTCTAACACTGCCTGAAGCACAGAACTGGCCATGAAAAAGCTGAAGCTGAAAATAAAAAGGTTTCTAGTCCTGAGGTTCTGGAAAAGTTTTCCAAAATTTCCAGACCCTCCATAAATGCCACCAGCCCCCTCGCCCAACCTGCCCCATCCCATCCATGGCCAAGTGTGTGACTCCCCCTGACACATGGAGGAAAAAAGTTGTGTTGGACACAAACAGGAGACTCTCAGCTCCACAGCATGTTCTCTACCCAGAGGATTGTTCCCAGATGGACACCTTTGGCACCAACCAGAGAGGACAAGCAGAAGGGTGTGAAAACTTCCCAGCCTGCAGGTGCATGGAGAGAGAGGAAGGACGTAAAGGGACCTGGGCAATGGCTGCTGAGCACAGGAGACAAGGCAACAAGCAGGAAAGACAATAAATTAAACACATGGGTGCAAAAACCTTAACGAAGAGCAGGTAACAGAAACTCAAGACACTCATGGATGGATCGTTAAAGGACTCACTCAAACCGTAACATTAAAGAATCAAAATGCAGAGGAAATCAAGATTATCATGGGTTATCAGAGCAGCTCTCACAGCAAAGAGCAAAATTCCTGCAGGAGGTTTCAAGAGAGATGGTGGGAACATATAAAACTCATCACGGGATGCTGAGCAGCAGGATTACGGGTAGGAAAAGGGAGTGGCCAAGGAGAGGGGAGGAACAAGCATGGAAAAATGGAGAGGGTGGAGAATAAGAGAGGCTGATCACAGGCAAGCAGGCTGCTGGTCAGTACTTTCATCTGGCCAAGCCCCGTGCTCAATTTACCAAACTCCGTTTGAATTTACTGTGCGGGTTTGCTCTCTATTCTGGGTACGAGTGCAAGATCTGCCAGTAAAACTGAAGCTGGACCAGCCAGCAAGTAGGAACCCAAATCGTAGGAAGACCCAACCACTGGCCCAGAAACTGGAGAAAAACTCCAGGTCTGACCAAAGAGCCTTGAAGGACTGGAGGCTGAGAAGGCCTGCAAACATGGACACTTATGTGAGTTGAGTGAGGGAGTACATGTCCATGTGCCACTGGCAAACCTGAACAGCCAGAGGGCAGGATCAGGGTGAAGGTGTCTGTGTGGTTCATGGCCTGGGCTGCTTGTGTTTGTGTGTGTGACTGTGATGGTACTGTCCCCCTTCTCCTCTGTGTAACTCTGGGCCAGCCATGTCTGAGCCTGTTTCACTTCTGGAATCTGCACTGAGCCTTCCTGGTGGCTGGACTGGGAATGGGGAAAGTGGTGGCCAGTGGACTGGGAAGGGAGGATCCCCTTGGATCCCGTCTGCCACATATGCTGATTTTTAAGAAAAAGCAGACTTGGCCCTTGGGTTCTTATCAGCAGGTCAAGGCCCAGCATACTCCACAGATGGACCTACTGCAGCAGCACGTCTGACTTCACACCTTCCCCTCCATTGTTTTTCTGCCACTGACAAGAAGATGAGAATGGCCAGACTTGGTCAGACCAAAAGCACACAGTGGTACCTCCCTGGACTAGAGAACAGCAACTCCCTGAGTCAGCCTGTGATGGCATTTTACTCATTAACTTCTCGATTGCCTGGCCAAAACTCCCAGCTTTTGGACAGGAGGCTTTCAGTGGCCTTCACTGCTACGTCTCTGCTTAGCGAGAGAACGAGGGCAACCAGCGCAGCTCGGTGTCCAAGTGCCTGGAGGAAGGGAAAGAGTGTCCTCTGTCCTCTCCCAGCTTCTGTGTGCCGGGAGTTATATTATTCTGGAAAATGTCTTAGTGACCAGACTGCTCTCATTAGGATCCCCACATGTCGTCTGGTGCTGTTGCTGTCCCAAGCCTCCCCCAGAATCAGGTTTCCTTAGTCTACTCCCAGTCCTGTCCCAAAAGCCCCTAGCTGCCTTTAGCCCCTGTCCCCAGTCCTGCCGGATTCCCATCCCACCATTCAAGCTCTCCAATGTCCCCCCCTTGCAGCTCCCTGCCCTACATCTTCCACTGCCACGATGCCTGTGATGACTCTCAGGACACGCCAATACACAGGGAAAGCTGGGGAGTTAGTAGTTGATCGCTGGTGGGGTGGTAACTTTGAGGAGATCTAGGCTGGGCTCTTCAAGCCATGTACTCAAAGCTTCCTTAAGAAAGGAAAGGGAGCTACCCCGGATCTTCCCCTGCGGAGGAGTCCAGGAGGATTTAGAGCACAGGGGAAGAGTATGAAGCTGTACTGTAGTTCTTTTCCTAAGAAAACAAAAGTTCTTTGGCAAAGTGAGAACTAAGGCATGACTGGGAGACTATGGCTTTGGACATGGGCCTCTGCCTGCTGAAGCCATGAAACTACTCATTATCCTCATGAGGGTCCTCCTGCCTTCCCCAGCCAGACACAGGGGAACACAGATCCCAGGAATCACCACATCCTGGAAAGCTTTCCAATAAAATATGGGCAACCACTGCTTCAAAAAAGTTGCGGTAAACAGGGAATTTAGGTGTTTCCATGTGTGTACTGCTCTGAAGTGGAAAGTCCCATCCCTGGAGGGGTTCAAGGCCGGGTTGGACAGTGCTCAGAGCAACCTGGTCTGGTGGGAGGTGTCCCTGCCCAGGGCAGGGGGAGGGACTGGGGGTGCTTTAAGGTCCCTTCCCACCCAAAGCATTCCATGACTCTATGATTCTCTGAAGTGAACAGACACCCTCTGGACACACAGCATCACCAGGCCAGGACAGCCCCACAGCTCTAACCCAGCATCAGATTCCACCAGGGATGGAGTGAAACCCCTACCGCTGCTCAAGCAGATATATCACCCAGATACAAGAGGCCTCAGGAGGTGATGCTGCCACCACATGGGTACCACACTTGGTGAACCCCACAAGCATAAAGGCGGAATGGCAGCTGTTGCCAGGAGGCACAGCTGCCAGGGAAGGGACAGACACTTGCTGGGAGGCACAGAACACTCGTGAATAGTCCAGACCAGTGAGTGTTCTCCTGGAAGATGATAATTTGTTCCTGCTTCCATTGTGACTGAGCACAAGGTGTGAGTGGCAGCTGATGCTTCTGTGACCACACACCTCAGCACAGGTGCCATCCTTGAGAGCAGAGGACCGTGCTCTCGAGCATGGATGTATTTCACATTGGAGGACTAATGACAGCAAAACCTTCATCCCTGTTAAAGTCCAAGCAAGGCCCCGAGTTCTGTGGGCCCTGAGCCCACTCGGTGCAGTCGGGGGACACTGCAAGCTATTACCAGGGAACTGGATCTGCTTTTCCTACAAAGCTGCCCACAGATATAAATAGAGCTGCTAATGGGGGGTGGAAAGAGGTTTGACTTTTGACTCCATGCTTGTGTTTCCTTCTCACCACAGGTAGAGATAAGGAACATCACACCACAGGGCCTGTGCCTGCAATTAATGCCTCCCAGTCATGCCTGTGCACTGGTGGAGCATCAAAAGATGAGCAAACCCCAAATAATTTAGGCTATCTGGCAACAGTCAGGGTCAGGGCTGGATTTTGGGAGGAGGGGGGAGCACTAGCAAGGAGGGGGAGATGCTGCACCCTTCCAAGTCTCCTGCCAAGTTATGGATGTCAGACCTGGGCCAGAACCCCCCTAAAATTTCTGTGCCCCAGCAAGTCCACCACAGCCCCAGCCTAGGGATAGAGCAGACAGAAGCCAGCACTGACAAGGCCGTATCAGTGCTTACTCGCGCCAGCGCTGTGGTAACGCGTGCTCTTACCACAGCGGCTGGGCCAGAACCCCACCACCAGCACCGGGAGGGAGCCATGGCTGGGAGGCAGCATGCGAGCCAGGGAGGAGGAGGAGGAGAAGGAGGAGACGCTCTCCCCACAGGACGGGGAGCCAGGGGCACGTCAGGCAGAGAGACTGGAGGTTAGAGGCAGCAGCGAGATCCACACCACCGGCACAAACAGGAAGGGAAAACAGGGCCGGAGTTTCCAAGGAAAGCGGAGGGAAGCGCTGCGGTACGACCTGCCCAGCTCCATGACATCTTCTGTGAGCCTCCCTCTGCTTCGGCCTGCACCGAGCCCTCCCAGGGCAGGGGGAGGCCAGCCATACCCCAAATGGCTGCCCTCCCTGCACACTGAGCCCTCGCAGGGCAAAGAGAGGCCAGCCATGCCCCAAAGGGCTTCCCTCCCACACACCATGGCCTCCCAGGCTGTCCTACAAGGCTCTGGAGGGACACCAGATCATGGCAGTGCTGTCACATCATCTCTCTCCAGTACTGCCGCTCACACAGCACTTGGGGAAAGGGGCACCCACCACCCGTCACAGGCAGGGGTAGAACCACCAGGATCAAATGCTCTCCCAGAAGCTTGGGAGCTGAAAAAAGGGCCCCCAAAATCCAGCTTTCCATGACAAAAAACCACCTGCTGTCTGAGGAAGGGCGGAGAGCTGGATCAGACCCCTTCCCTGCATGCCCGCACTCACCGAGATGACCCGATCTCCTACGTGCAGGATCCCGTCCCGATGGGCTGCGCCACCCTCTGCGATCCGGGAGATAAAGATCCCCTGAAACACAGTCAGAAGGGTCAGAGCAGCCGGTGCGTCCCCTCACCGGGGCTGGGCTTTCCAGAATGGCTCCCGGGCACCTTTCCCCCTGGCAGAGCCCTCCCCTGCCCTGGCACTTTCCATTTGTCCCTTGCTCCACACAAACCCTCCTTCTGCTTCTGGAAGACCTGTAAAACCTTCAGCTGCAGCAAAGCCCTCACGTGGCCCAGAGCCCAGAATATATGTCAAGAGGAGAGCAGCAAGATTAAATGTCACTGGCAGGGACTGCAAGCCCCAGCCCCTCCTCCTTCTCAACTTCTCTCCTTCCCTGATTTAAGAGGAGGTTCTGGCTCTCAGAAGCCACCTGGGCCACCAGCCTGGGGCCACCACGCTGCTGCCTGCCCATGGGTGAGGAAGACCCCGTGCTGCTCCCACAAGTGGTGCCAAGACTCAGGGATGGAGCACCTCCTTTCCCAGGGGATTGCTACTGACCATGTCACCAGCCCGGTAAGGTGTGGAGCCCTTGCCACCAGCGATGCTGAAGCCCAGGCCCTTCTCATTGCGCATGAGGCAGGTGGAGTATCTCTCGGTGGGAGGTGTCCCCTCGGGTCGCTCTGGGAAGCGCAGGCCACCTCGCCTCTCACGGGGGCTGTAGTCATCCTCGGGGCGCAGCGGGGTGACAGTGATGGCATTCTCCGGCTCCACCATCCGCTCCCGCAGAACCGTCATGGAGACAGAACTTCCCGATCCACGCAGAGCCTCCACTGCCACGTGGTGCTCAGCAGAGTGCAGGGACACACCGTTCACCTGGGGACAGACAGAGCCAGGCACAGCACATTCACTTCCCATGATGCCCATTCATTTATGCCTCCTGCAAAAGTGGATGTACCCTCACAATAATCATTCATCTCTCTAAATCTTCAAGATCTGACTCCCTTTTGGAAGTCACTCTGCAGCAAAACGCAGTATGATTCCTGCAGCGCAAGGATGCTCAGTGACACTTAAGGCCCTAAAACATCCAAGAGATCAGGCTGGATCAAGTGCTTATTCCTTTTTGGACTTAAACTTCATGGAATTATCAAGACAATCCTATGGTAACTACAGAAGTGAACAAAGTAACTTCTGAAACTCCAGAATCAAGGTTTTCTCATGAAGTGATATAAAAACTAATTATGGAGCCATATAGCGCTTTATTTGACTTGTACCATGGCCAATGCCAGGTAAGTGGTGAGAAGAAGACTGGAACATCTGCTGAGGGAAATGCCCAGGCCCCCACTGCGAGTGCGGAGGCTGCAGTGACAGGGGTGCAGGAGATCCCTCAGGACACCTCACCACACAGCACAAACATGGGCCAGCGCCCCAAAAACAGACCACTTATTCCTCTGACCCCTGTCCAGCCCTGTAGCGACGTCTACCCTCTCCATAATGCCATTCATCCTTCCTCGAGAGCACCCCAATCCTGTAGGATTCATCCTGGTTTTACATCATATGAAGACAGGCAAGTAGAGCATGTGGCTGGCTCCCTGGTTAACATGTTGGCTTATGAGGTCCACTTCTGCCCCGCAGAGGACAGCAGAAGTGTCCCTCAGCCCAGGGGCACACATGCACACACTGCTGACTGTTTCTTCCCACCTGGGTTACACAACACTTCGGCGTTGGGGGGGGAGTGAGCCCAGGAGCAAATTCTGCCCTTAGAAAGTAGCAAAAGATTAACGGTACTGTTAATTAAACAACTAACCCTTTGAGCCAGGGGGACTTTGTTTTGCTCTTGCACAGCTCTTGGTGCTTAATTTGTCCTACAAACTAGTGTGATGCGAATAAATACATGCAAATAAATACCCAACTGTACTGCTCCCTCCACTCTCCAGCTGCTAGAAGCATTCACTGCCTCACAGCAGCGAGGTTCTTACCTCCAGGAGCTTGTCCCCAACACGAACTCCTGCACGAGCCGCAGGACCCTCTTCCGACACCCGAGAAATAAAGATGCCCTGGAAACAAAACCATGTGTTAGAAGAGGTGGAGCCCATTCCTCAACCCTCTGAAGTGCGGAGAGACCACTCCACCCTGCTCGGCTTCAGGTAAAGGGGAAATCCCTCCCCAGTCCTGCTCCCTGGATGTGGGGACAGGACACCCACACCACCCCAGTCAGCCGCTGGGAGAAAGGGGAAAGAAACCCCACAGGTGACAAAAGGGAAAAGGGAATGATGCTTTAATCTTTGTCCAGCGGGATGAGAACATGACGCAGCTGATGCCACCACGTGTATGGAGGACAACCCAAGTTCTGCCTTGTCAGTCCAGCAGGACACAGATGGGAAAGGAATGGCCATTCTCATCGCCGCTCCCACCTGCAGCCCAGCCCCAAAGCTGATCCACAGGGACATCCAACCTCCACACAGAGAACCCCGAAAGTGGGTGCTTCAATAATTACAGAGCCCAGGGTCTTACCTCATCATCGCCCTTATAGGGGGTGGAGCCCTTGCCCCCTGCGATGCTGATGCCCAGCCCCCCCGTCTGCCGCACGATAGTCAGAGTCAACTGGAAGCAGAATGGACATGGGTTACAGGTCAGCACAGACCAGGAGAACACCCAAAAGATCTTGAGGAGCAAGGGGTGACTACTTAAAGAACGAGCACAAGAGTATAAACTCTATCTGCATGCATCTGCTCACACGCTTGTGCAAGCTAGGGTATCCTTAGCTTAGTGATATGATTTAGTGGTGGGTTTGTCAGTGTTGGGTTGATGGTTGGACTCCATGATCTGAAAGGTCCCTTCCAACCCAGACAATTCTATGATTCTATGACTCTATCCATGCCTGAAAGGCACCAAAGTCACAATACATTTAAACAAACGACTCCTTTCTCACAGTTCAGTCCTGAACCACACCTCAAGACCAAGAGTCAGTTTGCCTGTGATGAACACATCAAACGAGATGTCCACCACAAGTAAACTCAGCAATGGTGGGCTGGGACTGGGTCAAGAAGCATGGAGAGTGTTCCCATTACAGCCCACCTCTTCCACAGGGCTCCCTTTGCGGTGCAATTCCACACAGCTCCCAGGAGACTGAGAGTCACCCCACCATAGTGACAGTGACAGGAAGGGCAGCTCTTCCACAATGCCCTGGACAGACACTTTTCTCTGTGATGGAGATCAGAGCCTGGCTCCAGAAAAGCCATCTGCTCTGTCTGCTGGCCCCATCCTCTTCTCCCCCCTGTACAGGCAGGCTCAGGACTGCAGCTGTGCAACCCAGAAGTGTCTTCTCCTCCCTATCCCCCACCTCTACACACCAAATCATGCCCACTTCCAATAGCAAAACTTTTGGTCAAACTGGAACTAAAATTGCTTACATCCAGGATCCCAGCATAAACTCTTCAGGTTGCCCCAGTCATGAGGAGGAGGACAAGGAGCATGTGGCAGGGGACAGGGAGAGGAACGGGACAGATGGGACTCTCTTGGGGATCTGTCAGGGCCAAGGACCACAGAGCTGGTGAGGTAAGTGACAGAAACGTGCACAGACCCCTGGAGAGAACCCAATTTGCTGTCACTTCTCTGGAAACAAAGCCCAGAACAGAGAGCGGCTGCTGCAGAGGTGTCTACACTTCAACGTCAGGTCACCTGGGCCAGCCCGGGCCACAATGTGGCCAGCAAAGGAAGCAGGAGACTTGCTTTCCTTAACCTCCCCACTAAATCCTTCTTGGCTTTCTACAAGGACAAAAGCAACAGTTTGAGGGGCTTCACGCTCTGCTAAGTTTAAACAAAACCAAAAGACCACCACAGGAAACGCAGAACTAAAACAAGGTTCCTCGACGTTTTCTTCGGTGCCCAGTCAACTGAAAGCTGTTGGGACCTTCACAAGGAATCCTCTGATCCCAGAGAGACCGTAAATACATAATCTCCGGTGCAAGGTCTAGAGCATCAAAAGGCAGGGATTATTCAGGTGAGACAGAGGAACGTGGAGTCAGGAGACAGCACTGCACGTCACTGATAGCACACTCAAAAACCAGTTAGAGATCAGACTAACGCCCCTTGCATGAAGAAGTCTCTTAGGATCTAACTACAAATACCGTTTCTGTTCTTCCAATCTCACTGGATTGTAGTAGCGCTCTAAAGACTTACATCTATATTCAACACAAAAACTTGTAAAGACGATGGAAAAGGAGGTCTCCAGACCAGGACTGGAGCATTCCAGTCGCAGGACCCAGGTACTTCCGAGTAAGACAGATGGTGGGTTTGCTCAGCACCTGAACCACCGGGACAGGATCGCTGCTTCTGACAATAAACGAGGGAAATACAACGTCACTGGTTAAAGAGAGTCACTTCCAGCTGCACAGTAAGTTGACTGTGTAAACTAACTGACAGAGAAATAACAAACCATGGGTTTCACAAATTCGTAGAAACCAGATGGAAAATATGGGGAAATTTGCCAGAAAAGTCAACTGGACTGAGGGTTAAGAACCTTAAGTCTATCAGCATACACTGAAAAAGGAAAACACTGAGGAGGAATCAGACCTAATTAAAGACACCGCTAGAACAGCAGCAAATGGGCTTGAATTGGACACAAACGCATTTAGGCTGGAAAAAAGATTTCAAACTCCCAAAGTGAATTAGTTCTCCCATAAAATCGGTATGGTGAGAAACCGAACTGGTGAATGCCTGTTTGAAGTCTGTGATAAGAATGATTGACGTGAATATGAATGTGAGAAAGGAGGAACTGGGTGCAGTGGCCTATACTTGCCTTTCAGTTCCATAGCCAGTATTTCACATTCCAGCCCAGACCCTGCTCTCTGCACTAAACCAGTACGTTATTTCTTCCCAAAGGCGCATCTCTCCTAAAGCTGCTTCAGAGCTCCCTTGGCCTCCACGATATCTAGACAGACACTCCTGAACCAGCACAGCTTCCACCCCTCCAACTGCTCCTGCCACTGACTTTCTTAAGTGTTTCTCTCTTCTGGCATTTTTTCCCCTAGAACCAGGGATACCCCCCACACACACTGCCCAGCAATGGCTCATCTCAGCTGTAACAACGGATCTGTGATATCCCATCCCAGAAACAGGCTGCTCAGCCAAGGCTGGCTCCGACCAGAGGCTGCGTGTCCCTGGGGAATACACTCAAGCAAGGGCTGATTCCATCTCAACCAGTCTTTCATATGTTTTGCTATAGTTATCCTTGAATAGATGCACTTGATCCTGCAAGATCTTCCAACTTGCAGTGAGTAAACACATACCGCTCTGGAGAAACCAGAAATGCTGCAGATGTTCTCAGCACAGGAGGGACATGGACCTGTTGGAAAGTGGCCAGAGGAGGCCATGGAGATGCTGGGAGGGCTGGAGCCCCTCTGCTGGGAGGACAAGTTGATAGAGTTGGGGGGGGGGGGGGTTCAGCCTGG
>JAOXNO010000013.1:159161338-159173220 GCA_028565335.1 Limnodromus scolopaceus | reverse complement strand
CTGGAGGGGTTCAAGGCCAGGTTGGAGGGGGCTTGGAGCAACCTGGGCTGGTGGGAGGTGTCCCTACCCAGGGCAGGGGGTGGCACTGGGGGGGCTTTAAAGGTCCCTTCAACCCAAATCATTCTGTGATCATACAACAGGCAGCCAGGGATATCCAAGTATTGCCCAACAGACCTAGAACATCCCTCAGGGATGTGTCTTGCAACTGCCAAGGATTTTTGCAGCTTGCTCCTGGCATGGGCACAGGAGACACAGAGGCAGCAAAGGAGACGTCCACAGGGTCCAACAGCCAAAGCACAGAACCCACTGAAAGACCATGCTGTTCCTCCAGACGTATCCAAAGGAGAGGGGAATTAAGGGCTTTTTTTCCAGAAGGCAGCAAGTTTCTGCATGCACAGGCATATCTTTATGACTTGCCGTACATCTGTGGTACGGAAGGTGTGGAAGGGTCTAATCCCTGTATTTACATCATTCCAAACTTTCTGTGAGACTGGATTGTCAACAACACCACAGAAAGTGCAAACATGCGATAAATGGTTCAGATCTGTGTTTGGAGAGCAGTGGGACGCTGTGCGCGCAGCACATGAAGGTGATGAATCACACTCCAACGGCAGCTGAAGAACCCATTTAACATCATCAATTAGGAATAAGCCTTTTAAAAGTCAAAAGGGCTTGGTATCTTGTACCCAAGAGTCCTAACAACCGATTGAGATCTCAGATATGCTGATCATTCATAAAACTCTGGGATCTTGAAACCCTGGAATAGCACTTACACGGAGCCATCAGACTGAGATTACACAGGATGATGCCTGTAACTCTCCGCTCGTTATCCCAGCACTGGCTCCAGAAAAGCAGCTGAAGAACACACATGTCTGTGACCAGGGACACGGACACAGCATTTTGGCCAAACAGCTGAATTTTATGAAAATTAGGCCTCTCAAAAACCAAACATGCCTCTGCTTCATGCTTTGACAAGACTCCAGAGTTGGCTGATAATGTAATAGCAAATATCTAATGAGCAGACTTTTGTAGAACACAGACCTTGCTATCAGAAGACATTCTCACTGATGTGGTACGACGCTGGGTTTAGGGGTGCATTACCCAAGGTCAAAACTAGCAGAAGCCAAGAACTGGCTCCCCAGGGAAGCACCAACAGGGAGGTTGGTTCTTCTGCCAGTTCTGCATCAGCTCTGACCTTATTCCAAATCCCCAACAGTAAAACAGTGAATATTTCCATGTGAGGGGAGGCAGGGAGCCCTCAAATATGGGATGGGAAGGGACTGAAATCTTTTTATCATGTTTGTAAAAACAAAGGAATTCGGGAAAATCACTGAAATTTCAGCCATGGGCTTAAAAAAAATGCTTTTCAATATAAAACACAAGTAAACTACAGAATTTATTACCAGTAAATACTGTGGAACTCAAATGTATAAAAGTGATTGGAGAGATCAGAGAATTTCACAGACAGCAGCTCCAACAATGGAACGAACCATCCAGAAATCCTCAACCACAGATGGCGGGGACCTGGGAAAAGAGCAGCAAAAGGGTAACTGCATCTCGCTGAGGTCTAATCCACAAAGAAGGTCCCTCAGACCCACCATTAGGGGCATCTTTGCACAGACATCACATCCAGCGCCCGTGTCCTCTTCCAGGAATACCCCGACAGGAGAGGGGACACTCACGTAGCACCCAAACGCAGGAGCCGAGGAGCCAGAGGCGCTGACTCACCGGGTAAGATTAGAAGAGCTAAATCCCTCCGGCCTCAGCAAAGCAGGAACTGGCGAGGGCAAGGGGACAGGCTGGAAATAGCGGTGACCAAATGGAAGGTGGGAGATTACAGCATGAGCTGCTGAGGATTAAATTAAGAACGAGCAATGGAAAAAGGAACAGGCAGGAAAGATCCTGCCCTGGAGAGGAGCTGGAGGTTTCCTGGCTCGGAGGAGATTTCTTCCTCTATTCAGAGGGGTTTTTGGTCACCAAGGGAATGGATATTTGCAAGGGTACAGATCGGAGGACCCCAGCCCTTCACTACCTTACCAAACACCTCTCCACCCGGTGTAGCACCAACCGGAGAGCATGGCAAAAGAAGCCCCAGTGAGCAACAGCACCATTAAGAGCAGAGAGGACAGGAGACCTACAATACCAAATGCTCGGGGTGGCTCCTGCAGATCCTCCTTCCCCAAAGACATCCCAAGACAGCAAACAACATTTTATTGAGTGAGGATGAAGAAAGGATGCATTTTTTAAAATATTAAATATGATAACTTCTGAGCCATAAATAAAAAACTAGGCCTATACAAACACAATTAATCTTGATAGGAATATATAGATAGGTAGCTATCATATAGATATTAATCATCTATCATGATATAGATATGAATATTCATATCTATATATGTGTGTCTGTACAGAGATATGATTTCACCTTGATATAAGAAAACATGTTTACAGTGAGAACAATCATTCACTGGAACAATCTCCCCAAGGACGTGGCAGAGTCAGGGTGCTGGATAATCTCACCCAGGCTCCTTTCACAGAGTCATGGAATGGTTTGCAGGGGGAAAAGGACCTTTAAAGTTCATCTTGTTCCAACGCCCTGCTCCGGGCAGGGACACTCTCTTCTCCAGGCTGAATCCCCCCAACTCTCTCTGCCTGTCCTCACAGCAGAGGGGCTGCAGCCCTCTCTTCAGCACTGAAGATTTTTTATTCCTATTCTTATTGATTCTTTTTGTGTGGTAAAATCATGAGTATAGTCATTCATATTGCATCATTCCGACTAGAAAATGCCACTTAGGAACTTATCCCATCACTTAATATACAATTCAAAGACTGGAAGGGCTGGAGAATTTAGAGCTCTTCTCTAGAACCTGTTTCAGCGGCTCGTCTCACATGAAGAATGGTCCCTCATTTCCTCTCTGTGCTGCTGGGGGCAGGGAGCACGGTGGAAGAGAGTTCGTCCAAGGTGACAATGAGATAAATGGAAAATTTTTACACTAAGCCTGGCACTGCTCACGGTACAACACATCAGCAGAGACACGTTTAACACAACAGTCGGGAGGAGAAAACACACCGAGCACCCTGACACTGAAGGCAGGAGCAAGAGCTGGGTAACTAAAGGGAACGAACTAAATCCACCAACAGGAACCACCACGTTTGAAGTGGCAGAAAAACCATGGAATTTAGTGAACTGGAGCCTGAATAAACTCTGTCGCGTTACCCACCATCAACCAACCCGGATTCAGGTAGGAGAGGTGAATGAACAGGCGATGAGGAAGACAGGTAATGGAAATCCTTCTTACAGGAGAACGTTAGAAGGGTCAGCTTTCTTTAGCAAAACAAAGGCCAGGGGGAGCTGTGACCGATGTCCAGAAAAACATACCAAGGACAAGGAGACAAAGGGTCAGACATAGCAGAGAAGGATTTTTCAAGATAAAAATAATACAATGAATTAATGAATGCAAGTTCAGCTTGAAAGTGAGTTTTCTAATCATTCAAGAAGTAGAAATCTGGAGAAGTTTCTGGTTTCTCCCAGCAGGAGGAACCAGAGCGTGTGCAGGAGGAAACAACCTGTATTTAATAAAAAGTTGGACTGACTTACGACCTAGAGTATAGTATCTGGGTGCTAGTGATGGCAGGGGACTTGACTTGGGAATTTCTTCCAAATAATCTACGTTATCTTTGCCCTAAATGTCCAGCCTGTTGCTCCCAAACCGAACACAGCACTTCGTTGGCTGAAGTGGATCTGCCAGAACCAGCCACCTCTCCCTGTCTCGCCCTGCTTCGGTTCCCGATCCGAGCTGGAGATCATCTTCCACCCACGGTCCCCAAATCACCCTAGGCATTATCCTTCTCCACTGCCACAGACAGAACATACCATTGGGTTTGCAAATAGGGAGCAGTTTTAAAGGCATGCAAATGCTGAGGCCCCATTAATTTCTTCAGGTTACTTTAATGCCTAAGTTTCTGTATAGCCCTCGTCCTGAGCAGTGAGACCCATATCTGTCACATACATCAAAAGTGAAAATTCACAGTGGAGTGTTTTGTTTGAACATGGCATCTTCCCTGTCTGTTAAAAACACTCCTCTTTGGCTTTCTGCTCCGTTTGAGAAAGGAAACCAGGCGGTGGTGCCAGGCTCTTAGAGCAGGAGAAGGAAACTCGGCAGGCAGTTCTGCATTTGTGGGAGAAATTGTTCCATGGTTCGCTAATTGCTCCTCAAGATAAGTCCGGATCAGGGAAAACTTGCAGCTGCCACAGAGTGACGTATTATGCTGGATAAGCAGCAATCACACAAGTAATGGCTGTCACTTTGTAGGTGAATCGTATTCAAACTGTGCCTTAAGAGCCCTGAACGCGGAGCTGTACCTCTACAAGAAGAGATTACAGCCCCTGCCTCCCAACGGCTGGGGGGTGACAGCAGAAGGTAGAACACCCAGGGCCTGGCAATCCAGTCAGAAAAGGTCATAAAAACACTCCTCTGGCAATAAATTAAAAGCCAGAAAAATTCAAACAGAAAATATGGCATATTTTTCCTTGCTCAATGGGAACTTCAGTCATTTAAAAAATTAAATGAGAGAAAGCAGAGCATTGTATCTTCTCACAACTTCAGGAGGGCCCTTCTCTGTTGGAAGGTATGCTCTAGTCAAGCCAGCTAAGCAGATAGAGGTGATGTGACCTTCACTGCATTATATGAGAGAGGTTTATTCATCTTTTCAGGCTTTAAAATTTACAGGTCACATTGTGGGAAAATAAAATTTGCTACGTAAGAATCCTAAACCTGACATCATCCCTCACCAGACACCTACCATCAGCCCAGCTTCGCCCCGGGGAGAGGAATTAGCAGCATATCCTTTCTAGACAGCCTTGTGCAGCTGGGAGAAAGCGTCAGGGGAGAAGCAAAAGCCTCCAGAGGTCCTCCGTCAGCACAAGCCCTGCCAGTGCAGAGCCCTTCATCTCCTTAGCACGAGAGGAAATGGCCCCAAGTTGGGCCAGGGGAGGGTTAGGATGGAGATTGGGGAAAATTCCTTCCCAGAAAGGGCTGTGAAGCCTTGGCAGAGGCTGCCCAGGGCAGTGGTGGAGTCACCATCCCTGGAGGGATTGCAAAGCCGGGCAGACGTTGTGCTGAGGGCCATGGGTCAGTGGTGGGTTGGTCAGTGCTGGGTCCGTGGTTGGACTCCATGAGCTGAAATGTCCCTTCCAACCCAAATTCCATGATTCTGTGATGCCTGTATTCTCAGATGCTCTGCAGAGGACAGGTTAAGCCTGGGCAAATGCAGAAGGACATCAGCCAACAGAATTTGGGACCCTCTTTCCACTATTTATCTTCAGTCCAGAAAGAGCTGCTGTGCAGATTATCTCTTCAAAAATCATCTGAAAACAGATTTCAGGTGCAACCTGGTGCCTCCAAACAGCAGCTTGATAAACTGCTTTTTTTCCTCCAGAAGCCTCCCTACAACCCAGATACAGCCATTTCTGCAGAGCAGACAGAGACTGGACAAAACACTGGGAACTGAGTCGGTCCTGCATCAGATATCAAGTATATTAACAAAATTATTTTTTTCTCTGTAGCAGAGTCCCATTAGCAGAAAGAGCTGAAGGAGCTCTGGAAGTACCAGCTGCAGACACAGCACCAGGTCCCTACACCCAACAGAAGCTCGGCAGATGCCTCCAGCCCTACCCTGACAAGGTTGGTCTTTGGCTCAGGGTTATGGGTTAGGCTTAAAGAACACACCATCAGTAGTTCCTGCTCTCTAAGAGCTGTATCACATTATACAAGGAATGGGACAGCAGCATTACGAATTTAAACTGTGCTGCCCAAGGGCCACTAGGCCCTCTTCACTCTGCAGTGGTCTTGCTCAGTTTATCAGTCCACTGATAATTTTCCAAGGACATGAAATCACCCCTGGAAACAGCAAGTAGATGCCATATCTGGGATGGGTGTCTTCCCCAGCTAATTCTCTACTCAGATGCTAAGTATTTTCCCATGTCCTGCACCTATTCCCCAAGAGGCATGTGTTGGGAAGATGGTGAGGGCAGCCCTCAGCAAGAGCGAGGTGTCCCAGCCCGGCTCCCACCGAAGACGCTCAGCCCCGGTCTCACGGCTTGCTCTCACTCATCTCTCTGGAGACTGAATCTTTCACATGAGCTGCAAGTCCTGGCAGGTGCCCAGCACAATTCCACTAAAATGAGGGAGTATCACTGACTGGAGAGGTCATCAGCCAGCCCCAGCGCCAAGCACTCCCCCAGAGCTGCAGGACAATCACTTGCATCCCAAAGCTGGTCTGCTCTGGGGCCACGCCACCCACCAGAGAAGTTCCAGGCATCGCCAGTTCCACCTCCAGCACCACCCTGCTCCCAGTGGGGCAGGGCAGGAGCTAAGGAAGGGGCCAGCAGACCATTTCCTGAGACAAGACCAAGGTTTCCTGGGCCACTGAACCTCGAGGAGCAAGAAAACTCTGCAAATGGACCATGGGGTCTAACAGCTGGAAAGAAGGACCGAGAGCAGTGACTTCCCCAAATGGGGGACCAGGAAGCCCCTAACTACACTCAGTTTTGTCTCCGAGGGACAGAAGAGCTACACAAATGAGAAACGTAAGAAATATGAATGTGCTTTTCAGTGATCTAGGGCTAAGATGGACAAATCTCCAGGAGACATCAACAGCAGACCACATCTGAGCCAGCTCATGTCTCCTGAAGTGGAAAGGGTTTGTCATCTCCCTCCCAGAAGGTCTTATTCTAAAACCAAGAAAGAAAAGCCCGCATTTTACACCTGGGTGAGCAGCAAAGAGCCAAGTTCAGAGACTGCCAGGCCAGCACCCTCATGTAATACACAGGTCTGGTACCACTGTGTCCTGTCCTATGGGAAGGAACTTTCACACAGGCCCTTCATACTGACAATAGCTTCTGCCTCTCACCAGTGGCTTTCCGCATCTCCTAGGAGACTCGGCCTGCAGAAAGCCCACTCACCCAAAGGATCTGGCAACTCTACCAGAAACTTGGAAACAAGCCCAGGAAATTAACCATAGTCAGAGGATGAGCCGAGGCAGCAACACTTGAAGACTGAGAGGGGACCTCATTGATGCTGAGCAATATCTAAAGAGGATGGGGCCAGACTCTTCCCAGTGGTGCCCGGTGACAGGACAAGGGGCAACGGGCACAGACTGGGACACGGGAAATTTCATCTGAACATGTGGTAAAACTTCTTTACTGTGAGGGCGTGGAGTCTCCTTCTCTGGAGATCTTCTAGCCTGCCTGGACATGTTCCTGTCCAACCTGCTCTGGGTGACCCTGCTCTGGCAGAGGGTTGGATATGATGGTCTCCAGAGGTCCCTCCAGTCCCTGCCATGCTGTGATTCTGTGACTTCAAACTTTAGCACCACCATACATGAGCCAGGGGCTTTATGGACCCTCCAGTGCCACCTGCCCCTTTCTGAATCTCATGGTGCCACATGAGAAGACTTGGGGGGATTCTATGGTGGGGGCTGCATGAGATGCACCAATTATTAGCTCAGCCCACCCTTCTCATGCAACAGCAGCGTCCCCAGTCAGATCCTTCTCCTCTCCCAAAGGCTTGTACACAGCACCCAGAGTATTCCCAAGCTCCTTCAGGGCTTCCCACCACTCCCAGAAAAAATGCATTTATTTTCGTCCACCTTTTCCTTCCTCAGAGCACAGCAAACTGGAATTGAACTTCCCGCCTCAGCCCCCTTGCGTTGTATTTTTTTTTACACTTCTTCCATCTCACTCCTGATCTGCAGCAGCCATTCTCACCTCAGGTATGGAAAAGTAGGGAAAGGAGGTGAAAGCAGGGGAGGAAACAATCATTGTGTGTTTGTGATCAGTCAGGTCCAGAAGCCACTTGACCCAGAGAGATCAGAGTTTCCCCTATAACAACAGGTGAGCCTGGGAAGCAAATCAAGCAGGACTGAATGATTTCTGGCAGAGAGAGAACAGTAGGAGTGGTACAGACCTCTTCCTCCTCAATGCGAGCAGGTTCAATCAGCAGATTATTGGCTTGATCAAACGACACCCCCTGTTAGGACAGGAACCAGCAAAGAGGCATGCGGATTAGTGGAGCATAAACCAAACCCGCCACCACGACCACCACCACCACCCAACACACACCACTCTGACAGGTCTGGCCACGCACCGCCGGAGCAGACCCCTCTCACACCACTCCTGGTTGCCACCGACCAGCGAGAACCAGCAACAGGGCCGCTCCCAGGGCCACACGGCGCAGAGTGCCCGCGCTCCTTGGCACGGCCAGCTGGAGAATGCCGTATCTTGCCTGCGTTGGCACTCTGAGGCTGCGACCACCAAGCTCGCTATTAGCTGACTGCAACCCCTCTGAACCCTGAAAGGAAGGATGGAACAGTGCCCAAGAAAAGCAGAAAGGGACCTCTGGTGCCACCCAGCTGCTGCTCAGGAACAAAGCAATCCCAAATCAAACTGCCTCGGTCCCTCCTCCAACGGGAAGAGCCTCCAGTGGAGCTGTGCATCCTGCGAGACACCCAGGAATCTGCTCCCAAACAAAGGAAACCTTAGAATTTCTCTTGAAAACCAACTGCCTTTGCAAAAAAACCCTCTGGTTGAAGGATTGGGCCTCCTGCACACCCTTGTCCTACCTCCTCCTCCAACACTTGTGTGCAGCACCTCTTCCTGGAACCTCCCCTGCCCAGGGACACTGCTTCTCATGTTCCAGCTTCTGGCTCAGAAGGCAAACTAATAAATCTGCCGTCATGGAGCACGCGTCCAGCCCAGCCCCATGATAAGGAAAACTGGGATTTCCAGGCAGAAGGCTTCACTGATAACCAAGGTAACTTTCCAACAGAGACACCAAACCCGTGGTCCCAGTGCCTGTGGAGACTTCACGGGTTTTGCCAATGGGTGAGTGCATCCTCAGCCCCGAGTCCCTGGCTGAAATAAGCTTTATGGGTGAGGGCAGTTCCCAAGTACGGCAGGTCTTGGATGAAGGGGACAATGAAGGGAACTCCTGATGGCTCCACACACTCTTACAAGCAACATAACTCCTCTTCATTCTGAAGAACTTCACAAACAGGAAGGAAACCCCAAGGCTTGTCCCCAGGGAGGAACAGAGGAGCTGTACCAGCTCAGATACAGCACGGCTAGCGCCCACCCAGAGAAAGGCTCCAAAGCAAACCTGAGTGCCAGAACCTTCCCCTGAGCAACCTGAGCTCCAGCCTGAGGTGGAAACGATCCCAACAGTCTGGAGCGCGTGTTGTAACAGCAAGGACAGATTTTACTCCAGCACCTTCCATCAGTTCAGAGACCCACATCTCAGCCATGAGATCTGTTGGGTGTCAGACTACGATGGAGATTCAGCCACATCCTAACCCAGCCTGTCAGATACCCCTCACAAAAATCATCACCCCAACTTCAGTGAGACCTTCATGCAGTGCCCCTCATTCAGTGTGTTCCTACTCGACTGCGAGGATCTTCCTCGAGCAAGAACCTCTGTGTCCCCTGAACCAAACGCGGCGATTCAGCTGAGCCGACCCAAGGGCCTCCTGTCTCATCAGCATCACCAGAAAGGCCCATTGCGGCCCCATGGCCCAGAGAACAAGTTCCCCTGAATCCCAACACACGCTTCATCAGGCTCTATCTGCCCTGGGACAGGCTCAGGGTGGGACCAGCAGGAAGGGCACGCTCCTGCCTGCTCTCACCACCTCTCGCGGCAGAAAGACAAGCAGAAGCAGCCTGAGATGAGATCCATCCAGGGAGAAAGCTCATCCTGTTGCAAAGGAGGTGCAAGAACCAGCAAGCAAGGAGGCAACTGAAATGGATGGAAGAACCTGTCAGTGGTGGGACAAAGAGCTGTTCCTGCAGCACAGAAAACAACATCACACATCATGGGGAAGGACAAGGACCTAGATACAGCACAAGGAGTCAGGGAAAAGCAACACGGCACAGCTCCTGGAAAACCATATGAGCCCCAGAACCAACTCCAGCTCTCCCACCCCCAGCGTGTCCCTCCTGAAGCGCTGGAGTCTCTGGCCAGTGTTTCTGTCGGAGCCACATCACCCTGCTTGGTAGTTCAAAGCAGCAGGAGGGCAGTCTGGGACCCCTCTGACCTTCCCCCTTCCCACCAGACCTTACCTTCACCGATGGCTGGGCAGACAAAGCTCCGTTCTTCCTGTCTTCCTCATCCCACACCTCCTCCTGGTCTGCGGGCTCCGTGTTGTTATTGCAGCCTCCCAACTCCTCTTCCTCCTTGGGGACCCCCTCGCTGTTCAGCCCCTGCAGCAGGGCCACCACCGCCTCTGGCTTGGGCAATTTAGTTATCTTAAAGTGTTTCTTATAGTGGGGGGTGTCCTTGCGGATGAGCCGCTGCTTCTCCACTGGAAACGGTCGCTCTTCATCTTCATCTTCATCCTCACTCCGTATTAGCGTGTCCTCAGCAAAGTGTACAGTGGGCTGCAACGGCAAAGCCCCAGAAAGGTTTGAACCTCAGGTGACAGCCACATCTCGGGGCAGTGGAGAACCTCCTGTCCCCCAGCCACCAAGACAGGCAAAGCCAGGGCTGCTGCTTTTGTGCTGAAGATGCAGGAATACAGGTTAAAATTTCACCATACTTGCCTTTTTCCACATCAGCTCCTTCACCCAGACGCATCTTCTGTCAGTCGCAGGGACTGAGGGCACTCAAACCTGTAACCCTGATGTTCCCATTGTCCCTGCCCAGCTCCCATTGTCCTTCCCAGTTCCCCCCTGGACCCAGCTCCCACCAACTGCCCGAATCTCTGCTCGCACTTGGCTTCCATTGCTTGTCCTTGCCTCCAGTGATGCCCAGCTCACACTCTGTGCGTCCATTTACCATTCTCTCTGAAACTTTCAAGTCCTTCCACTTTTTGTCGTGACCCTGCTGCAGTTCCCAGGCTCCTACCTCATTGTATTCCACTTCCACATCTTCCTCTTCGTGGTCGGCAGCTTCCTTGTGCTCCTCATCCGCTCTGGGCTTTGCCTCCTTCTCCAGCTCCTGCATCTCGGGCACTTGCCCGTTTGGCCGGCTCCTCTCTGCCTCCTCCTGCTGCTCCTCTGCCCTGCAGTCAGCAGAGACCGTGCTGTTGGAAAGGTGAGAGTCCTCGCTGCGGTTGGACGTGGCGCTCAGCCTCTTCTCCTGGGAAGGGGAGTGAAAAAGTCAGGACGGAAACCAAAGCAGCACGAGGTCGGGGATGACCCAGCACCAACAGAACCAGCTTTTTCTCCAGGCTGCCTTCCCTGCTGTGTCTCACCCAGGCCCACCCCTCTTCTACCATCTATGGAGGCATTTATTCTTAGCATCACGCCTGGGCGGCAAGATGCCTCCTCCGAGCACCCTGTTCCCATCGTTCTTTTCTGGGAATATCCTTCTTCTCCTCTCCCTGTGTTATGAAAAGGTGGTACCAACGCACACAATTCTCCTTAGGTTGTTCTCTGTCTCCTGGCTGCAGCTCGTGCTCTATCTCAGCAGCCCCAGCTGACACCTCAAGGCAGATTCCAGCCTGTGGGATCCAGGCAATCCTGTCCCTTCCAACCTTTCCCCAGCGTAAGTCCTTTCCACCCAGCTCACACACACACAGACGCTGCCTCTCCCTTCCCCAAGTCTGCTACATGTCCTCCGTGGTTACCCGTTTCTTGGTGAACAGCACTCACTTCTGAGTGAGGAGAATTTGGGTCTGCGTTGGGCTTTGCAGCGTGGGCCTCACTGCGCCGAACTTCAATCACCTTCTTCATTACCTTCAGCTCGCTGGGATGGGGGGTCGCTCTGCGCTGCAAGCCCTGCCCGAGAAAAACACTCAAAGCGGGAGGTCCAAGGCCAGGCTGGATGGCTCTTTGAGCAACCTGCTCTAGTGGGAGGTGTCCCTGCCCATGGCAGGGGGGTTGGAAC